>CAHIKZ030003111.1:55000-136097 GCA_903632075.3 Acanthosepion pharaonis | reverse complement strand
TTTTTAACGAAAGTTTAAGTTCTTTTAAAAAGGAAAACAAAGTCAATTGAATAATTTTTTTTTTGCATTGAAGAAAAATGTTAGTTTTATTTATTTATACTAAGAAATGAAAAAAAATGATTTTTTTAGATAAAATTGTAGTAAATTTAACAGAAAAAATGCCGTAAATTCATGTACCTTGTGAAATACAGAATTCTTAAATAAAACTGTCTAAAAAAAGACGGGAAAGATATTCACTTGTTATATCATTGCAGTTAAATTCTTAGGGATGCCCCGAAAGTAAATTTAGTTTTGCTAAAATGTTCACACATTACAAGGCCTAAGAGCCACTCAAGTTAAAGGGTTACTGAATGAGGTTTTTGTATGGCCGTAATAGTAGGAAGTAAGTGTAGATTATAAGGATAAATAACAGTTGGCTCTAAGAGATTAAGACCAGTGATCAGGAAAGCATTCTCTCGGGAGTCTGCTCTACAAAGTAGTGGTTCTTGAGAAGCTATCCGAATGAAACTTTTTCTTACCAATGGAATACGAAGGGAGTGGGGATGTCTTAGATGTAACGGTCTGAACTAATGGAACTAATGAATGTAGGTCGTCTGAACATTTGCCATGGAAATAGCGATAAGGTAACAATAACCGTGCAGCTTTTTCGTCTGTGAGAAAGGGGATGTAGAGTGGAAAATAATTCACCACTTACACGGATGCATAAACGCTTTTGAACTCTTATCAAGACTGGAAAGTAAGGATTGGCAGCTCCAGCTCAAATATGGCAATGCTCCCATTTTGATCTGATCTGGATTCTGCTATATTCATTCCAAGGAACCAACCAACTGGGAAACCCAATAAAACCGAATAAATGTCAAGGGTGGAATTGGTTAGCTCCAACCCAGATATGGTAGCAATGCTCCATTTTCGGTCTGATCTCTTGTAAAAATAGAACCGAGTAGAAATCAGGTACTTTTTGGAGCAGTAAAAGGGACTGATCATTTGTTAATTTTTTATGGCGAGGAATCATATATACGAGTTTCACTTGAGGCTTAAAGTTAATTTTAATCTCAATAGACGTTCAAGTCAAAGAGCCTCATGGAAAAACAGTTGCTCGGAAAGTACAATTAAGATACAAGGAATACAATATCACCGTTGGATAAAGCAATGTTTCCGCTTCCATTCACATAGTCTACTAGCTACTCGTTTTCTAGGTAACTTTCGTTTCGTGGGTTGACGGCTGTGCAAGACTTGTCACCACTGCTGAAACGCATTAGCCACCACCTGTCTGTATTCACACCCACTGTTTAATCTTCGTAAACGGTCAATAAGCATCGATAAAATCAGTGTGTACAATTCTAGAAATTCAATGAACCCAAATTCTGCGTTGTATACCCTGTGAAACGACTTTTTAGTCGACCGTTGGCTTGCTTTCATGTCAGTTGTCAGTTTGACAGAATGCACTCTGAAACAAAGCTAATTGGTTTCAGCCTCTACTAACATAACACAACATGTGGCACTGCTGCCGCCACGGGTCAGTATAATAAAGTCAGAGATATAACTTTCAGAGTGGGTATCGTATATAAAAAAAACAATGCTGTTTGGATATTTTCTATTTAAAGCATCAAAATCTCTATGTCCGTTCAAGATGCGGCCAATCATATAAGAAAAAGTATGTGAGAGACCCTAATGTCACAATACAAATAAAGTATAAAATCTTATAAGCGATTGGCTAAAGAAAAAACGCAGCTGCTAGCGAGACGTTTAAAATGTTACAGCTGTTACTAACTTGTTGCAAGAAAAATTTATAGCTGCCATTCCATTTTGAATTAAAAAAAATAACTGAGAGAAAAAAAAAACCTACCTGTTTGTGCCAAAACTTCACTTTGTAATGTGCCAACCTAATTACGTCAAAACTGTACACTCTCTTCATTGGAGGCAAGGAAAATATCTTGTAAAAACAGTGGAAGGAGCTGAAACGCAGCATCAGCGCTGAGTTGTTTCGTAATAAAACAAGAAAAACGCGCCGATTTTATTCGATTCAAATTGAAATAGCAGTTTCGGACAAATGGAAACGCTTGCATTTTAGCGTTTTTTCTCTTACAGTCACTAGAATGAATTACAGAATTAACACATTGATATATCGTTTTGTAAATTTTTGAGAAACTGGTTCTTTTGTTAATCAATGAATACAAAGAAAAAATTTACCTAAAATATTATCATAAATTCATCGTTTTCGAAGTTGAAAAATACAGTATGTGGGATGGTACTATTTTTTTACACGTGAAACCGTAGACAATATACTTGTTTACAAACCATTGAGATTTTGCTTGTTACTGAGGCAAGCAGTTTTCGGTAAATTTTTGACTCAATCACAATGACGAAGAATTATATTTATTCTTTTTTTTTTCTTTGTTTTCCGCTCATTTTATTTAATGTCTGTTTTTGTAGTAATAATTACATTTTTTGCCTCTAGAAAAATCTGTAATTTTATCAGTTCAATTTTGGACGTTTTAATCATTTAGATTACAACTACAGCATCGTAACTCCGTTTTATTGTTCGTCTTTTTTATCTAAGTTACTCAAGAGTCAAAGTAACATGTGCAAGGTCTTCAACTTCCCAACGTCTTTTTTAAATGCTATATTACAATGGTGGAGATCAGAGTGGTCTTGTTTGATTTAGATTTCCATTGGTAATAAACAGATGTAAAGGGTAAGAATGAATGATACTCAGTTAAAATTCATACAGTTCATCATAACAGATCTTAAGGGTCAGTAATTTCAGCAACGGTTTTCACAAAACTCTTCAAAAATAAATATGACAAACTTTCTTTTGCTCGGTTTGAAGAATATCTACAATGCTAATGTCGCTTATTTTCATTGGATTAAAATACTCTCGTTTTCCCAACAACTCTCTCTCTCTCTCTTCTTAATGATTGTTCTAAAATAGTCCTCTTTATCTTTTCGTGAAAATGATTTCCGACTCATGACCAATAGAAATACCTTTGTAAGCACAGCTATTGTTGAAAGTATCTTTAATCTGTTATAAGATTAATATGAAAACGTATATGTGTAACTGAGTAAAAGAACAAAAGAGGGGATATCGAAAGCTTTACTTCCATGATACGTCGCAATCATTTACAACAGTGGCTCTCAACCATTTTCTACCAATGGACCACTTTTAATCATTTTTTATTGTGGATCTCCATAATCATTCAATGAAAAATAGCTTATTTTATTTTTACTAATAAATAAGTTTAGGAATTGTATTATATACTAAGTAAATGTATATGCTCCATTTTGAAGTAAAACTAATTTAATGAAAATATAATTGTATTTAACAACTAAATTCTGTGTGCCATTTACGTAAAACTAGTAAAAGAACTCAATAAACCATTTTAAAATGGACCCCAGTAGACACCAGTAATGTTACATGGAACCCCAGGGTTCATATGGACCCCGTTAGAGACCCATTGATTTAGAACAAAGCTCAGGTTTAAGAATTCATGTCTTAATTAACCAATACTTTAAATGACTGAATACTTTCTCCAATAGTATATTTCTTTTTCTGCTTTGTTATCTCTAGTGCTCCTTGCTTCCATTTTGAAGAGCAACATTTGGCTAAAGTTTCTCCAATAGTATGTACTGCTTTGCTATCTCTGGTGCTAAAAATTGCTTCCATTTTGAAAGTAAATTTGGAAAGTTTCTAGTATATGTCTTTTTTCTGCTTTGCTATCTCTGGTGCTAAAAATTGCTTCCATTTTGAAGAGATAAAATTTGGTTAAAGTTTCTCCAATAGTATATGTCTTTTTCTGCTTTGCTATCTCTAGTGCTAACAAAAATTGCTTCCATTTTGATTTTTAAAAAGTTTCTCCAATAGTATATGTCTTTTTCTGCTTTGCTATCTCTGGTGCTACAAAAATTGCTTCCATTTTGAGAGAGCAAAATTTGTCTAGTTTGGGGCTATCTCTAACAAAATTGCTTCCATTTTGAGAGAGCAACATTTGGTTAAAGTTCCAATAGTATGTGGCTTTTTCTGCTTTGCCTACAAAAATTGCTTCCATTTTGAGAGAGTAAAATTTGGTTAAAGTTTCTCCAATAGTATATGTTTTTCTGCTTTGCTATTTAGTGCTACAAAATTGCTTCCATTTTGAGGACAATTTTTTTTTTCTATCTTTTGCTATCTCTTTGAGAGAGCTAAAATTATGCTTTTTCCATTTTGAGAGAGTAAAATTTGGTTAAAGTTTCTCCAATAGTAGTAAATTTCTTTTTCTGCTTTGCTATCTCTGGTGCTACAAAATTGCTTCCATTTTGAGAGAGCAACATTTAGTTAAAGTTTCTCAATAGTATGTATTTTTTTCTGCTTTGCTATCTCTAGTGCTACAAAATTGCTTCCATTTTGAGAGTAAAATTTGAGAAAGTTTCTCCAAAATTTTTTTCTGCTTTGCTATCTCTGGTTTCTCCAATAGTATATGTTTCTTTATTGTCTTTTTCTGCTTTGCTATCTCTAGTGCTACAAAATTGCTTCCATTTTGAGAGAGCAACATTTAGTTAAAGTTTCTCCAATAGTATATGTCTTTTTCTGCTTTGCTATCTCTGGTGCTAATAAATTGCTTCCATTTTGAGAGAGTAAAATTTGGTTAAAGTTTCTCCAATAGTATATGTCTTTTTCCATTTTGAGCTTTGCTATTTCTCTAGTGCTAAAAATTGCTTCCATTTGAGAGAGTAAAATTTAGTTAAAGTTTCTCCAATAGTATATGTCTTTTTCTGCTTTGCTATCTCTTTTTTTGAGAGAGCAAATTTAGTTAAAAGTTTCTCCAATAGTATATGTCTTTTCTGCTTTGCTATCTCTGGTGCTAAAAATTGCTTCCATTTTGAGAGAGCAAAATTTGGTTAAAGTTTCTCCAATAGTATATGTCTTTTTCTGCTTTGCTATCTCTGGTGCTACAAAATTGCTTCCATTTTGAGAGAGCAAAATTTGCTTTCTCCAATTTTTCTGGCTTTTTTCTTTTTGTTATCTCTGGTGCTATTTTTCCAATTTGAGAGAGTAAAATTTGGTTAAAGTTTCTCCAATAGTATATGTCTTTTTCTGCTTTGCTCTGGTGCTAAAAATTGCTTCCATTTTGAGAGAGCAAAATTTGGCTAAAACTCCAATAGTATATGGCTTTTTTTCTGCTTTGCTATCTCTGATGCTAAAAATTGCTTCCATTTTGAGAGAGTAAAATTTAGTTAAAGTTTCTCCAATAGTATATGTCTTTTTTCTGCTTTGCTATCTCTAACCTACAAAATTGCTTCCATTTTCAGAGAGAGTTAAACATTTCTCCAATAAAACAATTCTATTTGGACCAAAATTTCCATATTTGGCTCTGGTGTGCTAGAGAAAAAATTTTTATTTTCTCTTCCTATTTCTGGTGCTACAAAATTGCTTCCATTTTCAGAGAAAAATTTGCTCCAATAGTATATGTCTTTTTCTGCTTTTGCTATCTCTAGTGCTACAAAATTGACGAGAGCAACATTTGATAAAGAATAGTATGTGGCTTTTTTCTGCTTTGCTATCTCTGGTGCTATTGCTTCCATTTGAGAGAGAGCAAAATTTGGTTAAAGTTTCTCCAATAGTAATATGTCTTTGCTATCTCTGCTATCTCTAGTGCTACAAAATTGCTTCCATTTTTAGAGTCCAAATTTAAGAAAGTTTCTCCAATAGTATATGTCTTTTTTTTTGCTTTGCTATCTCTAGTGCTACAAAATTGCTTCCATTTTGAGAGAGCAACATTTGGCTAAAAGTTTCTCCAATAGTATGTGGCTTTTTCTGCTTTGCTATCTCTAGTGCTACAAAATTGCTTCCATTTTGAGAGAGAAAATTTGGTTAAAGTTTCTCCAATAGTATATGTCTTTTCTGCTTTGCTATCTCTGGTGCTACAAAAGAGCAACATTTGGTTAAAGTTTCTCCAGCATATTTTTTTTTCATCTCTGGTGCTAAAATTGCAAAATTTGAGAGAGTGGGCTTTCTCCAATAGTATATGTCTTTTTCTGCTTTGCTATCTCTGGTGCTACAAAATTGCTTCCATTTGAGAGCAAAATTTGCATAAAGTTTCTCCAATAGTATGTGTCTTTTCTGCTTTGCTATCTCTGGTGCTACAAAATTGCTTCCATTTTGAGAGAGCAACATTTAGCTTTAAAGTTTCTCCAATAGTATAGTGTGGCTTTTTCTGCTTTGCTATCTCTGGTGCTACAAAATTGCTTTTCCATTTTTGAGAGCTTCCATTTTGAAATTTTAGTTAAAGTTTCTCCAATAGTATATGTCTTTTTCTGCTTTGCTATCTCTAGTGCTACAAAAATTGCTTCCATTTTGAGAGAGCAACATTTACTAAAGTTTCTCCAATAGTATGTGGCTTTTTTCTTTACTTTCTGGTGCTATCTCTTTGAGAGAGCAAAATTTGCTAAAAAATTATATGGCTTTTTCCATTTTGAGAGAGTAAAATTTGGTTAAAGTTTCTCCAATAGTATATGTCTTTTTTCTGCTTTGCTATCTCTAGTGCTACAAAATTGCTTCCATTTTTGAGAGAGTAAAATTTGGTTAAAGTTTCTCCAATAGTATGTGTCTTTTTTCTGCTTTGCTATCTCTGGTGCTACAAATTGCTTCCATTTTGAGAGAGCAACATTTGGCTAAAGTTTCTCCAATAGTATGTGGCTTTTTTCTGCTTTGCTATCTCTGGTGCTACAAAATTGCTTCCATTTTGAGAGAGTAAATTTGGTTAAAGTTTCTCAAAAGTATATGTCTTTTTCTGCTTTGCTATCTCTAGTTTTGCTAGCATTTTCAGAGAGCAAAATTTGGTTAAAGTTTCTCCAATAGTATGTGTCTTTTTTCTGCTTTGCTATCTCTGGTGCTACAAAATTGCTTCCATTTTGAGAGATATGTCTTTTTTCTGCTTTGTTAAAATTTCTCCAATTTGAGTATAAAATTTGGCTTTTTATATGTCTTTTCTGCTATCTCTAGTGCTAAAAATTGCTTCCATTTTGAGAGAGCAACATTTGGCTAAAGTTTCTCCAATAGTATGTAGCTTTTTTTGCTTTCTTTTTCTGGTGCTACAAAATTGCTTCCATTTTGAGAGAGTAAAATTTGGTTTCTAATAGTATATGTCTTTTCTGCTTTGCTTCTCTGTGCTACAAAATTGCTTCCATTTTGAGAGAGCAACATTTGGCTAAAGTTTCTCCAATAGTATGTGTCTTTTTTCTGCTTTGCTATCTCTGGTGCTACAAAATTGCTTCCATTTTGAGAGAGTAAAATTTTATAAAGTTTCTCCAATAGTATATGTCTTTTTTATCTGCTTTGCTATCTCTAGTGCTAAAGTTTCAAAATTGCTTCCATTTTGAGAGAGCAAAATTTGGTTAAAGTTTCTCCAATAGTATGTGTCTTTTTTCTGCTTTGCTATCTCTGGTGCTACAAAATTGCTTCCATTTTGAGAGAGCAAAATTTGGTTAAAGTTTCTCCAATAGTATATGTCTTTTCTGCTTTGCTATCTCTGGTGCTACAAAATTGCTTCCATTTTGAGAGAGCAACATTTGCTTTATATCTCTAGCTAAAGTTTCTCCAATAGTATGTGGCTTTTTTTTTCTGCTTTGCTATCTCTGGTGCTAAAAATTGCTTCCATTTTGAGAGAGTAAAATTTGGTTAAAGTTTCTCCAATAGTATATGTCTTTTTTCTGCTTTGCTATCTCTGGTGCTACAAAATTGCTTCCATTTTGAGAGAAACATTTGGTTAAAGTTTCTCCAATAGTATATGTCTTTTTCTGCTTTGCTATCTCTAGTGCTACAAAATTGCTTCCATTTGAGAGAGCAACATTTGGCTAAAAATTTCTCCAATAGTATGTGCTTTTTTCTGCTTTGCTATTTTGCTACAAATTGCTTCCATTTTGAGAGAGCAACATTTGGTTAAAGTTTCTCCAATAGTATATGTCTTTTTCTGCTTTGCTATCTCTAGTGCTACAAAATTGCTTCCATTTTGAGAGAGACAAATTTGGTTAAAATTTCTCCAATAGTATATGTCTTTTTCTGCTTTGCTATCTCTGGTGCTACAAAATTGCTTCCATTTTGAGAGAGCAACAAAAAGTTTTCTCAATAGTATATGTCTTTTTTCTGCTTTGCTATCTCTGGTGCTAAAAATTTCTTTCTCAATAATAGTATGTGTCTTTTTCTGCTTTGCTATCTCTGGTGCTACAAAATTGCTTCCATTTTGAGAGAGTAAAATTTGGTTAAAGTTTCTCCAATAGTATTGGCTTTTTCTGCTTTTGCTATCTCTAGTTTGCTTCCATTTTGAGAGATAAAATTTGGCTAAATTTTTCTCCAATAGTATGTGGCTTTTTTCTGCTTTGCTATCTCTGGTGCTAAAAATTGCTTCCATTTTGAGAGAGTAAAATTTGGTTAAAGTTTCTCCAATAGTATATGGCTTTTTCTGCTTTGCTATCTCTGGTGCTACAAAATTGCTTCCATTTTGAGAGAGCAAAATTTGGTTAAAGTTTCTCCAATAGTATATGTCTTTTTCTGCTTTTTGCTATCTCTGGTGCTACAAAATTGCTTCCATTTGAATTTTGGTTAAAGTTTCTCCAATAGTATATGTCTTTTTTCTGCTTTGCTATCTCTAGTGCTACAAAATTGCTTCCATTTTGAGAGAGCAAAATTTATTAAAGTTTCTCCAATAGTATATGTCTTTTCTGCTTTGCTATCTCTGGTGCTACAAAATTGCTTCCATTTTGAGAGAGTAACATTTGGCAAAGTTTCTCCAATAGTATATTGTTTCTGCTTTTTTTTGCTTGCTATCTCTGGTGCTAAAAATTGCTATTTGATAAACATTTATAAAGTTTCAATAGTATTGGCTTTTTCCATTTTGATTTTGAGAGCAACATTTGGTTAAAGTTTCTCCAATAGTATATGTCTTTTTCTGCTTTGCTATCTCTAGTGCTACAAAATTGCTTCCATTTTGAGAGAGCAAAATTTAGTTAAAGTTTCTCCAATAGTATATGGCTTTTTCTGCTTTGCTATCTCTAGTGCTAAAATTGCTTCCATTTTGAGAGAGCAAAATTTGGTTAAAGTTTCTCCAATAGTATATGTCTTTTTTCTGCTTTGCTATCTCTAGTGCTACAAAATTGCTTCCATTTTGAGAGAGCAACATTTGGCTAAAGTTTCTCCAATAGTATATGTCTTTTTTTCTGCTTTGCTATCTCTGGTGCTACAAATTGCTTCCATTTTGAGAGAGCAACATTTTTTAAAGTTTCTCCAATAGTATGTCTTTTTCTGCTTTGCTATCTCTAGTGCTACAAAATTGCTTCCATTTTGAGAGAGCAACATTTGGCTAAAGTTTCTCCAATAGTATATGTCTTTTTCTGCTTTGCTATCTCTGGTGCTAAAATTGCTTCCATTTTGAGAGAGTAAAATTTGGTTAAAGTTTCTCCAATAGTATATGTCTTTTTTCTGCTTTGCTATCTCTAACACTACAAATTGCTTCCATTTTGGCTTTTTCTCATTTCTCTTTGCAAAAAGTTTCTCCAATAGTATATGTCTTTTTCTGCTTTGTATCTCTAGTGCTACAAAATTGCTTCCATTTTGAGAGAGAGCAACATTTGGTTAAAAATTTCTCCAATAGTATATGTCTTTTCTGCTTTGCTATCTCTGGTGCTACAAAATTGCTTCCATTTTGAGAGAGTAAAATTTGGTTAAAAAGTTTCTCCAATAGTATATGGCTTTTTTCTGCTTTCTCTAGTGCTATTGCTCTTTTCAGAGAGTAAAATTTGCTAAAGTTTCTCCAAAGTATTGTCTTTTTCTGCATTTTCTGAGCTACAAAATTGCTTTTTTTAAAAATTTAGTCCAATTTCTCCAATAGTATGTGGCTTTATTCTGCTTTGCTATCTCTGGTGCTACAAAATTGCTTCCATTTTGAGAGAGTAAAATTTGGTTAAAGTTTCTCCAATAGTATATGTCTTTTTCTGCTTTGCTATCTCTGGTGCTACAAAATTGCTTCCATTTTGAGAGAGCAAAATTTGGTTAAAGTTTCTCCAATAGTATATGTCTTTTTCTGCTTTGCTATCTCTAGTGCTACAAAATTGCTTCCATTTGAGAGAGCAACATTTAGCTTTGGCAAAATAGTATGTGGCTTTTTTGAGAGAGCAATTTGCTTTGCTATATCTCTGGTGCTAAAAATTGCTTCCATTTTGAGAGAGTAAAATTTTGAGGAGTAAAATTTGGTTAAAGTTTCTCCAATAGTATATGTCTTTTTCTGCTTTGCTATCTCTAGTGCTACAAAATTGCTTCATTTTCAGAGAGCAAAATTTGGTTAAAATTTCTCCAATTGTATATGTCTTTTTTTGTTTGCAATCTAATCCGGTCAGACCCTCTCTGACTGAGGGTACGGCTGTTGTTATGGTTATTATTATTATTATTATTATTATTAACGACTTTTTTTTATTAGTATTTACTTACTCTTATTTCTCTTGATTTTTACCACAATTTGCAGGTCGACATTCTACGATCGTTTGTTCGCAGAGCGAATCAGAAAAGAAGAAGCCTGTTCTTTATTTGTGGTCGGTACTGCTTATTAACGAACATAGAATGTAAATCTGTTGATTGTGGTAAAAAGCAATGAGAAATGTGATGAAAGGAAAAAATAGTAAAAAAAAAATTGATAATTCTTCAAGTAATAAATTCAAATAATATTACTAAGAACAAACAGGGAAAATCGGAGATAGGAAGATAGTACTGCGCCAATAGTTCAAATGAAAAATGTCTACAACATCAACAAGTATCTTTTAACCTTTCTTTCTTTCTTTTATTTACCCCCAAACAAGACAGCAATGCCAATAAGGCTCAAGAGGTTACAGAGAGTGAAAGAGAATGAGAACACTTCAGTGAGGAGAATGGACAATAAAAGAGTATTCAGGTTGACAGTAGATGGCGATTGACGTTGATTAGACATGAAACCTGACTGTTGATGTAATTGGGATTGCAATTCAGCCTATTCTATATTATATAAAATATGCGCGTATGTGGACATATGATTTTACTGAATAAATGAAATGGTAGTTTTTCCTTTTATCTCTGACACTAGATACAAATGAGTACACTCCCAGCATAACTATATTTTAAATAAAAACTTCTAATTTTTTGTTTTATAAATATCATATTCCATATTGTTAAAAACCGTATATTCGTGTTTTTTCTTCAACCATACCAAGTTTTTTTTTTTTAATATAGTTTTTTTAAGTAAAATATTATCTCAATACTCGCTGACATAATGACAAAACTTATATGTGCATCTACGAAAAAACAAAGGGGGCCCTTTTTCTTACGTTGTTCGTGATTGCGTAATATGTGATTTACGCCAGAAAATATCAGATTGTCTGAACTGAACTTAGTATCAATAAAGGAACATTTCTTCTAAGAGAAGTTTATCAATTTGAACTGGACTCACCCCAGATGATACCAAAATAGACTCTGCACTATATCACACCAGAGCATTAGAGAAACCAGGTGTATCAGCGGTTTGAACTGGAAGATCCACGTCTCCTGAGATGTTAGTAGCTGTCCCCAATATGTAAACCAGTGGTTAACACAGTTGCCCTTAGGATGTGGCCACTTTGACAGGAAGTTATATAAAGCTCCACTCCAGAGGGGAAAGAGATTTTCTCAAGTTTTTGAGAGAAGGAAAATCCACGTTAGGAGAAAACCTACAAAGTCACACACTGTTACGATGATATTAAATGACACCATAACAATTTAACCTTTTATTAGTCATTCAAATTTTTCCACTCCCTCAGAACCGTGGCACTCAGAACATTAAAAATGAAGTACTCGGGATCGGCTTACCTTTTTATATACGTTGACTCTGGTAAGCACAGTAGTTACGAGACTGTAGATAGTGTTCTTAATCCTTACCACTGATCTGTTTTGCCTCTTCACTATTATATATTATAATTAAATATGGATTATAATCTGACGAATGATAGGATAAGGAACAAATAGAAAATGTTTATATATTTAACATGTTTCGCCTTTGTCAGCTTCATTATAAATAAAATATGGTAGAGAAAGTTGTGAGTAATCTTAGAAACTTACAGAATCTAAAATCAGATTACCCACAATCCTAATTTCTTTCACTCCCACACAAAAAAATCCCACAATCAACATATAGACATTATCAAACAGAAATACGCACATTATCAACCAAATCTCGCATAGACCAACACAAACGCTACCAGACAAGACAAATACACGTAAGATCTATTTAACCAATGAAAAAAAAACCCAGAAAAATAGAAATAAAAAATACCAGATCTTTCTCTTCCATATTTCATTTCTGATGTAGCTTAAATAAAAGCGAAACATTAAATTTATAAAAGTTTCCTAGTGTTTAGGATATCGAATATACTTTATATCCTTTGTATTTGAGAGATATAATATTTGGACACACATATATATATGTGTGTGTGATAATTCGGAAAAGCGTTAATAACTAGCGTACCTGTCTATTTTTCTGAGATGAGGTATTATGTACACTATTTACATTATTCGGACTATTGTCCTCATTTTTGTCGCTATATTACAACGTTTCGGCCGTTGTACCCTCCGGCATTCTTCAGGTAGTTGGAATATCGAACTGAACCCTTTATTTCGTTCACTGGGGTAGAGTGTTCTAGTTCCACATGACATGTTTAATGGATGTCAGTTATCTCATGTTAATTCCCCTCCAAGTTCTCACACTCTTTGGGTCCTGTCACTGGATCTCACTAACGCCTTTATCCACTGTGCCATGTGTCCTCCAATTATAAGTTTTCTTGTTTTATGATTAAAGACAGAAAGAAAGCTAGTGTGGTTATATCCATTCATTTTATTTAAATACAACCACAGTATCTTGTTGCCTTTAATCATGAAGCAAGAAAGCTAATAAGTGATTACGAAAGGATTTTATTGAAAATAAATAAACACATGTTAAATTGTTTAATCAGACGTGTTTAAATGAAAATACGCTTCCAAAATATACGAAATTTTATATATATATATATATATATATATATATATATATACACACACACACAACTAATTCGAAATTTCACTAATTCGACAATTTTTCGCTACCTAAGATTTAAAATGAATTTTAAAAAATGAAAAAAGCACCCGTGAAGATTTCATTTTAGCTCTAATTGAAAGCTAAATGATTTAATTTACTATTTTCAGCAAGTAAAATATTCTAGTGTATTTCAAATAAAAATTATATTGATCGGAATCTCAATTTTTTGGCTGAGTTAAGAAAATTTTCTTACAAGCGGGCATTTTCTTAATTTTAAGAAAATTTTTAAACAAAACAAATTTATCGGTTTTATAAGTCTTTTGACGATAAAACTTTGTTTTTATTAAGTTTGTGGCCTTTTTCACTAATGCTATGCTGTTTTTTCCGCGAAAAGTGGAAGTATAATCATAAATAAGAGAAAGAACAGATGGAGTAAGAATTAAGAACAGTGCTCAATACAAAGTAGAGCAAAATATTATTATAATATTTTTATTATAATAAATTACAATAAAAACATTTTACATCGCTACACAAAACTTTCATGTTTTGAAACTAGAATAATACCATTATATTTTCGAAACATGAAAGTTGTTGTGTAGCGATGTAAAATGTTTTTATTGTAATTTATTATAATAAAAATATAAATTCACAATTGCACACATCCATACATACAGATATTTGCTTTTCCCGAACTTTATTTTTCTAGACATGAACTCTCTTTAACTCATCTGAGAATGCCTTTCTCTTTCATTTATCACCATCGTTGTTATTAAAATGTATATAAATTTGCTCGACTGTGTTTTCTTTTTCGTTTTGGGTATGAGAAGGATCGCTCGTTCTTTCTTTCTCTAATCCGTTGTCAGCTAAAATATTACCGTCACTTTTCTCCTAAATTAGTATTAAACGCCTTCATTCCACCATCAAAACAAGGCCAACAACGATCAACTGCGCGTGCGCATAAGTATGGCCGTTCTGCTCTGAATGAGTAGATGGCAGTTAAATTATTCTAAATGGCAATGCTCGGTTTCTGTTAAAAGTGTCTCATTTAATGATATGTTTTGAAACAAACTGTGTAAAAACATTTACAGAGCAGATGAGCAAGCAAGAAAAACAAAAACTGCTGACTGGATGAATCACTAACATTTATTTAAAACACGTGAATTCGTTAAGAATTTGGAAGGAAATAAAGCTACATTGATATATTACGACGCGTGATATGCCATTTGTGGTGAACAGAAAAACCTTGAATCTCTACGGAAATAGCAAATATCGACAAAAGAAAATTAGAAGACATTTTTTTTAACTCTTTCATTATCTTATTTGTGGTCTTTGAAGAAAAAAAATTGCATCCGTGTTTACGCCAAATATATATTATAAGAAAATTTTCTTTCTGAATCTGGAATGGTTAATTTAGACAACTTTAAGATCACAAACGATGATCGCCCATGTCCCTTCAAGACGTGGGCGATCATGGTTCACCGCAATTCCCTGTCCTTTGTAGCTCTTAGTTAATTTTGTCTGTTCGCTATCTTACCTAATCCCTGTTTTGCCAAGCATTTGCGCAAGCTCGTTAAGTAGGCTATGCCCCATTTTTCCTCTGTCCCTTTACGTCATGTGAGTGTCAAATTTTCCAAGCCCTCTTCCCTCATTATATGCCCTAAAAATTTCATGTTTCTTTCTGATGTTAAATGTATGTATTTCAATTTTTTCTGAAAACTTCGTCACATGTTCAGTCCATGCTATTCTGTAGAGTCACTTTTCTGTTACTTCAAGTCTCTTAGTCTGTGAGGAGATTGTCTAGCATTCACCTCCACATAGAAGGACCGATATTACGTAACACTTAAGTATTTTTTTTTCTTTGATTCTAACGAGATTTTCCTGTAATTCGCATGTTGGATTCTTCCTTTTGCTGACATCCATTCATCATCTTACAATTGATGTTTAGTCCTTTCTTCTTATCTTCCTTTACTACCTTCCCTAGAAGCTTCTGTATTTTCCTTTTTGTGCCTGCTATCAACGCTGTCTCATGTAAAGTTTGTGGCTGCCAATAATAAAACCTCAAAGGCATAATTATTCTTTTACAATCATTTAACTGTAAAGGTTAAATAAGTCCGATGAGAAGACACATCTTACACCCCTTTCTATTTTTTGTATATTTACTGAATTCATTTTCTATCCATATGCAGGCTGTTTGTTCCAGGGTCTTGATTACTCTAATATCCTTCCAAAATATGTCAAAGTTACCTAATAGTTCTAACTGTCCTTTGAGACGTACTTTATCAAACGCTTCTGCATAATCGATAAAACATAAATGCAAATGGATGTATATCCTTTTTAATTTGTATTGCTCTTTCTGATCATAAATATGGCATTCCTTGTTTTGGTGTCTGTAACGAACCCGCACTGTTCTTGTCCTATTTTTGATATTTTTAAAAATTTTAATTACGATATTTTGTAACATAAAAACATTAACCAAAACTTTGCATTATCAAAATATTTTACCATTATTCAGGACTCCAGAAACTAACCGGTCTAGTAGGCTTGGTCTAGAATAAGCCGACTGCGTCCATTCTAGAAAAAAAGACATGCTTATAAACGCCTATTATTTATCTAGCTGTTATGAATAATCAAGAATGGTTTCTCCTCGTTTTGTTACTCTCCTCTTTGAGAGAGCTATTTTTGTTTACTGGGACTATAAAAGGACTATATGCGAACCTTGTATACACCTATACACCTACGTACTTTTGTCATTACACTACCTTCGAATTATGTAAATGTTTACGGACTCAAATATAAATGACTAATTATTGTTGCTATGTGAAGCGACTAGTTGCTTATAGAATAAAAAAATGGGTCACTTCGATGTGGTATAATGAGTAGCCAGCTTGTCTCATATATCACTTTCAACTGTAGTGGGAGTTCTATCTTCACTGGGTGCTAAATACTTGCGGCCTTGTGTACGCTTAGTAAATCACGAGAGACTAAAAATGTGAACGGTCAATATTTACCTATGGATGAATCAAGTAAATTTTTATAAATTGGAATATAAATGGTCAATATTTACCTATCCTTCTCGGCCTTGTGCCACAATTGTGTATTTTTTTACGAAACAAATAATTTTACCTATCCCCAAAGTAATTAAATGCTTTTAGACCCAATAATAAAAATAATGACTGAATAATGAGTCGATGTGCCACAGTCAACAAACCCATAAACTTAAGTTAAACTAATGCGTTCTGCTTACTGCTTCATGTAAGGAAATGTTAGCTCATGTTAAGAGATAAGGGCTGCTTCGATTTGGGTATCTTATTGTGAACCGAGAGAAAGAGTTTTAGTTGGAGGCATAGGAATAGATATTTACTAAGCTGAAGTTTGTCTAACTGAAAGCCACAATAGTGTTTTGTGAGTACCTCTCTGTTGCGTAGGCCTAAAGTTTTGGGGTTAAGACATCATCAGCTCCACAACGGAAATATATAAATTACAAACAAATCGTATACAATGCAACAAGCGCAAACAAAAATTGATAAGAGTTTTTTGTATACATAAGAGAAAATTGTACATTTTAAAGATATATACGTGTACATAGATAAAAAGTTTTTGCTTATCAGGTGGGAGCTACATGGTCTGTCAGAGTGTTGTCTCCGGACAACTGCTTTGTTTGGGCATTCAGAAAAAAATGATTTATGTATCAATTCGCGATAAAACGCCTGCTTCGTTGAATGATGGGAGTTTTCATATTTATTTAATTTTTTGTTTTTTTACTAATTTAACTTCTTTATAGTTATCATTATCATCTATTATTTAAAGTAATTTTATTACTTAACTTTTAATTTTTCTTTTATTATTAATTATATATTATTTTAGTTTCATACTCCCATATAGTCTAGTAGTAACTGTTAGAGACTATTTAGTGATTTATTTTTTATCACTACAAGTAGAACAGTTATTGGAAACTTAACTCGGTAGAAATAATCTGTGATACGGGATTGTCGATTATCGCTCTATGACAGATGCTCGTAGAGAGGTGAAAGAAAGAGGTCGGCCTATTTTAGAGAAATTGGCTTGGAGGCAGCCGAAGAAGATACGGAATCAAGAACAGCAATAATCAACTTTCAGTCTTATTTCATCTTCGGCTGATTTTATTTTTTTAATTTAATTTAATTTTATGAGAGTAACAGTTTCCTACCCACTCTCTAACATATTTTCTTTTTACTTATCTCCCTTAACTTTATATCGATAACCTCCCTTGTATGGGTGTCGCTCTCCAGTTGTAAAGAAAAATAATCTAACCATCTAGTTCAGTGGTTCTCAAACTTCTTTGTTGTCACCCCCTTGCTCCCCAACCACATTTGTAGCACCCCTCCCCTGGTTCCCCAGCCACATCCGTAGCACCCCAACACCCATATGAAGACACTTCTTTTTAATATTAGTGTTATTGTTTTTAATCATTTCACTCCAAGCAAGGCAATAAAGCTACTAAGACATACGGGGTTACTAAGTGTTAGAGAATATGAAAAAGATATTAAAGAGAATAAACAAGAATTACGAAGACAGAAGATAACTATTGATATTGCATTTAAATTTTTGAAGATGAAAGTTGACTAGTAAGCAAAAAACCGAATGAGAGTTTCACAAGCAAGAAGTGCGATAGAAGAAACTGTTAGCATAAAAATTTGATATATTCGTCCTAAAGTCAAGCTCTACTTAACATTGTACTTAACCTGGAAATCGAACCCTTCGTTAAAATTCTTAAAAAATTGTTTGGAATTTAGATCGCTGAATATTGTCGCATTGAATATTAATCGTGATACATCGGGCAAAAAAACATTTTTAAATTTAAGCGAAGCGTCCCCATATCTTCAGCATTTTGTAACTGTATATATTTTTATTACTCCAAATGATATTTTTAGTGTATACCCTTGTTTGAAATAGACGATCCGTATATATATATATATATATATATATATATATATATATATATATATATATATATAATAATTTAGCTCTTGAAAATATATTTCAATTGAGCGCTGTTGAATGACCAGCTAATTCTACAAACAACAGTCACCTGCGTTAATGAGAAGCTCTTCAGTAAAATGAATGGAGCACTCCGGCTTCTTGACATTTGTTTACATTTGTAAAAACAATACGCTAGATTTAGGTGCCTCGTTCTCTCGAATGAAGATAGCTCAGTGTTAGCAACTCTGACTGACACTAAATCGGTTGGTCTGAGGTATTCAGCTGTCTAGTCGCACTGAAGCGCTGCGAAACAGTACTGTGCGAATAACATATATATATATGTGTGTGTATGTTATGACAAATATATTTATGTTATGATTTTCGAATGACATATATATTTATGTTATAATGACAAATATATAAATATGCGATAATGACATATATATTTGTTGTAATTTTCGAATAAATAATTATATATATATATATATTCTTTGTAAATTTAAAATTCCAACTAATCTAACCCTGTTATAGGGAATAAAACCTATTTCCAACACAATTACATATATACTCACATACATACCATATTAGAAAATGCCGTTATAACAGATAATATTATAAACATGCCAAAAGGATTCCACGATCGGCGATAGTAGGGGCGGTTATTCTAACCATCCCCTACTATTCCGTTATTGTAACCGTCCTCTACTATTCCGTTATTCTAACCGTCCCTACTATCTGTTATTCTAACCATCCCCTACTATTCCGTTATTGTAACCGTCCCCTACTAACTGTTATTCAAACCATCCCCTACTATTCCGTTATTGTAACCGTCCACCACTATTCCGTTATTGTAACCGTCCCCTACTATCTGTTATTGTAACCATCCCCTACTATTCCGTTATTGTAACCGTCCACTACTATTCCGTTATTGTAACCGTCCCCTACTATCTGTTATTGTAACCGTCCACTACTATCTGTTATTCAAACCATCCCCTACTATTCCGTTATTGTAACCGTCCCCTTACTATCTGTTATTATAACCATCCCTACTATTCCGTTATTGTAACCGTCCTCTACTATTCCGTTATTGTAACCATCCCCCACTATCTGTTATTCTAACCATCCCCTACTATTCCGTTATTGTAACCGTCCCCTACTATCTGTTATTGTAACCATCCCCTACTATTCCGTTATTGTAACCGTCCTCTACTATTCCGTTATTGTAACCATCCCCCACTATCTGTTATTCTAACCATCCCCTACTATTCCGTTATTGTAACCGTTCCCTACTATCTGTTATTATAACCATCCCCTACTATTCCATTATTGTAACCGTCCCCTACTATCTGTTATTGTAACCGTCCTCTACTATTCCGTTATTGTAACCGTCCACTACTATCTGTTATTCAAACCGTCCCCTACTATTCCGTTATTGTAACCGTCCCCTACTATCTGTTATTGTAACCATCCCCTACTATCTGTTATTTTAACCATCTCCTACTATCTGTTATTGTAACCGTCCCCTACTATTCCGTTATTGTAACCGTCCACTACTATTCCTTTATTGTAACCGTCACCTACTAACTGTTATTCAAACCATCCCCTACTATTCCGTTATTGTAACCGTCCACTACTATTTCGTTATTGTAACCGTCCCCTACTATTCCGTTATTGTAACCGTCCACTACTATCTGTTATTCAAACCATCCCCTACTATTCCGTTATTGTAACCGTCCTCTACTATTCTGTTATTGTAACCGTCCCCCACTATCTGTTATTCTAACCATCCCCTACTCTTCCGTTATTGTAACCATCCCCTACTATTCCGTTATTGTAACCGTCCCCTACTATCTGTTATTGTAACTATCCCCTACTATTCCGTTATTGTAACCGTCCACTACTATTCCGTTATTGTAACCGTCCCCTACTATTCTGTTATTCTAACCGTCCTCTACTATTCCGTTATTCTAACCATCCCCTACTATTCCGTTATTGTAACCGTCCCCTACTATTCTGTTATTCTAACCGTCCTCTACTATTCCGTTATTCTAACCGTCCCTTATCACCACCATCTTGCTTTTAGGTAGATTTCAAATTCACAACAGCAATTAATCTAACATTGTAAATATACATGCATTGTGCAAAAATAAATAAAACAAAATTTATTAACTAGTTTATGGTTATGAAATGGTATTTTTTTTTCTTTTTCAATTTTAATGGGATGGGTATATTTGGAGCAGGAATATCCGCTTCTCAATACCAGGCTGGAAGGCACTGTGAAGGAATCGGAGAGCCGAGTTCGAATTCCACCTGAATCCATTACATTTAATAACCTGTTAAAATCCTTGGGAAAGCTATGAATCCTCTTCTCCTTCCCACCAGCTATGGGTTCTGAAAGAAATGGCAACCTACTGCTAGAAAAAAAATCTGCCTCGTCAGTCATGTATCGAAAGATACATGATCGCTTAAGTGTGTATCACGCATGGCACATAACTGACTGAATATGATAACTGAAATACAACGGTAGAGTATCTAGATTTTCAATGTCTAAATACACTTACTTAATATAATTTTGATAGCGCCAAATTATGAACGCGCGTGCATCCGACACTATGTAGTACAACCTAATAGCAGTTGGTTATTATTATATTCTCTCGTCCGAGAATACTTTTTCAAAAATGATGTCTCTTCTACTTGAAAATTTGGGCCTGCATTTTACATGGTGACGGTGGCGAAGCAAGCGGCTGGGCCTCTGGGTTGCATTATTAAGTAACGTCCGTGTACTTTAGAATTACGATGATGAATTTTGTTTGTGACCTAGAAAATTAAATCGGTCAATCAGACTGTTAATCACTAATGCCACTTCTTTATTTATGACCAAGACGTGAATCAGTTCTTTTCTGTACGGAGATCCACCAAAAGTAACCTAGATTTCTTTGTTCCTAGCACGCCACGACAGTAGAGAAAAGAAAAAGGAAAAAACAAACCCTATGGTCAAATACACCCTCAAGAATCTGTTTTAAAACAGCTTGATAAGTTTAACTTCTACAAGATCTAAAATTGTTTAGCAAGCGGCAATAATCCCGTGTAGGAAACAATGACGCTCTTAACATTCCCAAATTGTGGATAGCCTAAGGGTTATCAATGTTGAATCTGCGAGCAGAGTTCAAATCCAGACCTCGTCTGTGGCGTTCACTTTTCGTATTAGAGCTCTTTTCTTTGGTTAACTAGCAGGGATAACTAAGCTTGAATGCCATTTAGTGGAGATTTTCGTCTCCTAGTCCATCTTTCTTAAGAAGTTCTATTAATTACAGATAATAAAGAAAATGACTCGTTGTAAGTCTTTTGCTATTTCCACGGCAAATGTTCAAAAGATATCCACTCTTTAGATCCACCAGCTCGGAGCTTTGCAGCTATGATTCGCTATGCAACATCCACGAAGTCGAATCACCCACACTTGCCCCGTATTCCATTTATAAAGTGAAATTTTCACTCGGACAGTCCCCCAATTATCGGAAACTGCTACTCTGGGAAACAGACTCCCACGTGGATGCTTCCCTGAACAATATAATGTTAACCTCTTCGAGTCAAGGGTTAATCGCTATACATCTTCATAATCCTCAATTTTGTCTCACCTCCTCTTACGTTCATATCACACACCCACATTCTGTAACTCTTTACCATGAGTAACTTTTGAATTTTGTATTGGGTGAACTTTAGCACAAAATAAGCTCTGGCCGTCTACGTCTTGAAAGCAAGTTTAAGGTGGGAGAATTGAATCCTTTAAATGGGAAAGATAGAAAAATATTGAATATTAATAATTACATTGACTTCCCTGTCGATTAGGATGTATGAGGGCCGAACAGTTCAGTTTTTAGAAATGAACAGCCAGTACTATTTACGCATAGATGGTTTGATTATATTGGTGAAGGCTTGTGTGGAACTAGCCACACTATTTAGAAGAAATTATAACAAAAACTGGAGTAAAGTGTCTAAAGAATTCGCCAATAAATAAATAAAAACCCTCGTTAGATTTCAGTTTTTCTTTTCATAACTGGCTATCACCAGTTTTCTTTCTTGTAGACTGGCTGCCATCCAAGGTTATAAAAACTCTGTCTACCCTGATATTTAATCCATAGCTGAAAGATGAGTCCACGCCTTTTCTAAGGGCATAATCTACTGGAATTTTAACTCGGCGATTCCAATTTCCACGCCAATAGCCATTATCCTAGCCACACAATTACAACCCACAATTTACGCGAATATTTTTCGCCATCTACCTTGTGAAGTTAGATGTTACTAATATCACTGGAAGTGTTTCCTTATGGAATCACTGGAAGAGTCTTCTTACTAATAATGTCCTTCCTAACGAGTAGGTCACTGAAGATAGTAGTTAACGGTCAGTTCTCCAGGGCCCTAGGAATAAACGTAGACGTTCCCCAAAGGGTTACTTCTCGGACCAACCCTCTTTTTACTTTACATAAATAATCTGCATGCTCAGATCATTTGCGAATATATATGCAGATGATAGAACGAATCTACAAAACTGGTGACCACCAGAGATTGTCAGCTGATCTAACTCTAACATTTCATTGTGTGTGGGGGGCGGGAGGCTGGTCACATTCAGTGCCTAGAAAACCAAACTGATTACATTTCATCATCGTCGATCAGACCTCGATAAATGGATGTCCCCTCACGAAGTCTCCGTGCCTTGAACGACTGTTTTACCTTAAACTTACCCCAAACCTCAAGTGGAACACGTACATACGATCCACCGCCAATTATGCGGGGAAAATGGCCGGTTCCCTGTACCACTCCACGAGCCAGATCAGGCCTAAAATGCAGTACTGTATTTCGACAGTAGCTGCACAATCTTAACTCGATAGAGTCGAAAACCCTCTCCGCGTTCAAATTATTTTTTCACCCAGCAACCTCTCCCTCACAGACGGAATGTGGCAAGCCTCTCACTACTCCATCGCTACTTCCATGGAAGATGCTCAGACAAACTGCATTCCTTGGTTCTGTCAGTTCTAAGCTTCAAGTCCTAGGACCCGCCACGCTACGCTATATTGCATTGTAGCGAACCAAACTCATTTTCTTCGCATTCCATTGGTGAGATGCAAGTTCCACTCGAACAGCTTCGTTGTGTGAAACTGACTCCTAATAATTTTATCCCCGATCACTATAACCTTAACCTCTACAAGTTTAGGGCTAACCGTTATCTTCCCCACCTACCCGCATAAATTGTCTCTCTTAACCTCTATATAGTCCTGGGTATGACGATAAACTGCATCCGACAGAAAGGTTTCCGTTTGGGAAATATGAGCAAATAGTGAACCTCCCCAAACGAAAACAAAACACTATGAAAGTATAAAAATACATTTTTATAGTAAAAATACCAGCAATACATTTTACCTGTCGTTGAACGCATAGAGTTGCATTAAAAATATTTAGATTTCTGCATTAAATAAACCATAGAGTTTGAAAAGCTGCTAAACAAAATCAGACAATAAAACAATCTCATTCAGTAACCCTCTACCTCGAGTGGCCACCGGGCCTTGTACAGGGTGAACAACAGTTAAAAAAAACTCACAGTGGACTAAAAGTTACTACAGCACACTATGGACTAAAAGTGTGTTCCGGGTTATCACTTTGTTTTTGGGATTGGCCTACTTAAACGTTTGTCCCAGAAACAATATTTGGTGGACTCGTATGAGCCCAGGTAAAATCAGAGGTATAACGAACGACAATTAAATGCATGTATTAACACAAGAAATGACATAAATGTGTACACAATTGAAAGTAAAGGAAAATACATTTAAAACCTAGCCATTAAGAATGTACTTGCTTGTGTGTGATACAAGCGTATGTGATACACACGTGTGTGTGAGAGTTCAATCATCCGTCGAACGGGGAAACGAACGCAACCCAGCGGGTATTCTCGTCTCTGATACAACAGCCAATTTTAATGTTCTTAAAATAAATACTTTGTAATATATAACTGGCTTAATTACCAAACACTATTTTTTCACTTGAAATATGGATATTAAAAACATAAAAATTAAGTTATTTTATAGATATTTAGATTGGTATTAGTTGTTTTGTTTAGCGGTATATCGACAGCTCTATAGGCTATTTAATGCTGAAATTTAAATATTTAGTACACAATTTTATAGCTTCAACTACACATATTTTGTACATAATTTTATACTTTCAGAGTAAACGTAGTTTTTTCTATTTTAGATAAATAGTTTTGTAGATGATAAAATGCATTTTTGACAATTTTAAATACAAAAATGTATTGTTGGTATTTTTTTTTCTTATAAAAATAAATTAATGGTATCTTTGCTATAAAATATATTTTTATCCTTTCCTAATGTTTCGATTTTTGTCTAGGGAGTTCACTATTTGCCCATAGCTGGGACCCTAACAGGTGCTACCACTCCCGATCAGGGTGTGATTGTGAACAACAGCAATTAAGAGGTGGTTACATGCTCCTCAAAACCTCCAATCTCCCAATCAGAGGTCTTACTATTGGATGTAGTTTATCGTCATATACAGGACGATTATAGATATTTAAATAGATTGAAAATCTTGTTTCAGAAATTGATCTGTCTGATGGATTCAAAATGTATAGCATTTCTGCTTTATTTACAGTTTAACACTGAATAAAACAGCTGTTAAAATTCTCCATTAATTTAACTCCTTTAAATGTACTATATTGTAGAATGTGCTTTTCAATTCAGCATTCAATATTTTTCAAAGAAATAATTCTCAGATAATTTGTTTTACGTTGATGGAGGAAATGAAACTCATTTACAGAAAGAGGCCAACTATGACATTCGGTCTTCTCCTCAGACATCGCAGCGGTGCCAAAATCCAGAACGAACCCCTACAAACAGACTCTTCTCACAAAGAAGTGCCCCCCCCTTTAGCGGTCCTGATCTACATACGTCCGAATCCGTAAAATGTGGATGTGGGTGGAGTATAGCGGTTACCCGCGTGGGAATCGAGATCAGCAGACCGGGTCCAAATACCGGTCGAGGTCGTTGCATTTACTTCCGCACGAATACCCCCCCCGTCTATGCGTTAAATAGTAGGGCAAGACAGAGCTCTTTAGCCTTGGTTGGCAAACAGACAAACAGCAAAGTGGTGGTGACATTCCATAATTAAAACAGAAATACCGTAACCCACGGAACTGAATTGTCACCTCCTTTTCTGATCGGTCAGGCTGATAAGACCTGCTTTAATGTTGCCCGAATGACACTACTAAAAACGAACGGTAATAATTCTCATTCCCAATTACGATTAACGTTCGTTTTTACTTTTTAATTCTGTTGATACTTTAGAAATGCTATACCTGTATGCATTTTTCAAATTTCAATTCCCTTGAATTTATTTTCACATCTATAGTAAATAAAAACGTAACTTTTTTAAAAATTGAATATTAAGACAACAAAGTAAATTTAAAAGAAGAATAGTAAATAAAATTATTTGACAATAAGATTAATATTTATTTATTCAAATATTCGAGATTGTGTGTCCGGCTAAAACTAAAATACTACAATAATTAGTGTGTGTGTGTATTATAAACTTATTAATATTTTTCGGCCATCTTGTGGATATAATTTTTTTATTCAATCTTTAAAAAATAAACTTCATTTTTTTTTTGTTTAAGAGGAAGAAGGTCTAATCTCATAGGAACTTGTTTTCTTCTTTCTTTCCCTTTCTTTTCATTCTGTAGCAGGCCGTGGGTTTACGGGTTGTTAAATTAGGAACACGTGCGTTTATTCCTGCTAGAAGAAAGTCCACTACAAGAACATGGTGGACTCAGAGATTGAATCCACGATAAAGAAGTGTAAAGAAAACCAACAAGACCGATATATATATATATATATATATATATATATATATATATATATATATATATATATATATATATATATATATATGTGTGTGTGTGTATATATAACAAGTATATGTATTAATCAACAAAATTTACAATGGACATTAACATTTGTGTGTGAACGTAAAGAGTTTGTATTTTGGTGAATGTTCGTACGTACGTGTATGTGTGTATAATGTTCATGACGTCTCCCACAAGTGGGAAGACGCAATCTTCGGCGAGCTTACATTGTAGATGTGTTCGTTGAAAATGAAGAAATGAAATAGAGGACAAGGCAAGAAATCGCCCAGTATTTATAGGGAAAGCGACCCCTAGTGAACAATTTGGACAATTAAGGAACAGTTAACTCCAACAATTTTTACCAGTTGCTTTGTGTATATACTTGCGGGTGAATGGTGTCGGTGAACTGTATTTTTTAAATTTCTATTTTCTTGAATTTATTTTCACATCTATAGTAAATAAAACCGTATCTTAAAAAAAATATTAAAACAACAAAGTTTAAAAATGAGAGAATATTAAATACAATTATTTGAAAAAAGTTTAATATTTATTTATTCAAATATTCGAGTGTGTATGTGGGTGTCCGGCTAAAAAACATAAAAACTACAAAAATTAACGGCAGAAATAAATCTGAAATCAATTCAAAAACAATTCGGGAACGAATACTAATAAAAAAATAAAAATAAAAAAAAGTGTCACGAAAGTGACTGGCGGCAAACCGGACCAGCCGCTGAAAAGCATTTCATCGGCTCACCCTTACCCTCAAGCTTCCACGGAGTCAAAAGATTATATAATATATACATGCTAAGGACTAAAAGACTTTCAATACGAGAACTTTCTGATAGGAACTTATGAACTCTTTGAATATTAGTGTATATTTTATTTTAAGATATATAATTTTTTTATCAGTACATGCAATATGTATCTTTTTAAAAGGCCATAAACTGGTGTATAATTTTAAAAATTATTTTCCATAAGATGACTGAAAAATATCAATAACTTGTCAATAATAAACTATTATTCAAAGATCTTCCGAGCAACGCTGGTTATCCCCGCTAGTTTTCTAATAAATATAGAATTTTGAATGGACAAAAAAGATTTGATATAAAATTTAACCATCTTGACGTCAATGAAACATGTACTGAACTAGTCTTTATAATATTAAACCGATATTTTTTATGAATGTATCGCATTTTTTAACAGTAAATTACTTTGGATGTTAACCGAAAACTGTTGTTAAATCAAAATGGATGTATAACAAAAAAGGCGAAGATTTTGATTGGATAATTTTCTGTTTTTCATTTGTTTTGTTTATACAAGTCAACGGTTTTGATCAAAAAATTCTTATATTATCTCTCACAATGCGGTAATTAGTGACCTGATTTTATTAGCTAATGACAGTGTCATTAACTTCAGTATCTATTTTTAGCGGTTTTAAATTGATTTATTTGTACTTGACAGTTTTAGACTCTAAATAAATGCAAATATATATATATATATATATATATATATATATATATATATATATATATATATATATATAAACTTATTTTAACTACATTCCTAAAATATTTTCTATTTTAAATGAAGAACAGCTTAAATATAAATTGACCATAAACCGTTCGTAAGATATTTTAGAAAACAAGCGTGATCTTATAGTATACAAGGTGCAACCTATTTCACATGATGTCTTCCTAAATTCAACTACCTAGGTAGTGACGTAACAGACGACGGAAAATGTGACAAAGAAAATCGAAGTTGCGTTGAATAGTGAAAGATGCCTTCCAAAAGCTAAACAGTGTATTAAGACATAGGAAAATATTGTTAAAAAGAGTATTGAATTATAATGCAATATCTAATCCAGTCACGGACAAACTGCGGACTGTTTAATCTTACAGAATGGTGCGTTTAATTTCATAAGGAAAATAACGTTTCTTAAAATGCTTTGTTCCCTTCTCCCTTGTTCACTCACAGATTCTCTCATACGTAAACAATGATTGAGTACAATGTTTCTTAAATTTTGTAAACCTTCGTTGAAAATAGCGTTTTCATCATTTTAAATCATTGGCAATTTTTCACTAAGGAAGCGCCCTGTCTGTAACACCTATCTTGACCCCACTAGATCGATGTACTCTACAAGGCTAGCTGTTGGTCCTGTTCTGGTCCAGTATTACAGGTTCAATCAAAGTCTCCGGTTCTCAATGTTAATTCAATTCCACTTTCCAGCCACATTGTGATTTTTTTGATCCTGGTGAGCAATTAACAAATCGTAGATCCCGGAAGATTCAGCTGGTCTAACTGCAAGTTCGTTGGAGCGAGAATCGGGCCAAGTAGAAAAAAATCAAATATGAACAAGTCAATTCGAGTCCAAAGAAAAATTTATGTATATAAAAAAGAATTTGGTACAACAGAATAATGTTTCCTTTAGAAGAAAGTAGCGTATAAGCAATAAAGTCCAGGAGGAAAAAATATTGCAAATAATTCTGAAAGGAGGGAAGTGGCTTTCGGGTTCCCCTTTTTGTTCTTAGTAGTGCCGTAATTAATTCACTCGGCAAGTGTTAAACTTGTCACAGCAAAATCAAGCGGACATGTTGAGTGGTGGTGGTGAAGGCAGCGACGGTAGCGGTAGTATTCCTTTGCTTGGTGGCCGCTCCGCAACTATATTATTGTGACGAGGCCATGGCAGCGGTGGCGGTAGCAGCGCTAAGCGTGACGGCTGGCGGCCGAAAACTGTTTGTCAACTCACATCACTCAACTCCAGACTTCGACTGTTTGTTTCCGCACAAACATGTGCCTAAATAAACGCGTGTTAGCGACAAAAACTTAGATTACAACCTGATTACTGACCTCTCTCCCTCATGATTAAACGAGCAGTCTCTTTCTCCTATAGTTCATATAAACACTATATTTAAACATGTTATATTAATAAATCTGACGAAGCAATCAAACTTCACCACAGATTATCTTTCGCGTTTGTAAACAAAATTCTATTTTACTATAATCATTATTTCAAGAGTGACCCTTCTCTCCGCCACAGTCGGCTGGGGCTTCAGAATATGTCGATTGCACCTCTGCAGAAGGGAAAAAAAATCTAATGAGGCCACCTGTGGCGATCCGTAATATCTGGAGACGGGATCCTGGTGGTTGAGGGTCTCAGGAATCGGGTTTAAATACTTCTGATTCCCAATACACTACTTGGGTCCTTACTTTGGATTTACTGGTCGGTCGGAAAGGCCCAATGTCATCAATCGGCTGCTTGCGTGAAGCCCTAATTTAAAGTAACCAAAATGAAGGGAAGAAAATTTGATCATCATTCAAAAGTACGTCAAAAGTAGATATATAAAATATTTTAATTTGAGGGCGGCGGTTGTAGGGTCAATAAGTGTATAAGGGAAAAAACGATACATTTTAGATAATCCAGCCGTTTCACTAATTCTTGGGTAACGAAACCAAAAGTAAATCAAGGGCTCATAACCTTCCTCTAAATATGAGTATACTGTTGATGTAGCCCTGTTTTACGAAGACGAATGGGTTTCCATTAACTTGGACTCTATGGCGTGTGAGGAGCAGGGGCGATGAAATCATAATTTTTTTTAGATTAAAAACAAACCCACGTGGATACGTTTTCTGAGAACGTAGAGAGAGGGTCATTTCTAAGATTTATAATCTTATAATCCCTCGATGAAATCCCATTCAGGAAATTATGTCCCTTCCTTATTGAAAAGAAAAAGGTCATATCCTCTTAAGTAAGGCCCAAAATTGTGAACAAATCTAAAAAAAAAAAAAAAAAAAAAAAAAATAATTTTGGTTGCTGAGATACTACTGAAAATGACAACATTTCAAAATAAGAAAATAAAGGCATACTCTCACAAAAAACTGAACACCTCACTGTTGGTGGTACGTAGTACCATAGAAGAGATTAAAAAAATGAACTAAAAATCAGGGAGTCATGGATATCAGAAGAGTAAAAATTAAAAGTATTGCAAACCTCCAGACCAACATTTGCATCCACACATTCAATGTACCAACTATCTCCAAAGAGATAAAAATTGGATATAACTTAGAAAAGACTGAAACCTTTATCCTAAATGCTCTTCATTTTTAAAAACTATCAGAGGTTTGAACATCTGTTATGGCGTGATTTTACAGTGGAGGCTTGTATTTGTACTAAGTCGGTCCTAAAATAGGTTCGACGTTCAAAACGTTAGGAACTTTATATGATATGTATAACGTAGTAATCTAATTGTGGTGGCTGATACTTTAATATCCGACTAACGGTCGTCCGACATCGACTGTCTGACCAACTCACTGAGCGACTTTTCTCGTTACTCTTACTACTCCTACTTATTATAGGTGGGAAAGTCTATTAACTATAGAATAAGTGTGTTCTACTATAACAACATCACAGGGACGGATGGGATGATATAAAACAGTATGTGGGCAAAAGTACTCAGATCACACCAAAAATGAATGCAGAGATATATGTAAATGTGCAAATTGTGGTGGAGTAACATACTGGATATCAAAAGCATTTTTTTCCTCGAAGCATGTAAAATTGTAGAGGGATATATGAAAGAATAGTATTATACACAAATCGAAAAAAGTGAAAAGAAAATCATGAGAAATATGATAACCTGATGAAAAGATTAATTCAATTAGGACCAAATGACTGGCCGAAATTTATAAATTAAATCTGAACAAGTCTGAATAAGAATAATGCAATGATATATAATGAAATCAATAACAAAATAACAATACAACCTGGAGCCTCCATGCAAGTTATCCAAAAGTCACCAATCAAAAATAATTTAATAAAACAAAGATCACAAAAATCTCCAATCCAACCGGAACTCCCACTGAAGAAAAATCATCAACGAAAAAATTAGGAAGAGAAATCTCGCAAAGAAAATACTAGAATACAAAAAAGTCAACAAATACAAACCAAAAACACTCTTGAAACAAAATAAAATAGATATGAAACTAGGAAAAAATGACATAAACCATATAAGCATTTCTAAAAACAAATCCAAAAAATCAAATACATAAACCTTTCTATTAACACAATATAAATATATACTGTAGTGAACAAAACAAGATCTAGATTTAAAATTCAAATGCTAAGCACTAACTCATTGATTGTGCTAGAAATTAAAAAGACTCGAATTTACAACTTTTGCTTAACACACACGCAAAAGCGAATCCCAAACAAAACTCGTGAAATTTCACAACTTGATGCGAAATGTTTTTCGGCCAGTGGAAAACTAAGAAACATTTAAAAACAAAATTCAGATAATTCTCAGAAACAAATTCTTTTACGGGCCTTTTCGCGAGCCGACGCGAAGTTTGTTCGCCGTTCAATGAAAAGGCCCGAATCATATCCAGGAGTGAATTCCTAAATGACCTTTTCAAGCCCCACAAACAAAATAAAAAACGGGCAAGTTCGCCTGTCACCAGAGAGATAGAGACGAGTCTATTAATACGTCCCTTGACAAACGTCAAGCGATCGTTATTATCTCTACCTTTCTCCCTCACCTCTTTTATACTTGATAAACGAACGGAACATTTTAAGACGAAACGATTACTTCAAAGACATTCCTACTCTTCGATAACATTCATACAATTCACTATAACTGATAACCCGCTATAATACAACTAAGAAAAATATAAAAACAATGAACAAAATAATACAAAGGAACTAGAGGAAATCATATGAACGAATTATCCTCACCTCGACCTACGACCCAGTAATTATGTTTACAAGAAACTCGCCTGAAAAGACACACTCTCAACATAAAACATTACTTATCCTACAATTTTATCAAACACGCTGAGGAGGCTTATCAATACTCATTAACAATACCATGCCTCATAGTGAAACAATACTAAATACTAACTTGCAGGCAGTAGCAATAACAGCTACCATTCACAAAACAATAACCTGCTCCATATACATACCTACCGATGAAATCTAATGAAACTGACTTACATAAGTTAATGTAACAACTGGCAAAATAGTGACTTTAATAGTCATAACATAATATGGAGGAGTAAAGAAACAAATAAGGCAAAAACCATAGAAACATTATTAAATCAAAGGCAGCTATGCCTCCTAAATAACAAAACAGATATATATAGACATCCAGAAACAGGGACATAACTCTTCCATAGACTTAACAATCTGCGAAGCAAGTATATGGATTATATGTGGTCAACTCATAATGATACACGTGGAAGTGATCACTTCCCAATTATACTAGAAAACACAACCCCTAAACTAGATGATAAAAACCTTGCTGGAATCTTCGTAAAACTAACTGGATAGAATTCCAAAATGCCCGCAAACTCACCGATATCAGAAACATGAATAAGGAACAACTAATAACACATTTCACCGATACCCCAGTAACCAATGAAAACATTAATAAAAGCTCTTGTACCTCAAAACTTATTAAGCAATGGTTCGATGATGATTGCAAGAAAACAATTTGTACATGCCGAGCCAACTTACGAAAATTAAAAAAAAAACCGACGAAAACCTAAATGAATAAAAAAAAAAACCAAAAAAAAAAACCGTAGAGACATAACCCATAAGACTCTCAAAGAATCCAGACGGAAATCCTGGAGAGATATTGTATTCAAAATAAACCCAAACACCAAAATGTATGGAAAATGATACGAAAAATAGCAGGGAAAACTGTTCAAAATCCTATCAAGCACCTTTTCTGGAATAATACAAATAAATCATCAACAAAAAAAGACACAGCAGTCCACTTAGCTAAAACCTTTTTAGAAAACTCATCAAGAACACAATCCGAAGTATTTCAAACCGCCAAACAGAGGGAAAAATCAACTTTAATTAAAAGAAAAAATGACCAGACAAATTACCGACCAATTGCACTCACCAACTGTATCTGTAAGACGCCCGAAAGGATGGTTAATAGCAGATTAATATGGTACCTGGAAACTAATAATCTCATAACAGAATAACAGGCAGGCCATCGAAATTTAAAGAATTCCTACTGATCCCCTAATTCATCTGGTTTGGTTTGTTTTGTTTTACGGCATATCAACCTCAATGGGTTATTTAATGTCGACAAATTTTTTTATTGCTGGTAATATTTTGTTTTGTCTAAAATCTGTTTCTGGTAATATTTTTCCTTCAAAAATGTATTGCTGGTAATAATTTTTTTTTTCAAAACTGTATTGCTGGTAATAATTTTTTTTTCCAAAACTGTATTGCTGGTAATAATTTTTTTTTCCAAAACTGTATTGCTGGTAATAATTTTTTTCCAAAAATGTATTGCTGGTAATAGTTAACTATTTGCCCATAGCTGGGACCCTAACAGATGCTTCCACCCCGGGTCAGGGTGGACCTTTGAACACCAGCATTTAAGAGGTGGTTCCACGATCTTCAAAACCTCCTGATCAGAGGCCTTGCTACTGGACGTAGTTTATCGTCTTACCCAGGACGTCGATGTAGTTTATCGTCATACGCAGGACCCTAATTCATCTGGAAACAACCATAAGCCTTCATAAAAAAGAACTTAACAGCAGCGTCTTTGATTTTGAGAAAGATTATGATACAACCTGGTAGTATGGTATAAAAAGAGACCTCCATGACCTAGGTATAAAAAGGCAGAATGCCATCCTTTATCTATAGATTACTGGAAGGCAGATATTTTAAGGTGCGTTTAGATGACACAATGTCAACTCAAAAGGACCAGGATCAAGGTGGCCTACAGGGGAGCATTCTGTTTGTTTAGTATTAAAATTAATAATATAGTAATAAAGACATAAATACAGGAACAGATTGTGCCCTATATGTGAACAACTTTTTGATTTACTATAAATCAAAACATATGCACCCTAAAGAACGACAGCTCCAGCTATGTCTTAAAATAAACAAATGGGCAACAGAGAATGAGTTTAATTTAAAAAAAAAAAGAGAACAAGTCACTTCTGCCAGCTTTAAAAGATACATAACAATCCAACATTAAAACTAAGCAATAGCATAATCCCAGCAGTAGAACCATACAAGTACCTAGGCATCATATTTGATTAAAAATAATAACATTTATACCCCATATAATATACTTAAGGTTCAAATGCCAGAAAACTCGACAATTACTTTATTGGTTATTCGTCATCGAGACTGGGGATCATACAAAGAATCATTGCTCAAGATATACCGCTCATTAATTAAATCGAAAGTCTAATATAGTTGCTTTATATATGGCGATGCAAGAAAAAGCTACAGTAAAGAACTCAACACAGTACATCATCAACGATTAAGAATAACACTAGGAGCTTTCACCACATCTCCGGTGGAATGCCTATATACAGAAGTAAATAAACCTCCATTAGCAATAAGAAGGAAAAACCTGGCTCTTCAATATTATATTAAACTCTCAGCGTTCCCATCAAATCCTATATGTAAATGCACACTTCAGCCCCAATATACTGTTCTATATCTGTCTACATCTCTGAGATGAGGTATTATGATTACTTGCATTATTTACACTATTCAGACTGTTATCCTCATCTTTATTGCCATATTCACAACGTTTCGGCCATTGTACGCCCCGGTCTTCTTCAGGTGATTGGAATTTCGAACCGAACCCTTTATTTCGTCCACCGGCGTAGACTGTTCTAGTTCCACGTTCCATGCCTCTTCCGGATGTCTCAGTTATTTCCCTTTTAACTCAACTCTCCAAGTGGCACGTGGAACTAGAACAACCTACCAGTGGACGAAATAAAGAGTTCGGTTCGAAATTCCAATCACCTGAAGAAGGCCGGAGCGTATAATGGCCGAAACGTTGTGACTATGGCAATGAATGTGAGGATAACGGTTCGAATAATCTAAATCTAAGCCATATGGTATGTGTATGAAAAATGTTATTGAAAAAACACAAATACAGCGCAAATCGAGTCCATCAACTCTAAAACACGTCGCTGGATGATAAAACAACCAAACGTTCTATCAAAACTAAGTAAGTTCCAAAATCTAAAACTAATCCTATCACATTCCATGAAGAATTGCTCTTCAAAGATGCCTACACAGACCCACCTGTACATCTCTACGGATGGATGTAAAGCTGACGATAAAGTTGGATGTGCAGCCGTCCACCAAAAATTAACATTAATGAAACCACTCCCAGAGAAAGCTTTCATATTTAGTGCCGAGGTGACAGCTATCGACTTGGCCCTCAATATCATAAATTAAAGCAAACTACATGTCAGTGATCACAATGCTGAAAAACAAAAAACAATATAAACCCACTCATCATTAAACTACTCAGCAGGATCAATAGCTTAAATAAAGATACTCTCTTCTGCTGGATACCAAGCCATATTGGTATTATAGGTAATGATGGAGCAGATTCTGCAGCAAGAAAAACATCTACTGTAAATACATCGGGCCCTTTAAATAACAAAATCCCATATACAGACCTGAAACTAACAATCAATAAATATATTAGGAAAGAGTGCCAAAACCTACGGAACTCCTGCTCCAAACAATAAAATATTCAAAATTAAACCTAAAATAGGAGAATGGCATCAGAAACAGTAAACTAGAAGAGAAAAAATGATTATGTCCAGGCTACATATTGAACATACCACCATAACCCATTCTTATATTCTATGTGTATGTGTAATATGCCAAGAACCATTAAAACGCATACTGCTAAACTGTTCATTAGACTTCGTATATTTGTTCTGCCCAAACAATAAACAGTTCAAAATTAAACCAACTATAGGAGAATGACATGAGAGACACCAAATTAGAAGAGAAGAAATGATTATATCCAGGTTACACATTGAACATACTATAACCCATTCTTATATTCAAAAAAGGAAGATCATCCGGTATGTTTGGCATGCTAAGAGCCATTCGTCATAAAACACATACAAACTGCAGTAATTTTTTTTTTATTCAATCCGCTTAAAATACTACCAAATAGAAAACTTAAAATAACTTTTTCAATATACTGATTCACTTTACATATCCCAGTTTCTAAGAGAAATTAAACTGATCTCAAAAATATAATTTAAAGAATATAACCGTAACTATCAGTAGCTTTACCATTTAAAAAATAGACTGTTTAAATACAAGGCTTTATTTAGAAAAAAAAATCAAATTTCAGGTTGATATACCGTAAAAAACACCAAGGAAGATCATTCGTGTAAAAATATTTTGCTTTTGAAATAGGAAAAATTCATAATTATTTTTCTGGAGAAAAAAAATATACTTTTTTTTTTCTTTAAAATGAATAAATTAGAAATAAATTACAGGCAGTGACACTGTCATCGGTGATAATATCATAATAAGATTTCAATTTTTTTAATTACTAGAATTTATTTGGCCACACAGTCTTTAATATTATTGAAGTTATCGTTAACATTTTTATCGAGATTTACAAACTCTACGTTTCGTAAACCAGTTGATGAAATATAAAGTCTTTCTATCTTTCTATCCACCCACCCCCAAAAAATGAACGAAAATTTCTTACACTAAGCTACACAACCTATTAAAACCAACTGTACTTTGTATCCACTTACCTGTTTTCACTTCTCCTCGAAAATTTGGTTTCAATCTGTCAATGCATAGTTATTTTAGAGGATGTGACGGACGGACTAACGGAAATCACAGAATTATATATATATATATATATATATATATATATATATTTAAAAATATGGCTCCATCGCTACTCAGGAATTACCATGTTTCAAGAACAGAAACTAAAATCTTCAAATTCAATTATTGAATTAAATTAAAGTCCCTAACGCTTGAAAATGAAACTGAACTAGGGACTTTAATTTAATTCTATAATTGAATTTGAAGTTTTTAGTTTCTGTTCTTGAAACATGGTAATTCCTGTGTAGTCATATTTTTAAATTCGTAAATTTAGAATATTTATGCACTGTAGATTTCCATTGAGCACTGTTTTGTAAAAATAAAAACATTGAGAAGAACACCGGATTATATATCTTACTATTCTTTCTCTTCATCAATACAATACAATATATATATATATATATATATATATATATATATATATATATACTTGAATCTCTCGTCTAATCGACGTATGAGGGTCAAGCAGACCAGTTCCTAGGAAACTTACAGCCCGACACCAGCACGAGATTTGATTATAGTGGTTATTCGAACTTGGCTCTCTGATTCCTCAAACTAAGCCGCTATCCATTACTCCACTGTGCCTTATATATATGTATATATATATAATGAAAATATATAGAAAATAATAAAAACTCGTACATTTCAGAAATACGTTATTCCAAAAAAATTTCACTTGAAGATGGAACAGAGCTTACTTTTAACTCAATTTAATTATATATGAAATCTTGTTTTGTTTTGAAACATGAGACTTCTTATGTCGCGAATTGGAATCATATTTTTAAATAAATAATTATATATATATATATATATATATATATATATATATATATATATATAATGAGATAAAAACTTTTCTCCAAAAAAAATTAATATCACCCCCTATTTCAAAGGTATATATTTATATATATGCCCTTCTGTATATAAAAAATTGCTGAGAAATACTAAGAAAATTATCTATAAACCTTTTTAGTAGTGATATCCCATTTTGATAGATGATAGATAGATAGATAGATAGATGCATCATAAAATATTGTCCATGATACCTAATCTCTTCTATGGCAGTAACTATTAACGATCTCATAGATTAAGTAAAGACTTGAAGCGACAGTGTGGTTCTACATCCGAATGTTGAGAATACCATGGACAGAGCATGCGAGAACAAAGGAAGTTTTCAGCGGAATACAAATAAGAAAACTGTTGCTAACAATCAGAAAAAGACAGTTGAAATTTCTGCGTCACAAAATGAGTAAAGAGGGACTGGAGAATTTAATACTCACATGGCATTGTGAAGACACAGGAAGCGGGGAGAAACAGCGAGTAATCTAAATAACTATTTTGTGTGAATGTATGGTGGTAGAACATATAAATATATGTTTTGCATAATTTAAAAATGGTTATATGGATATTTGTTTTATGAAACTTGTGAAAACCAATGGATTTTCCAAGGTTGACAAAACGTTCTGAAGGGACTTGGGAAATAAACGAAAATTTTCCTAAAAAAATAAATCTCAAAAACTTCATTGAAGGCATATTGAAAATGAAGTGTTCATTTTTATATTTTTTGTTTTTCATATAAATCTAAATCATAGTTGAAACTGAAGTTACTAGATAAGTACATAAATATAATTGAAACAGTAAATTTACAAATTTTTTATATTAAAAAAATTTCTTCTAATATATTCATCATGATTGTTTTATTCTGCAATGTTTCAAACATTTTAATTCCATTTTTTTCTTCCTAGTTTATGCTATCGTACTTATAAAAAATCCACAGAATTTTGTACCTTGCGCTTTGGATTGAGTGTTCCCATTCAGATCTCCATACCAGGAGAGGGGCATAAATCATATCCATTGTGTCCTGTTTCTACTGAACTAGTGAATGTGACTTTTTAGCATTACCGGACCTAGGGATTGAACTCTCAACAGCCACAGAACAAAATATGTTTTACAATACTTTTCCTCCACGAGATCATGTGTTTTTCTTTCCTTTTATTTTTTCTGTTTTCTCTTTCTCTCTCTCTCTCTCTCTTCTTTCTTTTTTCTGTTTTCTCTCTTTCTTTTTAAAAAGAATTTTCCTTTTTTTGCCTTCCTCTCTATCTCCTTTCCTTTTTTGCCCTCAATATTCTCTCTTTTCCTTTTTTTTTTCTCTCAACTCTCTTTTATTTTTTTGCTATCTCTCCGTCTCTCCTTTCCTTTTTTTTTTGTTCATTTTCTTTCAATCTCTCTCCTTTCCTTTTTTGCTCTCACTCTCTCTCTCTCCTTTCCTTTTTTTTGCTCTCTCTCACTCTCTCTCCTTTCCTTTTTTTGCTCTCTCACTTTCAAATGGACACAGGGTTTGAACTCATAACTGCCAAAACGACCATTTGTCAAATTGTTTAAAAAACTTTAATAAAAAACTATAAAAAAGGTTAACAAATAGAGGTCAGACAACTAAAATAAGCTGAGGGCAGGAGGTAAACGATCAAATGTAACAATCAATGTAATAATACTAGTCCGAATGGAAAAGCCTGTAATAATAATAATAATAATTCCTTATTTTAAAAATTCCGTCATAAATTTAATTTTGTGATAGTATTACATTGCAACGAAAAAAGTGGATTTGATTTTTTTTTAAAATTTTTTTCCCATTATTAATAAAGTGGGGATTAAAAATAATTCGGGTTATATATATTTTTTAATATTCTGAAAAACAATATATATATATATATATATATATATATATATATATATATATATATATATATATATTGAAATATCGAACAAAAACTCTTTAAGGCTTGAAATCGGTTTCATATTTTCAGAAATAAAAGATTAGAAAAAAAATTTATATTATTTAACGATCTAAAAAAACAAAATGGATACAAAAATATTGTTTATACTTGGAATCAAAATATAATATAGTGGACATTCTTTTTTTTGAGAAAAAGAATAAAAGAAACTATCTGAAACTCACAGGAAATATTAAAGGAAAGGCAACATCAGGACAGATAAAGTTTAATATGTTAAATTTTCAAAAAGTTTTTTACAATGGATGGTGAAAAAATTAAGAGATGGTGAAAAGACAAATTATTTAGCAACAAATTTAATATTTTTTATATTGTGAAATAGATGTATTTTTACACCCTGAAGATATATTCTCAATGAAGATAACATAAATGAAAATATCTTTTTATAATGAGAGTGTTCAAAAAGCCAATCAAAAATTCTTTTCACTTATGCATTGTTAATAACATCGTTGCCTTCTCTAAATTGGCTATAAATTTTTTTATTCAATTTAGAATTGTCATTTAGTAAAAGTAATAAATTATTTTAATTTTCTGACGGTGATTTCTTTTTTATATTTTAATCGGTCACGCTCAGGGACAGACGAAGCTAATTATGATAACCAAACATAATATATAATAATGATCAAAATGCGTCACAAAAAAAGGCCGCATATATTTGACCAGGTTTGAAAAAAAGTTTATAAAAATTTTTATTTTTTTTAAATTAAACGTTCGTTTTAAATTTTGGAAAAATGTTTTATTTTGCAAATATCTGATTTACAAAAATAAAAAAAAATAAAAAAGAATATAAAAACACAAAGTGGATGAAAATTTGAAAAAATATTTAAAATAAATTCAATCTTAATAATATATATAAATTTTTACATTCTTTTTTATTATTAATATATTTACTAATCTCTGCAAATTAACTTAAATCAAAATATATATCTGTATGTTCCAAAGAATTTTGATGTCGCCATCAATTAAATTCAAAATATGAATATATTGATAAATAATATATAATTGACTTAAAATTTTCCTTGATCAATATATCTATATGTGCCTTCTCAACAAAAAAATATACATTTAAATCGACGTTTGCCGGAACAAAAATTTCTGCGAAATGTTATTTAGTAGATGACCATGTCGTAATGTAACAACAACCCCTTTTTTTTTCCGTTTTTTTTTCTTTTAATTAATTTTTAATTGTTTTAATCATTTTTTTTATATATTCAACCTAAGAGGTCATTAGTCTTTTTAAAAAATGAACTGCAATTGGCAAAAAACATCAATTTATTTTCTTGAATGACAAACGAACTTTAAAATGGAATTCAAAAAATTAGAGAAATTAATAAAATTTTTGATAATCTTTTTATTTTTTTTACTGAAAATTAACTATTTTTTTGACTGTTCAGATTTTTCAAGAAATTAAATTTAAATTAAAACATATGTAAATTTAAATTTTTTTTGTTTTTTTTTTAATACATTCTTCATTTTTTATATCTATTTATATTTTTTTTTTTAATCGTATTTAATTCAGAGTTTATCTTTTTTATGCTTATTTTATATCTTTTATTCTTTTAGTTATAATTCAACAAATTTTTTCTAATTATTTATTTATTTTTTTTGTCTATATCTGTTTTTCATTTTATTTATTCATTTTTCTTCAATTATTCAAATTTATATAATTTTATTTTTTTTATTTTTCATTCATTCAAAATATATTTATTTTTTCCTGCAATCATATTCAATTTTTAGTTTTTTTTTCTTTTCATTATTCAACTATTTTTAAAAAATTTTTGAAGGTTGCAAATATTCGGTTTTTTTATTTTATTCAACTTTTTTTTATATATTCATTATGGACGAAATTTCGTTTGTTGTCCCAGAATAATTTTATTTTAATTAAATCATTTTCTAAGAAAAAAAAAAATCAAAAACGATTAAACAAACAGCTTTAAGAAAAATATCTTTATTTTCGGCCAGATCAATTCCAGTCAAACTTTTTTCAAAAAAAAAATTTAAATTTTATTATTAATTTTTCTCCTTTCAAACAATGGGTTTAAAAGACTTGCCTGAGAAAAATCAATTTTCCAAAATTAAATATTTTTTAATAATACCGTGTTGATGTGTGTGTGTTCAAAAATTTCTATAAACCAAATAAATAATTTTAATAATTTATATTTTGATTTGCACTGCATGAAAAAAAAAAATATTGAAATTTTTTTTCAATTTAATATAAAGGTGTAAACAAAAAGTGTTTCTGAATGATTTTAAGATTATTAATATTTTTATATATTTTTTTTGATAAATATTTCTTACGTTTTTATTAATTTTTCTACTTAATCAACAGGAAATTTGAAACTAAATACATTCATTGATTTTTTTTTTAAATTAAAAACAGAATATATTAAATTTTTTTAAAACAAATTTGAATCAAAGAAGAATTTAGCCTTTATTTTCATTTGAGACCCTGTATTTTTTTTTAATCAAATGGTAATTTTCCGTTTTGCCTGATGGATCAGTTGGTATTTCCCTTCAAACTTTAAAGAACTTCAAACATAAAAAGAAATTACATAAAATTATTATTGAAATACAATAATCTATCTTATCATATTTTCAGTATTTTAAACACAACACACACATTTTAATATATAATATATATATATATATATTATATATTATATATATTATTATATTATTATTATTTTTTATTTTCTTTGATTTCTGGCGTTTACATTTCTTTCCGGGTCCCGCCCAGGGACCTAAGGTTAGAAATGGCATCATGACACTTTCCACTGACAAAAAAAAAAAAAAAAAATTACATAGATAAAGCCCTTCGTAAAGTGTGGGCTGTACTTGTCAGAACAATTTTTTGTATCTCCTTGAGGCATGGACTTCCAGGAATCCCTTCAATTAGTCTACTGCAATCTTTTCCAACCAGTCCTAGGGCTCCAACTACAACAGGGATTGTTGATGTTCCCATATGCCACATTTTCGAGATTTCTATTTCAAGGTCCTTGTATTTTGACAACTTTTTGAATATCTTCAAAGATACATTGCAGTCAGCAGGGACTGCCATATCAATAAGGAGGCACCGTTTTTTGTTTGTGGTCTTTAATAACAATATCTGGGCGGTTGGCCTTGATTGTTCTGTCAGTGTGTATTGTGTAGTCCCATAGAATTGTAACAGGTCCTATCTCCGTAACCGGGTCTGGGTGGTGTTCATACCAGTTTCTTTCAGTTTCCTTCCCGTAGAAGTTGCAGATTTTCCAGTGCAGATATTGGCCCACTCTGTCATGTCGGGTTTTATATTCAGTGGGTGCCAACATCGTGCAACCTGATACAAGATGATCAATCGTTTCTGGATATTTATCACAGAATCTGCATTTTGGGCTGACACAATATTTTAGTATATGTGCTTGATAATTCCTAGTTAGCAAGCATTGGTCCTGCGCAGCAAGGATAAAACCTTCAGTTTCCGCTTTCAACCCTGCACTACGTAGCCACTGATGGGTACGGGTTTTGTCTACGTCAGCTTGTTTGGTACGGGCAGAGTATTGGCCATGAAGCGGTTTATCTTGCCATCGCTTCTGTATCTGGTCGGTTGCATTCGTCTTTGCTGTCTTTTTTTAAGTAGTATTTTGCAGTTTCAGCCGGTGTATTGTGCTGTAGTTGCATCTCTACGCCCATTTGAAAACTCCATTTTGAATTTGTTGGCTTCTTTTCATTACGGAGTAAAGACGCTTACTACTTTCATGTTCCTTGACGCATACCATCATCCAGTCTTCTGTAGTTTCCAAATATTTTTGGAGGCCAATTGTTGTCGTTTTGTAGGACAGTTCTAGTTGAACTAATCCTTTGCCTCCTTCGGATCTGGGCACATACAGACGATTAACATCAGCTTTGGGATGATGCATGCGATAGCAAGTGAGAAGCTTTCTCGTTTTGGCATCCATTCGCTTAATTTCAGCTATGGTCCAGTTAAGGACATTAAAGCTGTATTGCACCACAGGGACAGCCAATGTGTTTATGGTTGATATTCTGTTTTTTTAGTTTAGCTCGGTATTTAGTACCAGACGTACACGCCTGTAGTACTCTTTTATTATTTTTTCCTTCATTTGGGGGTGTTGTATGCCATTTCCTTCGCTAATTCCTAGGTACTTATAAGCTTCATCATGCTCCAGTTCCCTAATCTTTGTGACAAAATCTAAATCTATTAAGGGTGTTTCTGTAATTCTACCTTTCTTGAATGTTAAGTTTTGCACATTTATCTAATCCGAAGTCCATACCTATGTCGTCACTGAAGTATTTTACAATATTGAGGAGGCCTTTCAACTCATTGTTGTCTTTGGCAAAGAGTTTGAGATCATCCATGTAGAGTAGGTGATTGAATATTTTCTTATTTATTTTGTAACCATAGCTACTGTTGTTCAGTTCATGTGTAAGAGGGATTAAGGATAAACAAAACAGAAGGGGTGACAGAGAGTCTCCTTGAAAGATTCCACGTCGGATATTCAGACGGTTGGATATGGCAGTGCCCCCGGTGTGACTAAGGTATAGTTTGGTGTTCCACATTCCCATGCTGTGCTTAAGGAAATTTAATACCACAGGGGAGACTTTATACATTTCCAAAGTCTTAAGGATCCAAGAATGTGGAACACTATCAAATGCTTTACGATAATCAATCCACGCTGCACTAAGATTTCTGCGTCGTCTCCTGCAATTTTCCAGGAGCATTTTATTTATCAGAAGTTGATCCTTGCAGCCATATGAACCTCTTCTGCATCCCTTCTGTCCCAGCGGGAGAATGCTGTTTGTTTCGAAAAAGGAATAAGTGCGGTTCGTCAGTACAGACGTGATCAACTTATACGTTGTGGAGAGACATGTTATCGGTCTATAATTTTTCGGGTCGTCTGTTTCAGTTGTTTATTATTATTATTATTATTATTACTGCCGTTGGTGTCTGTTGGATTTTAAATCAGCCCATTGAAACCAAAATCTGTATTTTGTTCTATTAGAATTAAACCACAGAGAATTATAAAATGTGATTCTTCCATACACTAGTTCCATTTTAAACAGATTTCAAATGGATGTCAATTAACAAACATCTGTGGATAATACCTTCCAAGTTCTCTCAAAGCCTTAACCACGTGGAACTAGAACAATCAACCCCAGCTCTGCAAATAAAGGGTTCAGTTATTTTCCCAAAATCTTCTGACATTCCAATCATGGTGGGGTTTCTACATGTGAAGGTGTTTTTTAAAAAAAAAATTGTGATAAATTATGTCAATTTCATAAAAGGACAATAGTTTTATAATGTAGTTTTCATAATACCCATCTCAAAATATAGACAGATCGTGATTCTTCCATATTTACTATGGAATATAAATCTTTAATAAGGTCACATGTATCTTTTGAACCCAGTATATTAGGGTTTAAAGTTCATCTAATATGGCCCGCTCACATTGGTTTTTGCATTTCTGAATCAACTTTTGGATTGTAACCAGTTGGTTCTCTGTGTCTATTATTATTATTAAATTATTATTATTTGGTATTTGTTGTGTTGAGATTTTTATTAGATATTTCATCATGTATTCCAACTCTGCTATGGACATGTTTTTACCAAGTTTTAAAAGAAAATTGTGGTCCCTTGTGGCTCATTAGCATTTTTCAAATCCCTTTTTTTTTTTTTTTTTATCTCCAATGAAGTTTTGCCATATCTAGACAAAGTTGATCCTTAAAATTTATTTTCTGTTCGATAGTCCGATTTTCTGTCTAGCGACCTTTCAATGGTGGTTTGTTCAATTTTCCACTTTACAAAAATTAATTCTTTTGTTGCGAGATCCATAATTTTAATAAGATTCATTTCAAATTTCAGACGACCTTTTTTTTTTCAACGTCTTTTATTTTTGATTTTTTTCTAAGTCCTTTTTTTTATTATTATTATTAATATTATTCCTTTTGTATTTTATTATTAAATTATGAGGTCTCCTTTTCTTTTAACAACTTCTTCCCAGTTTTTAATTTTAATAACAAAATCCCATAATAAAATGCAACCTTTTTCCAAACGAATTTTAAATTCTTCTTCTCTAATTTAAATCTTTTTACTTTCTCTTTATATGCAGAGATTGCAGAGGATAAAATAGGTATTGCTCTCATTTTTGTTTCTGACTCCTTTTACTTCCATAAAAATGGGCTTGAACATTAATTAAGACCCCTTATCCGTTCCTATCCATTTACACAAGCTCGTCATTTAGGTACTTAACGTTTCACACCCTCTGTTCTTAAATGCTTCAAAATATGCTCTGTGAGGGTTAAGTTTTCTAAGCCCTCAAATGTGTCCAATAGATTCCACCTTTCTCTTTAGATGAAAAATGGAAAATGGTCCTTTCTTACTATTCATCTTGCTCACTCGTTCCATCAATTGAATTTTCAGCATCCTTCTGTAGAACTAGATTTCTGTTCGCAGTAGTTCTCTCTTCATCTGTCGGGAGATTGTCCAGCATTTACTGCCATGCCAGAGAATTGATATCACATAGCAGTCTAGGACTCTTCTAGTTAGAAACAAAGTCAGAAGTATAACCAGATCTGGATATTGCCCTAAAAAGTTGCATATACATTGACCTTTCCAGATGGAAAATATCTGCTATATGAATGTCATCATTTATGTGGTATGCGTGAATAACGTTATGAATTTCAAATATCTTTCCCTACATGATTTTAAAAGGCAGATTTTTTTTATAAGAATTTATATTTCTTTCTAGAGGTAAATAGTTGCCATCCAAATATAGAACCCGGTATGTGAAGCTATTTGAACCAAAAATAAAAAGCTTGTATCATATAATTCAAGTCTTAAATTAGGACATGAATAAATGTTATGGATTCGACAGGAATTCACCATCATTTTTCAATTAATTTTTGTAAGAAAAATTGAATTAAAAATCAGAAAAGATTTAAAATAATGAATTGAAGTTTCATATTAATTTCAAAATAAACATTAATAAATCAATACTATTTAATGTCTTATTCCCAGTATTCTAAAATAATTGTTGTAAAAACAAACATTAAACAATCCTAATTTCATTCATTTGTAATAAATCAAACAATACAAAAAAAAACGAGGAATATGTGTAAATAAAGACGATAATACAAATTCTAAATTTAGATTAACAAAAAAAAACAGTAGTCATTTTCTGAAACAATTATCCATGTGAACCGCCAAATCTATTTTTTTTTTTTTTACTCAGTTTTAATATATTTTCATTTTATATTTTATATTTAATATTATATATATTTTTCAATTAATTACTCATGTTAAAAGGTATATTAAATTAAAACTAACCACAAAAAAAATACCAAAATTTTAACTTTTTGAACATTAAAACATAGGTTTCTTGTAATTTGACCTTTAATAATTCGACTGACTGTGGAAGAAAGGAATAGCCATATGTATTTGAGCCAATATTTTTAAATTAATATTTCTCCCGATTCAAAAACGATTCATAATCCATTCTATATATCAAAAAAGAAAATTCTAAAGTTGCTGAACAGTTTGATTTTCAAGAGCTACCATATCAAGAACTATGATTTTGATTGCTTCCAAAACCTCTTTCAAATTGTTGCAAAAAAAAAAAATTGCAAACTACGCCATATCAATAGTTTGAGAATTGAAAAATAAAAAAAAAAACATACACATCAATCATCTTTGAATTTATATTATTGAATTATCAATGAATAGTTCACGCTTCTATAAAACTATATATATATAAGCAATGGATATAAGGTTGCTGAACTGTTTGGTTTTTTCAAGAGCTACCATATCAAGAATTATGACTTCAATTCGAGAAATAGTGCAAGACCTCTGCAACCTCTAGTAGCAAGTCTGACCGGACTTTAAAAATTTACTTTCTCTTTACCAACCCCAATTGAAAAGGCAATATTTATAAAAATCATCCCACTGCTGCAGGCAAAACTGACTATTCCAGGTGAATAATCATCTGAATAATCCAGTTTCCATAAAACTATGGAAATATGAGTTCCCAATAGGCTAATGCATGGAAGAATCAACAACAAAAAGTAAGAAAACCTTTGGGATTCATGTTCTTCCATTCACAACATTGACTGTATCTTCCAACACGATAATGCTCCAATACATACCGCTAGAGTGGTTAAGAATTGGTATGAAGAACATGAAAGTGGGTTAGAACACATGGAGTGGCCACCACAATCTCCAGATATCAATATTATTGAACATTTGTGGTGCATTTTGGAGCAACAGGTTAGGGGCCGCTATCCTCCACCGTCGTGTCGTAAAGAGCTGGAGCAGGTGTTAATGGAAGAATTGCTGAAAATTCCTCTGGATGAAGTCAGGAAGATGTATGATTTCATTCCTAGACGTATTAAAGCTATCTGTGAGGCTAAAGGAGGACCAACTCCATATTAAATAAATTTCCTTTGAATTTAACAAGTATTTCAATTATTTTGTCTAACCCCTGTAGATATATATTCAAACATATAAATTAACCTAATGTTCTGCAATATGCGGTATTCGACATTACGTTTGGGAAAAGAGTTTAATCGATGCAGGAAAAACAATAACAAGGAATGGTAATGGTAATATTGGCCGTCTCTTTATAAGGAAACATTCGGCATTAATTGACCGAGCAGCCAGAGAAATTATGCTATTATGGTGACTGTAGTAAGAATGGTCAATAAGAATGTGTTGTTTTGATGTAATGAAAATTATATTGTGTATAGTCCGGATCAATGATTGTGTCTAGCAAAGTTCCTCTCATGGCTATGTGCCACATTTCTTGTATTTTAACAAGAATAAATATTGCAGCCAGTGCTATTTGAGTTACGCTTCCTGATCGGCGGGTTGTGATCAAAGTGTAGTATCTGTTCTCCTCCTCCTCCTCCTCTAATGATAATGTTAACATTAGCCGTTTCCTTATATAGAAACAATCCTTATTCATTCACTGAACCGCCACTTCTACATGAGTTATGCTTTTCTTCCCTCCCTAGACACCAGGCTTAGATGAAAATGTAGTATCTGTTCTGATCATTTCTAATGTTAATATTAGCCGTTTCCATGTATGGAAACATTTGACATTCATTAACCGATCTGCCAGTGCAATCCAAGTTACGCTTTTCCTCCCTCCCTGACCATTAGGCTGGGACAAAAGTGTAGTACGTGTTTCCACTTATTTCTAATGATAATGGTAATATTAGCCGTTTCTTTATCTGAAAACATTCGACATTCATTGACCTTACAGAAAATGATATTCGAGTTACGCTTTTCCTCCCTTCCCGACCACTAGACTCGGATCAAAGTGTAGTATCTTTTATCATTATATCTAATGATAATCGTTATTTATTTTGTTTAGGTTGTAGAGTGTATTGAAAAAATAAATGAATAAATAAAATCTAAAGAAATGTTCATGGTAATATTGCCCGCGTTTCTTTATAAGGAAAAATTCGACATTCATTGACTGATCTGCCAGTGTAACTCGAGTTACGCTTTTCTTCACTCCCTGAGCATTAGGATGAAACAAAAGTGTAGTATATGTTTCCCTCATCTCTAATGATAATAATAGCCGTTTCCTTATATGGAAATATTCGACCCCTCACAGACACATAATTCAGGGTTAACCAGCTCCAGATCTACCTACTGATGATTGTACTACAAAGATTTGTTAAGGCATGTTCACTTTGTTCAACTCTGTCATGTACAAAACTATATTTCTCTAAAGATCGTTTGATGACCCATTTCTTGCTTTTTATTATGCATAGATTTTTTTTTGTAATTTGACATTTTTAATTTTTTCAATTACTATCGCATAAGATTTATTTTTAAATATGCATATGAAGGTAAGTTTACGAACGTAAACTTTTACTCTAAGGAAGATTGTAATAATACTGTTTTGGGAATTTTTATGGTAATTATTGTAAACGGGTTATAAAAATCATAGAGAATAACAGTTCATCGTTCCCATAAGTTTAACTTGGTAAAGAACACAAAACTTTTGCTATATTTAGACTTGGAATAGCTGTTCATATTTGGAGGATATGTGGGGGGCGATATTTAAAGAGGCAACTCCTCCAAGACTCTGGACAAACACTTATTCCACTTAGGTATTTGAATCAACAAGAACCCAAAAGAGGTCAATTTAGTATAAAAATCAACATGGGCAACAAGTTTACTTAGGAGTAATGGTTAAGAAGCCAATTGAGACGTCCATTACCGTTGGAGTAAATTCGATATTGACAGGATGATCTATACTTGTGGTCTGGTACCAGGTTAAACCAAGCTGAGTAAACACACCCAAACACACACGCACACATTTAATCTAACACAGAGTGGCCACAGTGAAGAGAGAGGCTAATTTGTTGTCCATCGCTCTATGGCAAATGACCTTATAAGTAGGAGGAAGAGGAGACGCGTGAATATTTTCTTTTTTCTGTCATATTTCCAGTCTTACTCTGTTTCCCTCTTATAGACATTTTTTTCTTTATTTTCCCACTTTTACTCTAAGCTTCGATTTATATATCACCCACTCATTATCACTCGTAAATTTGTTTCTTATTTATTCTTTCTTGATTTCTTTCTCAAGTTATGTACATATATAGGCGCGTGGCCAAAACGTTTATTTTCCGACCATAAAACCCGGGTTCAAATCTAATCATGATCGATTTGTCAGGAAGGTGACTTCTTGATGTTATTGTTTTCTTGACTTCTTGATGTTATCTGGGGAAGCGATCCTAGCGTGCGGCACTTTTGAAAAATGCCTGAAAGACATATTGCATATAAAAGTGAATGAAGTTCAGTAGACGGTTCTGTTCAGTGACCGTCAATGATTGTGCTAGCACATAGTCACAAGTCCCCGTGACCAAGAGATTGAACGTACAGGCCTTGTTCAAACATAGATCACTCTAGGTGATGCGCACCCTTCCAAAAACTGTGACTAAGGTCCGTTCAGAATAATAGCAGTTTAGACCACAGGTGGACCATGTTAGTGTTGACCAAACACGAATGTGCCTGAGCAAGCGTCCGCAACAGGTATTGGCTACCCGCCCTTGCAAACGAGTGTACTAGGAAACTGGTAACCGGCCATTATTATTATTATTATTATTATATACGCGCGTGCACATACATGATGGTATCCATAAAAACGGAATTTAAATGTGGCGTAAGGATGTAGTTGTACATTGCACCAATAGGCATCACGAATAGACATTATTCTAAGCCATTAACGCAGCGTGGTTTGTGATAAACTGTTTTGTTTGCTGTAGCTTTATTTATTTATTTATTTATTTTTTATCTATGTTTTTCAACCATGTCTGGTGATTTTAGCAATTGCCGATAAAAAAGAACGAAGAAAGTATGTTATTTTTTTTTTATTATTTCAGGGAAGACTACTACTGAAATTATTGTAATATTTTGAAAAGTTTTTAAGAAGTTGTAGGTAAACTACAAGTGTACGTACGATATTCGCGTTTCAAATGTGGTGAAAAATAACTTGAAAACCAACCACAATATAGCTATATCCGTCAACCAGCCGAAATAACAAAAAATCATGTAAACGTTAGCCACGCAATTAATGAAGAATGCTATTGAACCTTTGATGAAATATCTGAGGTGACCAATTCATCTTAGAATTCATCTTAGAATTCATCTACGTAAATGTTTAAAGAAAAATAAAAAAACAGAGCAAACATGGATCTTTGTGCCCAAAATAAGATGGAATGTCAAAAGGATGACACCGTTTCTTTAACTACCTTCACTATTCAGCAATATTTATTGTTTTAATTAAAAAACGATGATTAGAATTATAATGAAACCTAAACAGATAAAAGTAAATTTATGTATTTTCTTTGTTCTTTAGAATTGACAACAAAAATAATAAACACTATTAGATTGTTTATTTACACTGTTTGTGCTTTTTTTTTTCAGAATGGCTGGCAATTGATTCACACTTTATAAAATGGTAAATAATAAGGACATCTTTATAGTTGGTTCATATAGTTTAAAAATTATTGTAAATGTTTATAAATTTATGAATAAAAAATTGTTTTCATTTCTATTTCTTCTATAAATTGGTAAATGGTAATTATTGAATTGCATTAGTTAATTTATTAGTTTTTAGAATGAAGTAAATATAAAATTATTCTTGTAAATAAGAAGTCTAATAAATAAATTGTGTTTAATATTTTGCTGTAAATTCTCAAGAACAAAAATTGTATAAATTTAATTTCATCATACGTTTAGGTTTCATAACAATTCTAATCATTGTTTTTAATACAATAAACTTTGTCGAAGAGTGAATGTAGTTAAAATAAAAGCGGAGTCAAGGGAAAAAACGTCCTTTTGAAACTCCGTCTTATTGTGGATACGAATGTCTGTTTGCTAGAAACAGATTTGAAAATTAAACTTATTTTCGCAAAAATTTGTGTCTCGGTTGCTCACAAAGGACAAAAACTTGCAACCGTTTGAAAGGGTGCTACTATTTGAAGGGACAAATTTAAAATGACACACATTTTTTCCAAGGTTTTCAAGCATATGTAATTCTATATAAAGTGAAGTACCAGAAATCTAGAAATTGACATCAGTACATTGGAATATTTCACCCTCAACAATTTGTAGAAACAGATCCGGCCAGATGTTTCTCAATGCTGATGGTTTGTTTCAGTAAAATAATGCAACTCTCCCAAATCGTGCGTAGCTAACACAAAACTGGTTTCAGGAAAAAAAAATCAGCTGATAATCATTTGCAACACTGCGTCTCACACTCACCAGATGTAAACCCCATTGAGCATGTGAAATGTTACTGATTCACTAAACTTCCCGCAACTGCACCTAACAAATTTATTTCATTATTCAAGAAATTTTCCTGGACCCAATACTCATTTGCGTCAACAGCATTCTGCATATTCGCTCTCCATTGAGATTAAAGGGTTTTGATTTACAGAGTATTTGTAGTGCATGTCTAAACATCTTTGTGCAGCTTCACACGTCTACGTGTTCTTTCCAAATCATAATCCCACGAAATTATACATTTGTGAATTCAGAACTGTGCCTCTCTTAGACTATTTACAAACCAAGTTTAAAATTCCTAGTTTACCTTGTTATTTAACCCATAGTGGGGATGGGGAAATGAAATTCTTTCATACCTTTCCTAAGGATATTTGTGCGAAAGTTCCAACGGTTAACAATTTCACCTGCACCTAACAAAGTCAGGAACTCTTGAGTGTTCTTTGACAGACACACCCAAGCAATGAATCCAGCACACCGTCGACTCCGGTACAGCCGCAGTATCGGATTGCGGAATCGGATAGCCGAGTTCGAATTCCAGTCGAATCCATTGCATTCACTTATGTGCTAATACACTTGGGAAAGGTATGATTCTTCATCTTCTCTCCCCCAGCTATGTGTAAATATCAGGACAGACTGGTTTCTATAGCCTTGGATGGCAACAGGTCTACCGCAGAAAGAAATGGCAACCTACTGACGGAAAAAATCTTTCTCGTCAGTCATGTATCGAAAGATATATGATTGCCGAAGCGTGTATCACGCATGGCACAACTGACTGACTATTTAAGCCGAAGAAAGGCGCTGCACGCTATTAGATCTTTATTTCTTTGGCTTTGAATGTACAAAACAAAAACACATTTCTATGAAATAAATTAAAAGAATAAAAATGTGTCACATACAATCGTAATATTATTATTTAGTCTCTATATTTTGTAAGTGACGCTTAGTCTGGCACAGGAATAGTGGGGTACCCAATGAAGATTGATTTCACTAACAATGATCTACCTTGCTAACCTAACCATTGTTCTAGGGTTGATGCTTATTATTTTATCTCTTAATCAGTCACTTCTCCTCAAAGGCTTACGGCCATATCACGTTGAAATACCTGTTCTCGTACGATCACCAAAGTTAAGCAACGTCGAACCTGGTCAGTTCCAAGACGGATGCCTGGTTGAGAATAACAGTGGCTGTAAGCTTGAATATGCGGGTGGCATAATAGATAACGGCTCGGAATTGGAAATCGAAGAGCCGAGTTCCAATTCCAGTAAGGTTCGTTATATTCACTTATGTGCAAATGCCCATAGAAAATACATGAATCTACTTCCCCCCAGTTATGGGTTAATTAGTAGACCTTGTGTCAGTACAAATCATTATTAACTCCCAAAATATTCTTACAATCTGAAAATATTTTCCGGCTTTAAATAATCTGCAAAAGGTTGATAAGCCATAAAAAAAACCAAATCAGCCAATCAATCTTCTTCCTCAATCTACCGCTATGGTCAAATAGCAGGTCAGACTGTGTTCTCTAGCCTTGGTAGGATATACAGTCCCTGAGACAGACAACTTTGAATTCAAAAGCGCTAGCTTTCTTTTCTAACAATCATGGCAATTCGCAAATAGTAAAGAAGGAATTAGTGGAGAGTCGTGATCGCATATTTCCTGAAGGGACATTTTTTTCATTATTTGCTTAATGTCACAACTATTCCGATCTTCATATGTAAAATTCATTAAATACTTTAGCTTAAATAAACAAAGTGAATTTACAACGTGCTTTCTGTGTCACGTGCTAATTGACCAAGAATTTGAAATTATCGCATATGCCAGTTGTATATTTTCTCTGAATACAAATATATCTGCTTTACGATAGAAAAGTAAACAGTGCCTTTTCTTATTTCTATACACTTTTTGTATACAATTTTTTTCCCTTTCTTTTCAAATCTGTTATTTTTGTGTGTGTTTGTTCTCTGAAATACAGTTGTTGTCTGTAAAACTGTGTGTGTCAGTTTTACAGACAACAACTGTATTTCAGAGAACAAAATATTCCTCCTCATGATCATCAGTCCCATGTCCAGGCGTGGTCGAAGGACCGCTGCTCAGCTGAGTACCTGACCAGCTTCCCCGATATGCCTCGGTTGCGTGCCAATTTCTGAGTCTCTGTGAAGGATCTTCCAGTCCATTCTCCATCCGGTTATCTTCCTTTGACGAGGGTTGTACTTTGTAGATTGGCAGCGGAAAGATTGTTAGCTCTTATGATGCGCCAATAACATTTCAACTTCCTCTTCTTGACGATGGACGTGAAATCCTCCAATGGACCTATTGTCTGATATTATCTCGTTCTGCGTCATTTGTGATGCGATGTACGGAGGTGCTGGCTCTGTAGCATCTCATTCTTAATAGTTGGATAAACCGTTGTAATTTTGTTGTTAATGTTCAAGATTCGTAGATTAAAGAAGGCTAATGCAAGCAACAGTCTGATATTTGATTTCAGGCAGATGTTCTTGTCTTTCCTGGTGGTTGTTAGTGTTTGCAATAGACGCTGTTGTTTCTGGAGCTTTCTTCATTGATAATCGAGTCCAGATCTTTGAATTACCTGACCCCACCCCTTTTCTTTTTCAAAAGTCTTAACCATTATCACTCTATGACTTCATTCGCTCTACAAAAAGTTTATCCTGTCACTGAAGCTGAACAATAATAGTGTTTGTCAAAATACTTTTAGCAGTCTCATTTCATAGTTGTGTTGTCATATCCTGCTATGGCAGCAGAAAACAACTTTGAGTAAAATTAACAATAAGGATACTGTAATTGAAAGGTAATGAAAAAGAATGCAATGGAAAGGGAAGTAATATTTATAAAGCAGTGTGCTAGATGTTAAACTGAAAAATTCAATTAAAGTGAGTGTCGAAAATTTTTTTCGTTTCAAGGAAATATCGACAATAATTTGACAAAACCAAATACTACGATTTTGTCCAACAGTTCTTCACGCGCCCTTTCATTATTATTTAACGCGGTGAGAACATGAAATGATTGGCTATGTAGTAGTCATCAAAATACTTCTAGCAGTCTCATTTTTATCTGTTGTTGTGTTACCATCATCACTGTCCTGAACAGCTGTCCTATTTCCTTCTTGAGTCTTGTATTTCCTGTGATGTTTCATTCATTCTTGTTAGTGTTGTATACATATTCATCCCAGACCAATTCTGCTTATCAATTTCTGACTAGATTTCCCCAATGTGAAAATAGACAAGCATTATATATATATATATATATATATATATATATATATATATATATATAAACAAGGAGTTGACACCACAGAGCATTCATTTGTAAAAGCACGTCTGTAAATAAATTTCGGTCTCTACTATGGGGTGCTATCCTACGGAAGCAACAAGCGCGTGTGGGTATATCGTGTGTGTGTGTGTTGGACAGCATGATTTATTCCATTTGGTGTCTTGGTATTACTCATAATCTAACATTCAACTAATTTACGTTAATTTTAACTGGTTTTATGTATAAATACCCTAAATCCTTATGGTCTCAATACTATTTACTACAAATCCCAGTAAAACACATTGTTGATAACATAGGATAGTACCCCATGGTAGAAACCGAAATTCTTTTGAAATGTTAAATAACTAATTTATATAGTTGAAATAGGCACCATGTTGATGAATGACTGTTTTCCAGCGTACCTCTAAATTCTTGATCCCATCTTTTAAAAAATTCTCATCCTTTGATGTGATAAACAGTTCGAATGCTTCCATTACCACTACCTTATTGATGAATGTTTTATTGGGTATGAAAAGCTCAAAATGCTTAAATAAGTGATAATCATTAGGGAAGATATCAGGTGAATATGGAGAATGAGGCAAAATTTCATAATTCAGGCTATACAGCTTTTGGACAGTTGATTAAGAAGCGTGCAGCTATGCGTTGTCGTGCAGGAAAATTGGGTCATCCCTATTCACAAATCTAGGATGTTCCCTTTTCAGTTTTTCGTGCATACACTCAATTTTTCTACAATACGAGGTTGTTGTTAACGTTTTCCTTTGAGGAATAACCCCTTTGAAAGACCGCCATAAAGTAGCATTTAACTTTTAGGGTGAAGTGGAGGTTTGGAGTATTGTTTTGGTGCATCTAACCACAGGCCGACTCTCCTACTGTTTTCAAAGAGTATACATTTCTCATTGCATATAATAATTCGATGCAAAATTGGTTCTTTTTTCCCAGTTTTGTACTAATACGGTGAGATTACTCGATATTGTTTCATTGTAATAATGTGCTTACGAGTAACAATATATTGAAAGAAAAATTATCTGGAAATAAAAAGAGTCAGGGATAAGTCAAGATTGTTTTTTTTATATAATAAGGAGGTTACTTCGTTAGGCTTCGTTAAACTTCGTTAGACTTCGTTAGACGACCGGATCAAAAACCAACCAAAATATGAACCATTTCATGTGTGACAGCCTAATATTTAAGTAAATCGAATGATTATCAATGTGTGTATTTTCATCACTTATCAAATATGACGATAATGTGTTTAAAATGACACCATGTGTGACAGCCTAATATTTCAATAAATCGAATGATTATCAATTTGTGTATTTTCATCACTTACCAAATATGACGATAATAATGTGTTTAAAATGGCACCATGTTGACGGCAGGCACATAAAGAAAATCATAGAACTCTTAGACAAGGTAGTAAAACGAGCGAAAAGAAAGGACTAAACATTAGTTGTAATATGTAGTATTTGGTTGAGAGAGAAAAAAGGACAACATTAGTAGGACCCAGATATCAATGACGTAAACCCAGTTTCAAATTTGACATCTGTAAACAAAAATAACATAAAGATAACTCTCTAAATAAATCAGGGGCCGATTTGATACTGTATCTATACAAAGAAGTGTATTCTCCACAAATAACATCTGAGAAAGAACAAGCCTATACTGTAGAATAAGGAAAAACCCCACACCATACAACCACCGGGGAATTACATAGATATACATGCGAATCCAGGCAAAAAATTTTTTTACGTACACAAAGATATACACAAATTAATCGTCAGATGCCAGCATTATTTAGCACGTTGCTCGCCTTGAAGCCAAGCAAGCAATCATTTCGGTTTGTATCTGTGAAAACGGATATTAAAGATGTCAGCAAATTTGCTGAATACGTCATATTTCAGTCCCAAGAAACATGTACTATAATCTGAAAATTAAATTTTACTTAGCCCTACCCGCGTCGCAACCTACTAATCTATTTTTTCTTTAGTCATGTAGGGACTTCGCATATATTGCATATAAACAGGGTACCACAAAATAAATTTAAAAAATGTAGTAATGGAGGTTGTGTGCTAATTCAGATAGTAAGTTTAAAAGATTCTTGATTCTATATATTTTTATCAGATTTCTCATAAAATAAAAACGTACGATTGAGGAAAATTAGTCACAAAAAACTTACCCTATTTAGCAAAGTTTAACTTTGTGCCCCCACAAAAACAAACAGTGTCAAAAGGGCAATTATTCCTATAACACCGTTATTACACCGTTTTGTTGACAACGTTTCAGTCAGTTATGTACCATGCGGGATACACACTTAGGCGATCATGTATCTTTCGATACATGACTGACGAGGCAGATTTTTTTCTCGCAGTAGATTGCCATATTGTTCTAAAAACAATGATTAGAATTTTAATAAAACCCAAACATATGAAAGTGATTTACACCTTTTTTTTTAAATACTATTTATTTATTAGATTGCTCATTTTAAAAAAAAAAATTATACAATATTATAAAAATGTGAACCAAATATAATGAAATATTTATTATTTACCGTTTTACAAAGAAATAAATATGAAAAGAAATTTTTCATTCATAAATTTATTAAAGTGTCTGTGATCAAGAAAATTTAAATAAACATAACGATGAGTAAATAATTGTAAATTTTGGAAAAGAAAACCATTTTCGGCGTTTCTCTTTCATTTCTTCTTGCCACATAAATTCACTAAAATAGGTTGGAAGCATCTTTTTTATGAAGCAAACATTTTTAGTTTTAAATTTTTTTGATTTTAGGTGCATAAAAAACATTCAATATTTTGAGTATATATTATTCACACATGGGCAAAGTTTAATTATAGCGTGTCTGTAATTTTTACTGCAAATATTGCATTGTGGTTTGTTTACATATTTTGACAATTTTGTAATTTTTTTTAATAAATATTTGAATAAAAATCTTTCTTTTCAAATTAGATTCTTTAAATGGTAAATAATCAACCATTATAAAAAACAAAACAAATAAAAATATCGCATTGTACTTGGTTCACATATTTTTATAATCTTATAAATAACCTTGCAGGGTGATGAAAAATGATGTAATAGCGGTGTCAAGGAAATATCAGTCCTTTTGACACGACGGTTTTTTTATAGGGGGGGGGCACGGAGATTAAACATTATCAAATAGGGAAAGATTTTGTAGCGGACCGTGGGTTTATTTACTCGTTGTATAATGAATATGTGTGGAACTCCTGAAATAAAGTCCACTACAAAAATATGGTAGACTCGAAAAATGAGTCTACCGAAAAGAAATGTAACAGAAAAAACAACAAAAAACGATATATATTTTCAATATGTGTATTAGACAACACAAAAATTACAAAGGACAAAAAAAAACGTCTGTGATGCAGAACGTAAAAGAGTTTGTGTTTCAAAATGATATTCTTACATACGTGTGTGTGTGCATAATGTTTTCGGAGTCTTTAATAGCAAAATAAAACGTATAAGCGCCCTCATCGAAGGGGAAACGATCTTTTTGAAAGAGTGAACAAAATATGGTCGAAGTGTTTTGATTCTCCAGTATTCATTATATTTTTTAAGGATAGCGACCCTGAGGAACAAATTGGACAATTAGGGAATTAATTTTATTTTAAATCCGACTAATTTTATTGAATTAGCAAACAATTAGAGTTATGGTGGTTATCAGTTATGGATGAGTTGTTTATCATACGACAACGTCCGATACCTTCATGTATTAGTATAATTGATCTGGGTGTATATTGGCCTTGTGTTACGATTAAAAGAAAATACACAGAGTATTGCTAAATACAAAATAAATATTTATATACACAATAATAACTGAATATATTATAGACTTTTTTTTTGAGATTTTTTACCTAAACTTTGAGTAATACTTCGTATATTACAAGTCAGACAAAAGCAACACTGGACAACAAGTATCACAGATAAGATGAATAAAAATTTAATAACAAAGTTTATTGTTGTTGTTCTCCTCTTATTTATTTTATTTTTTTTTTTTTATTTTTTTTTTTTTTTTGAAAAGCTTCGATATAATTCTCTAGTTTTCAGTGAAGACTAAATTTCACTATAAACAAAGAAAAGCGCGCTAAACTGATATGTAATAGCAATCCTCCTGTGGGACAGTGAATGTTGGACAATTTTCTCACGGATGAAACGGAGACATGATACAGCACACATGGTGTTCTACAGAAAGGTGCTAAGAGTACCATGACCGGAGCATATGGGCAACGAGGATTTTTATTATGAAAATTGAAATACAAAGGATACTTGCATTGAGAAACAGAAAGATACAGTTGAAATTTTAGGGACACATAATGAGGAAAGTGGGCAATGAGAACTCGATACTCACAGTGTGTAGTGAAGGCAAGAGAGCCAGAGAGAAGCAGCCAATAATTCACCAAACGGACTTGTTTAAATATATGGCAGGACAGGAAATAGAAGGGAGAGTAGTAAAAGGTTAAATGCTGCGAAGAACTCTACAGGATTGAAAGTCGTGGAGAGCCATAATCGCCCACGACCTGAAGGGATACAACGAGAAGAAGAAGAAGAAGAAACAAAATCTGGAACTTTTAAAAGATTTCTTGCGTACTCAAGAATTAACATTAAGACGAATAGATTTAACAAATATGTTTTTGTTTTTTTGTTTTTGCATTTTTATACCTTTTTTGAAAAATTTTTGTTTTATGACGATTATTGAAAACAGGCCAACAAATGATGTCTTTGCTTAGGTCGACATTTTGCTTGTTTATTTTCTTTTTAAATCTCAACAACATATGTACAATCATTTTACAGCAGTTTGTTTCTATTTTTAATGCACGATCCTAGATTAATTAGATAAAAGAATATTACATTAATATAAATAATAATAATAATAATAATCAATGGGAGATAATGATTTTTCACCTTGCTACTTCATATCGCTTTTTTTTTGGTAAATGTTCAGAAAAGTACCATTCTTTAGTTCCAATAGTTCAAAACCAAAACAACAGAAAAAAAAAATCATCCCAAAAATTTCTAGTTCAAATTGCTTCTCCCCCAAGAACCAGGGAAAATGACCAAGAGATATGTTTCTCAGTCATTACATTTTAATCAACTTTTTCTAAAGTCAAATTTTATCAATCCAACATATCCTATTTTAGAATTTTATCTTAATTCCTTCAAGACATGTCATGGTTACCAGAATAAATTTAACATTCTTTGAACCCCATTTTTCACATATTTGGACCTTTTAAGATAAAACCCGCCAGGCCATATTTAACACAAATTCGAATCATCCAATCATTTCCCCTTCGTATTTCATTGGTAAGAAGGGACCATGGAAGAGATTTTTGTCTTCCCAAGAAAAAGCTAGGTTAAGTTTTAACAGTCTCCTGGGAAGAAACAGGTTTCCAAAAATGTTAAATAAAACATTAATCTCAGTTAAAAACAATAAATAATTATGTAATCCGCAAACATCATCTTCCTTACATCTAAAAATAAATACATTCAAAACTTTATCTGCCTTGTGCTCACAAAGAAGCTCGTCAGGTGAAAAAAGTTCAAAAAAAAATGTAATATGATGCCAAAATTAAAATCATATAAAAATTATATAGAAGTCCTGAAAATATTCAAGAGAGTTATATTTTTGCATATTGTGCGTTCAGGACATAACCAGACTCTCCATACGTTTATTTGTTATAATTTATATTGCCATGATTTCTTGGGAAAATAATGTAATGATTTCCTGATACCTTCTCAAAAAATTTGAATTCAAATTGTCAAATCTTTTTTTTTTTTTTTACCATCAAGGCTAGAGTGTTTTAGTCAACCCAAGATCATTTAAGATAAAGGGTGATTTTAAATAACTTAATAGATTTTAAAGAAAATATATTTTATTTTATTAACTATAATTTTTAAAGAAAAAACCTGAGATTTTTTCCAGCATGACTTTTTTATTTAAAATTCTATAAACAAGGTCTCTTTTTAATGATTCTCAGTTTTTAAATTTGCCAAGATTTCAAAATCACTTCTTGTGGAATATTTAGAAATAAAGAAATTCGCAAAGTCCTTAAATTCTTCAAAATATTGAATTTATATATATAGATTTTAACCCTTGAATTTTAACAAAAGAAAAAAGGCAGATTTTAAAAGAACTTTGGAAAAATTTCGTACATATAATAAAAACATTTCAATTTTTTCAAAATGTATATCTGGTGAGGGGTGAAGAGATAATTCAACAATTTTTGAAAAAAAACTTAAAAATGCAACTTTAAATAAACCAATTTTCGGATTTTTTATTGAGTCTACACATAAAAAATTATTAGAAATCGAGAATGTTTGAATTAATTCTTTAAATCTAAAACTTATTCTCAACAATAATTTTCCATTGTTCAAATATATAAAAAATAAAATCGTGAAAAATAAAAAGTGTTATTGATTTTAACCATGTCTTAAATTCTAATTGGCCTTTGAACAATCATAAATTCTTTTACTCCATTTTTGTATTAAAAAGTAAATTGTTTTTATTGATAAAATGAACAATGCAACATAGTTTTGAGATCAAATCTATAAAAAATAAATATATATATATATATATTGATATAAAGGCAGGATGTGTGTGTGTGTGTAACGAATGCACGGCCGCAATTTTCGACGGATTTGCACCAAAATTTACATGCACATGCTCCAAGTTAGTGGGAAGGCTAAGACCGACTTTTGCATTTCCCAACTCCCATCGATAGTGGAAATAATCGATTTTTTCATGCTTCTACGGCAGTTTTCATGTAGTTTGCGGCCATTTTCTACTGGCCAGAGTGAGAGCCAATAGCTGGCTGCCACGAATAGGCAGGAAGATTCTATTGGCCAGCGTGAGAGCCAACAGCTGACTGACACGAATGTTAACTAGCATGCTAGCATGCAAAAAAAAATCGATAGCTGCATTCGTCACAAGTGGGAAAAATTTAAATCTGCATGGCACTTTACTCCAATTGGCTCATTCGCTTGCTTAAACTCAACGTTGATTCTGATTCCGCAGAACTGGGTTGGGTGTGAAAAAGTATTTGTTGTTAACAATGTTTTTTCATTCGGTTTTTCCAGTTACGAGTCCTTTTTAAAGCTGATCATTTTGTGTTCATTTTGTTTAGTTCTTTTTTTCGTAACAGATTTAATGTTTAGTATAGAGCTTAGAAAAATTCGCAGTGTGAGATAGGCAAGAAGTAAGGCATGTAGCAACATCAGCACGGCAAAGGGCACTCCTTTAAAGGCAAGGAAGGCAAAATATTTTAAGTCAAATGATAGCGATTGTTGTATGAGTCGTACGATTTTTTGAATCAAGCAATATAAGCAACGACAGGCCATGCTAGTGATCAATTATTGTAATAAAAACTATAAGGTGAAGGGCGTTTTTAAAAATTCCGTCCTTTTGTATTTATTGTTTCTGCTGTTGATTCAAAGTAAAACAAAGGGTGAAAATTACTCTACTGGAATATCTTAATACAATAAAGATACAACGTCCTTTGATATGAATCTATAAAAAGATTTTGCTCATCAGACACTATCCGATAATAGCCAGATATGAATCTTGAAAAAAAGAGACAATCCGATATTGTACTCTATTTATAAAAATTTCAGAAATTTTGAGGTCTCGATATCCAGAATATTTTCAGAGATCAACTTGATTCCCAGGCTTTAAAGTTCAATCTCACCTATGGTTTTGATGAAATTATTGTCCTTGAAGTGTTCTTTTATCTGCGACCCTACTAATACTCCTTCCTTCAGTTTCACTTGGGAAAAGGGTGTTACATTATACTCAGAAGCTTTGAATATGTGAAGGCTAAGTTCCCCGAAATGTAACTCCCTTTCACCAAGGACGTGCAGTCATACAATTTGGACCCTATCTCTGGTAGATATCATCACTTTGGCATGGTTATGGGGTCAGGTTGGTTATATAGAGTTTTAACTAGATTAGGAGTGCCAGTTAGGTCGTCGATAGTCTAGAGCTTCTGATAAGTGTTACGTTTCATACTGACAAGAAAAGTGGAGTTGCCCTTCCTCTTGATTCTCTAATCCGTGTTTTTTTTTTGTTTTTTTTTTTTTGATGACTGGACAGAAGAAAAAAGTCGTGCTCTTGTCGGAAGAAAGATAAATCCTGATCTTGGTTGAAAATTATTGTTTTAATAATAATATACAAAAATAGAATATTTACAAAAGTTTCATATAGCTTAACACCTCTGGATGAAAATAGCGACTTGGAAGCAAAGTGTGTATTCTCAAACTTTTATCAGAGAATCGAATATTGAGTTAATTTCAGACGGGTTTGAATTGCGTGTGTGTTGATCAGCCAACCTATGTCGTATCTTCCGGCATTTTCTCTACCTCCGTTAGCCAAAATGATGTATATATGAGGACCCATCAACCCATAGTTTTTTCTCACCATTTTGATTACAAGAGGGTCACTTTCTCTCGTTTGTTTTTAACTTAACCAGACTTAAAATATCACCAACTTTTTAAGTCATCTGAATTCAAAATAAGAACTTGTACATATTCGTCTATCAAGAAGCGTTCAGGCGAACATAGACAAAAACAATATTATCACCTGTCAAAATCAGCAGTGCTTTGAACAACAGCTGCTTTCACAATCAAATTTTTTTGGGAAAATATGATTTCATTGTTGATTCAAGCTTATAAATGTTACTGTTCCACTCGCTACCACCAAAACCAGAACTATAAAATAAACGTCCCTATTAAACAAGTTACCTTGCTCTGACCTTTCCCTTTTTAGTAACTTCATATAACGTTTTATGGACCGAAGCTTTATGTGAAGAGAGAGAACGTTTTCTGTCTGTACTAATGGACGTTATAGATACCCGGCTGATATGCTTCACGTTTAAATTCCAACTGAACGACTGTCAAAGTGCATAAAAGATTATTTGCAATATCTTGAAAATCCTGACTACATTCTCATTAACATTTCAATCACCTTTAAGTCTTCACATATATTCCAGTTCTAATCTGGGTAACTTTATGGTATCGAAGAAAAACCTGCATGTTCTCAAAACAATCCTTCATTTGCACTGAATGTCCTTTAGGATGGATGTTTTTCTTATTGTCATCCTGCTGTAATGATGCCTTGACACTTCTCTTGGATAAATCAATGCATAAGAGCTATTCAGATGGAACCTTTGCTTGGCACAAACCGTGAAATAACTCATCAAAATTATTATAGAAATAAAGTAATCCTTCCATAGAAAAAAAAATGCCATGAATAACATAAACATTGTCCTTAAGCGAACACATTTCTTTGAGATGAAATGCTAAAAATTCAATTTTATCCACTGATAATTATCAAGTCTCAAACCAAATCGCTTAACGATCCTGGAGAAAATTTCTTTGTTCCGTCTTCATTGTTAAGAACAGAAAATGCATCCACTTCGGTTGTTTCCCACTTTCATAGTAGTTTCCTTACAAAGTACCTCTTCGACAGACATCAGAAGGCCATTCTCCGGTCGTAGGGGTACAGGAAGAAAAATCATATTTGTATGTTACTGGGCTTGTTGACGACTCCCGTTGGGATATACAATCTTATGCTTGATCTTAACTGTAAACCAACATACATTAACTATGCAGATATAAATCTTTGAAATTATTATTTGATCCTCTCTGTATCATAGTTAATGCAAATGACATTGCCCTCTTCCTCTTATTAAGCTAATCTCTTAGTCCATTGGAACAAGATTAGCAAATGCTCTGTGTGAAAATTATCTTGATCAACGAAAGTCCAAAAGTCCAAAGTACAACTAGTTTGTTTAGTTTTACATATTAACACCTCTATGGGTCATTTAATGCCGACAATGTCTTTATTGCTGGTAATATTTTTAAAAATGTATTGCTGATATATTGCTGGCAATATATATTTTTTTTTTAAATGTTTTTTCTGGTAATATTTTTTTTCCAAAAGTGTATTGCTGGTAATGTTTTTGTATCTGTCTATATTTCTGAGATGAGTTATTATGTACACTATTTACATTATTCGGACTATTGTCCTTATCTTTGTCGCCATATTCATTACAACGTTTCGGTCGTTGTACGCTCCGGTCTTCATCAAGTGGTTGGAATGTCGAACTGAACCATTTATTTCGCTCACTGGGATAGACTGTTCTAGTTCCACGTGCCATGTCTAATGGATGTCAGTTATCAGTTATCTCCTGTTTAATTCTCTCCAAGTTCTCCACCGCCTTAACCAGGTATTGAACTCACATTTTTGGGGTCCTGTCACTGGATCTAACTAACGCCTTTATCCACCGTGCCATGTGTCCTTGTATTTTGCTTTGATAAAGTCCACATTGGACGAAACGCGTCAGCAATTACTAGTTTTCCTATTGTCATTTTTTATTCATTATATATATATATATATATATATATATATATATAATATATATATATATATATATATATATATATATATATATATATATATATATATATGCATCTATAAATCTATAAAATGTGTATATATATATATATATATATATATATATATACAATTTTTCTATGTATTATCTATATATTATATATGCGCAGATAGAGTTAACATATTTAGTTGGATTGGTGTGATCGTGGCAAATAGCGTGAAACCCAGGGTCGCAAACTCACACGAATCCAACTATATATATTTTTTCAGGCAACAACAATGCACATGTCACAATGCCGTAAGGTTTCACAATGCCCTGAGGTTTGTGTAGATCCATGATTGCCGCCGCCCCTTGTGCTAACGTGATTTGTCGGTCTTTTCTGATCAAGGCAGTCACCCTCCGGATGTGTTCTTCCGTGTTCAAGGTTGATGGGCGATTATAGGTTTCCTTTTGTTATCCTTGTTATTCATGTGTTTGCCACATCCGCCGATGGAATTGTAGGCTGTTCCTCGATGGTTCAATCGGTGCGTGAAGTGTGAATATGAATACATCTGACAACGTTGCTCTCTTCCACTCGAATGAACGATGGAATGTTGAGCGCAGTTAGCTACCCGTCATCCCATGAGCATGCGTAGATTCCCGCGTTAGAGCCTCATAATTTCAAAATTGCCTTTAATTTGTGATTCACTCCCGTATATATATATATATATATATATATATATATATACACACAAAGAATCCATTTCTAGATCTAGAATACTCAACAAACACATGTATAAAAAGCACTGGACGGCCGTATCGTCCTTTTCGAGCACTTCAGCAGTGCGCATCCTCTGCCGACTCTGAGAATCGAACCCAGACCCTTACGATACGATATTACTAGACGCAATATAACGCAGATCATCCTAATTCCAGTGCTGTTAAGCATCCAAGTATAAATAACTCACAGGACTGATCCCAAGTGCAACGACTTCCTTCACCCAGCCGCTCAATGCATTATTAGAAGATGGATCAAGCATAGGTTTATATAACTGATCAGTAATTTAGGGATTTATATAATTTTCACGTCTAAACCAAGAAATAGGGTGTGGCATGGTGTGTATATATATATATATATATATATACATTTTATATATTTATATATATTTTATACCAAAATATGTTTTTTTATAGATACAAATATTTAAGTAAATGCTCTGTTTATAATAAGCAGTATTAAGCAACATTTACCGGACTGAATGTGTGAGAAATTTTCAAAATAGAAAATATTCGTCCTCCGAGAGGAATCGAACCTGTATCCGATTGGGCGGAACCGTCATATAACCTGACTTCTTCAAAAATATTTCATCCTTTAGTAGTCAGTTGTACTTAGTTTAAAATTGTATATAGATAAATCTTGGTAAAAAAAAAATCAAATGTTGATAAGATAGTGAAGCTCACAAAAATGCACTGCCCAGGGCCCACAATCAGACCCCCCTACCCGATGATCAAAGGGTTTGGGAGTAGTACACAATGACCCTGGTTATATTGCATATACTCTAAACTTGTTTTAGTTTGTTTTCTCACACTGAGACACAGAATAGATAACATAGATGTTTATTTTCATGATACAATGTCACAACTGACTTCATATCAGGCTCTCATGTTGCTAAATAGCCAAAATATTTGAAATTAAAACTTTCCCAAAAAAAAAAAAAAAAAAAAAAAAAAAAAAAAAAAAACATTTTTGTCATTCTTTGAAAACCATCCTTGTACCTTTTATAAATTTACCCTTTTCTTGTTCAATCACACACTCAGACTTGAACCAGAAATCTTTTCCTTTTTTAATGTATAAGTTGGTATTTGCCACAAGATTAATTCACTATTAAAGTAAAAACATGAAGGAACCTATTGAGAGAAAATACAAATTGTTCTTAGTTCTTTTTGCCTTCTGTGTATATTCTGTTTCTGTTGCTCTAATAAGAAACTTACAGACATAGAAAGAATTTCTAATGATTTTGAGGTAATGTAGAAAATGATGTTGCTACCAACTCCACATAATGTTCTCATGTCGCTAGACTATAAGAAAGTCAAGAAAAGTTTCAGTAGAAAAATATCTTTATTATTATCAAAAAACTTTAAGGTACATGCTTGAACATCTGAAGCAATTGTTTTCATATACCTTTTAAAATTATCACTTTTCCAGCATGCACCCAAACATGAGATGGGGAGTCTTTTTTCTATAATAGAGATGTTAGTATCAGCTATATTATTAGACAAAGAATAAAATTAAAAATAAAAAACTTTGACAGAAAAGGGATATAAAAAATTTGTATAAACATTGATATAGTCCACATGCTTACAATATATCACCTGAGAAAAATATCTATATCATATTCAATGTCCTTTTTAAACATAACAGATCAGATATAAAAAAAAAAAAAAAAAAAAAATAGGATTGGCTGTCTTAATGAAACCTAGCCAATATCCCATAACCAAATACCATGGAGCTTAGGACACTTCGCTTTGGATAGTGTATTTTAAGATATATAAACCTAGAAGTAAGTAAATAAGTAAAGAAAACCTCTGAACTATAAAGCTAAAATATATATACAATAGACATGAAATATAGAGTGAACATTAGTAAAATCCATCTATCTATATGTAACATTTCAGATATAACTAAAAATATATTTGTAAAAAAATACAATATGAATAATAAAGAAAAAATGAAAACTTAATTTGCCTTGATAAAGTCCATTGGAAGATGAAACACATTAACTGAGAAAAATTTTCCTTTTTTTTTTTATTATTCAGATATATATGAAGAAATATAGTTTAATGTATGTTATATTTATGGGGTAAAGTGCTCAATATCAGAGAGAAAAAAATATAAATATAAAAGTGAACATTGAATTCAGCACTCAGAGTCAACAGACTGTTTCATGCCAAGTGCAGTCATATATATATAACTATTGGAACAAGATTAAAAAAAAATTTTTTCTTTTCCTAAAACATTTTTTTCATCAAAATACATGCAAATTTTTGAGCTTATCCCATCAAATTCTTTACCTGCTCACCATGTGTGTCCTTGGGAAGAGGACAGATAGGATGATGATATATTCATGTCACACATATGTTCAGGTTACATATGTGTTTCTGAAATCCAAAAAGAGAGCCTTGGAGTCACTATTTAAATTATTTACTGATATACACATCATTATTATCATTAGAAGAATAATGTGTCATTTGAAAAAAAAGTGTCACTTGATACAGAGCAAACATCTATATCTCAGATTTATATATCTATATATTCAATTCTGTTTATATCTATTTAGATTTGTTCATATCTATCACTGAAGAGATTTTTATTAACAAAACTCCAACTTTGATACAACATTATATGGATAGACCACTATGAAAGAAATAATCATCTCGATTTCAAAACTAGTGGCTAAGTTTGGTTTTTGGTTTGTAAAATCCTACCCCACTAAAGTAAGAAAAAAAATGGGTCAACCTTAACTGGGTAATTGTCACTTTGGTTAATTTGGTTTGCTACACACAAATTCATTTTTACATGGCTGGATTGTTAGCCTGTCAACAAAATGGATTGTTTTATAAAGGCTACATTATACCAACTGCCTTAGGTTTTATATATAAGTGAAGGAGAAATTAATTCATGCCATTTCCATAGGCATTAATGCAAAATCAATGCAAACTGTAAACTAGAGTTTGAACTTCATTTGTTGATTCCATTTGTAATGTTTCTTTTAATAATTTCTTGCAACTTCACATTAAGGCAGTCTTTTGACCAAGAGTAGAGGTTTATCTCTTATTTCCTATTTACAATTAGCTTTCAGGTTCCTTCTATGGTTTTTTTTTTTTTTTTTCATTAGACCCTTGCCTTTTCACGGCATTATCAATTGTTTGGGGTGAATTGATTAAAAAAAAAAAAAAAAAAAAAAAAAAAAAAAAAAAATCTCAATAGAGAGATTCTGTTATTCTTGGATTTTCTCTAAACACATCAATAATTAATTATTTAGAGAAAAAAGACCAATGGTCAAGCCAAAATAAGAGAAGGGTAGGTGGGTCTCTAGGCATAGGTTGATGATTTTAAGTCCAATTCCAACTTCGCCATCTGTAAAAAGGGTACATTTTGGTAAAGAATATTTATATTGTGAAATTCTGATTCTGTTTTGTTCTTTGTAAGCACATCAGATATACATAAGCCCAAACTGATAGACATTGATTACAGAAATACTCGATGTTTTTAAAAAATGAAACTGACATTTTGGTTTCCAGGATTTGTTACTAATGAAAGCTGTTTGAAAAAATATTCTTTTTAATTCTAAAATTCAAATGGATCCTAAATCAATGAGATCTCATTTTAGAAAACTTATATTATTACAGAAAAGATCCTTCCATTGGACAGTAAATGTCAATTCTTTAAACAGACAACAGTAAAATTGAAATAGTGATAAGGTTTTTGAGGCTCTAAAAAAGAAATCTGTGGAATATGAAGCTGAAAATTTTTATTGTGTCATCAGTGGATTGCTTGGAAAAACAAGACGAGCCTTGTCAAATGATTGGCAGAAATCAGAGAATTGAACCCAACGAAAGCAAATTTTTTAATTTTTATCAAATGAACAGATTTGCTCTCATTTGATATTCACAGAGAGTCTATATATTTCTCTTCTTTCTCTATGTATGAGATTATGACTCTCTGCAATATTTTCTCCTTTACAACACTTTTTTTTGAAATGCTAGAATTTGTTAAACTATCCATTTGCACAAAATTTTCAATTTGTTTATAATTTTTTTTTTCTGCTTCTTTTGCCTTTCAATATACCATATGAAGGTTACATTTGCCAGACTTTTTTTCTACATTATGTGTTTCCAAAAATTTCAATAAAATTTCAAATTGTTCCAAATCTCATTTTGATAGTGTTCTCAATATAAGTTGAGGAAGCCACATCTGTCACTCAAAAGTCTTTTTCATATTTGATGATATTGTCCAATTTTCACTGCTAGATATGTTGTCTTTGTCATTGAATAATTTTTATATTGGGGATCAGTTGATATATGCATGTGTGTGAGATAAAGATTTTTCATCATACGCGCCTGATTTATGTAAGAAGAAAATAAAACAGTAAAAAGAAAAAACAATGACAGGATGAAGAAAGGGAGATTACTGACTTATAGACAGTTTCAAATCTCAGCGAATGTGTATCATAGCATAAATGCTTGAATGAAAAAAATATATTCCATATGTTTCATGATATTTCACACATGCATTCACAGGAAAATAGCTAAATAAATGAGACATTTAAAAAACTGAATCAATTAATCGCAACTGTCTTCTCCTTAGTTTGTATCTATTAATTAATGACATTGAAGTGAGCCTCATCTTTTGGTTACATTCTCTATTCATCATTTCAAATCTGATAGAAAAAAAAGTGTTTTTTTGAAGGTTTATATTATCAATGGGAAGCAGAAATTAATATTCTTTGAAACAATATCATTTGAATTATTTAACAATATGGATTATTGGGCAGTTTAAATGTTATGTTTAGGATTGTACCACACAATTATAATGCTTGGGAAATTTAATTTCATCTAAATAAAACACTAATATCTATGTAGCAGATCTATAGCAGGTACTAGTATGTTTGGGTAGAATATATTTAAATTATGTTGTGGGATTTTTACACTCATGGGTTGTGATGTAATAGACATTTTAGATTGAATATTTATGGATTCCTGGAGCATTTATCCCATTTATTGGTGAACTCATGTGAGAGTAAAAATAAGGAACATGAAACAATGAGTTTAAAAAAATGCACATTATTAATAAAAAAAATAATTACAAGTACAGGTGTACACAATTGTAATGAAAATTTAAAAACATTAAAACTAGTTATAAGAAGAATTATTTTGTGTGTATGTGTGTATGCATGTATGTATATGTATAAATTTAATTTAAATCATGTCGTTAAGGCAGAAATTTAATTCTTTTTTTTTTAATATTCAAAAAGCATTAGACATAAAATGCAGAAAAACAAAGTTTGATATTTTATATAGAAAATTACAACTGCAAACTTAAAATATACTTACCTCCAAAGATTCATTACCAAATGAGCATAATTTTGGTTAAAAAAATTTTTTTTCTTTTTACAAAAGATTTATTACCATAAATTAGTGTTAAATTTTTTTTTTTTTTAATGGTGAAAAAAAACATTCAGTTGGAAATTCTTGCAAAAATCAAATAAATTTCAGCTTTTAAAGAAACTTTTTGGACTTATTCACAAATGAATTAAATTATTTTAGAAATGTTTTTTTTTTTTAGAAAATCTTGGTAAAAAATTTTTTTTTACATCTGTTCCCCCCACTTATTTAATTTTATGAAATTTCGAAAAATTAAATTTTTTTTTAATGTTTATATTAGTTATAAGCAGAAGTCCTTGAGAATTTAAATCATCAATTTTTTTTTTGTAAAACAGGACCCCAGTTACCAAAAATTTGCTCTGAATCGTAAAATAAAAAAACGCAATAAAACTAAGACATTATTTAATTAAAAAAAGCGAATTGCTTTTATAAATAAAATATATTATGGACACTATTGTCTTAAGAAAAATATTTTTTCGATGAATAATGAATTTTTACAAGAATTGTTTTTTTTTTTTTTAAATTTTAATTAGAATAATTTATAAAGTTTTAAATCTTCTAAAATTCTGTATTAATTTGAAAGAGGTTAGGTGATATTGTTATTAAATAAAAAACTATATTTAATAAATCATAAATTTTTTGAGCTTAATACAATTCAATTGATTTTCTAATATTTTTAAAAAAATTTTTTTTTTTTTTTTTTGTAAAAATAAAATATTTTTAAATAAATTTAAAATAATACACAATTTTTATCAGAAAATAAGAAAATAACTATAAAAATTTAAAGCCAAAGTACCTAAAATTCAATAAAATTAGATTACGGAGAATATTTTCCTAAAATTTTTTAAGATTACTAAAATAAAAAAAAAATAAAAAGGCATTCATATATATTATATTCTTAAATTAATTTTTACAGATATTGTCCCCATAAAAAAAAAAACTTTCAGTTACAAAAATCAAAGATAAATTTCAAAAAAATTAATCAATACCTTAAAAAAAACACCTACCTCCGTGTTAAAAAAATGCATTTTTGTGATATTTTAAACTAAAAGTAAATAATATTTGTTTCAAATCAGATTAATTAAACTTTAAATCAGCTAATATTCCTCAAATAAAGTTTCAGAAAATATATTTTATTTTTGAAATTTTTTAATAAAGAGAATTACATTGTGATGAAAGATTTGTTAAAAATGGCAATTTTCATGCTTTTAGTGATTTTTAAAAAAAAAAAAACTCAAATCAATTTAAATTAGTTTTGAAATACAACAAAGTATTTTGCTTATTGGAAATATTAAATTTAATCTATTAGCTTGAAATTAAAACTAAAATAAAATAAAAGAAAGATTTTTCATTTTTAAAATAAATTTTAAATTTTAGATATCAAAATCTTTGTAAAAATTCATTTTTTTTCTTTTTAGTATAATGGTTATAAACTGTAAAGAAATGCTTTATTTTTTTTAAAATTAATAAAAATTGGTTTAATTAATATATTACTTGAACAAATATTTTTCTAAAAATAAATTAGGCCAAACAGTTAAATTCACTTTTTTATATTATCCAAAAAATGTTTTTTTTTAAAAGTAATTTTATTTAAAAAAATTTGAGTCAATTTTTTTAAATAATTTTGTTGTTTGACCAAATATTATTTTTATTTTAATTTCTGAATAAAATTAGTATAAAAAAAAAAGTTTTAAAAAATAGGTTTTAAAATTCCCAAATTTTATTTTAATTATAAATACCCCCCAATGGTTTCCATATTAATTTATGTTTATAAAAGTTTTATTCAAAATTTGCAAAATTCTAATAATGTTTATGGTTTCTTCTAAAAAAACAAAATTAAAAAAGTTTAAAATATATATTTCAGTAAAATTATATAACCAATTTTTTTTCATTTTTTTTATTTTTTTCTATTTTTCATAAATCCTATTTTTTATTTCATAATTTCTATTGATTCAATTCTTCATCAAAAAAAAAAATCTTTCTAATTAATAAAAACAATTTTAAAAAAATAAAAATTTTTTTTTTTTAAAAATGCAATTTTAATTTAGTCTTAATGTCATTAGAGCAATTCCTCCTTTCTTTTGTTTATTTTTCCTTGTGGTTTCAAGAAAAATAATTTATTATTGTAAATAGTTAAAATAATAATAATTTTATTCCGTGAAGCATTTTCAAATTAATTTTGAAATTCTTTTTTTTGGAAATCAAATTTTAAATATTTTAAAAAAATTATATTTTTAATATATATAAAATAATTTTTAAAAAATTATTTAAGAATATTACATTTGAAAAGGATATTTTAATATGTTTGAAAATTTAAAAGTTAAAAAAAAAAAATCTGCAAAATTGTAAATATTTGTAAAATCCCATCATTTAATAAAAATTTTTTACCATTTATAAAATAGCCATTTAAATTTTTTACTTGTCTTATTTGCAAATTAATGTTTTATTTTAAAAGGAAAATAAAAATAAAAAACTTATTTTCTTATTTATTTTATTTTAACAGACATATCTGAATTTTTTTTAAAACTTTTTAATATTAAAAAGATTAATTAAATATATTTCATTTCTTAAAAAATTGGTTTTTTTTTAAAATTAATTCTTGCATTATTTCCAGTAAATTTTTTTTTTTTTATAATTTTTTAATTTTTTATCAAAATTTTATTCTATATAATATATCAAAAAACCAACTGACATTTTATTTTTATTTTAGAATTTTAATTTAAATCCTTTTACAATTTGATTTTTTTAATGTAAAATCCTACATTGTTTTTTCCTAAATTAAAATATATTTATCATTTAGATCTTATGTAAAAGATTTTTATTTAATCATTATATTCCTTTTTTTTATATGCTAAACGTTAAAAAATTTATAAATTTCTTTTAATTGTATTAGGATTTTTTTTCTTTTATGTGGATAGAAAATTTAAGAATCAATCAAATATTGAGTCCATGGTTAATTCCTAATTAAAAGTAAATTTTTGATTTTAAAGACATTCTGGCAAATTAAAAGTATTGCTTTTAATTTGTAGTTCAAAATTTAAAAGATCTAAATTAAAATTAAAAAATTTTAAAAAAAAAAATCATATTTAGAAAAAAATTTTTTAATAATTTTTTCATTTAGAATTTAAAGGCTAAAGTTTTATTTGTCAATTCTTTTTCTACAATTATTAAAAACATACTGCAGTTTCAATGAAAAAGAAAAAATTAGAAATTCTAAATTGCATTCTTTAAATATTTTTTCAAACACAAAAAAAAAAAATTAAAAATGTATTTCTTGATTCCATGAAAATTTGGAAAAAAGAAAATGGGTATAAATGAAAAAAAATTTTTTCAAAGTTTTTATTTCACTTACAAAAAAATTTTTAAAAAAAAATCTTTAAATATTCAAAAAAAAATTAATATGGTTTGAAAAATGAAAATTTTTCAAAATTCATTTAGTTAAAAACTTTAAAAACTTTTTTGCGTATGACATTGTAAAAAATATTTAATTTATAATTTAATTTATTTAAAAAAAAAAGCAAAAATTTTTTTCATTATGTTTAAATAGTTACATTCGCAAATAAAATATATAATATAAATATTCATAAAGTGATAATAAACTTTTGCAAATTGATTTTCAAAAAAAATATTTGATTTTTTATACATATAATATGATGGCGAAGTGTTTTTCATATATCGTTTATTATTCTTTTTAAGAATTTTGGTATCAGTTGGTTTTCAGTCATATAAATATGGAACATAATTTAATTATAATAATAATCAGCTTGTATTGATTTTTTATTTTTTAAAATGAAAAGGTATAATATGCCCAAAATTTTAAAAATTTTGTAAAAATTTTTTTATTATTAGTTTACAAGAATAATAAAAATTAAATCGATAAAATAAAATAGAATAAAAGTTAAACAAATAATTTAAAAAGTATAAAATTCCTCATTAAATATATTTGAACATTTTTTTTTATTGTTGTTAAACCGAAAAATAAATATTTGATATTTTGAAATTTAAAGGTTTATGTTTAATACATTTCCTATTAAGTTTAAGTTGATCATTTATCTTTCTGATACATGACTGACAAGGCAGATTTTTTCCTTCAGTAGGTTGGCATTTCTTTCTGCGATAGACCAGTTGATATTTAATTTATAGAATCTGGTATTTTTCCTGATTATTTTAGCCTTATTTTATGGAATTTTAGAAGAAGAGGATTGCATACTTTTAACAAGGGTAATTAGCACGTAAGTGAATGTAATGGATTCGACTGGAATTCACCATCGACTTCCTATCCATTGATCACTACCGTTATATTCCATTAAAGTCTATTTAATGAACAAAAAAAAAAAAAAAATAAACATAAAAAAATTTTTAATTTTAAATTGGAACCAGTCTTAATTTTTTTTTTTTTTAAAACATCAAATTTAAATGAACGAAAGGTTTTTACAACCAGAATCTTTTTTGTTAAAAAATTTTTTTTTTTTATAAACAAAATTATTTAAATCAATGTCTTAAGCAGTGATTCGTTGGAAACATGAGGTCTTTGGCGGTTTTTTGTTCCGCATGAAAATCCTAAGTCTATGCACAAAAGCAATTTAAAATACCCATTTTATTTTTGTTTAAAGTCAAAAAAATACAGTTCATAAATTTGTATCCCATTTTTTTTTTTTTTCTGATTTACTCTGATTTTTATTGGTTTTAAATAACATAAAAAATAATTTGACGAGAAAAACTACGCTCAATGAAGAAAAATTTCCTCCCAATGCAATTTTTGATTCAAACATTGAAGAAATCACGATTTGTTTTTTCAGATAAATTTTTGTATTCTTAATTATAAGCTCTTCTGGTTTTGAATAGAAACATTTTTGAAATTGAGATAAGTTTCAGATTTAAAATATTTTTTTAATCTATGGTTTTAAAATTTTTATCATTTAAATCTTTATATTCTTTAAAAATTTCGTTAAAATTAACTTCATTTATTTGCTTTTTTTGCCATTGCTCAAACAGGACGAAAAACAAAACTCTATGGTTTTTTTGTTTTATTTCAAAAAAGTTTTTAACCATTATAATAAAGAAAATAAATTTAAAAACCATAAAAAAAAAAAAGTTAGACTTTAAAAATTTAAATAACCATTTTTCATGTTTAAATTGAATTCAGAATTAAAAATTTAATCTTTTTTTTTTACAAAATCTTAAACCTCATTGTCAAGTCTAAAATTTCGAAAGAATTTAAAATGGATATTCTTTTATCGCCTTTCATTTCTTATCTCTGTCAAAAAATTTTAAAAGATTTCCAAAGTTAAAAATATTTAAAAAAAAATTTATGGCTGCTCACGTTTTTTTTCAACGGTAAAAAAAAAAAATCGAAAAAATAAACAAGATTTTGCCTTGATTGCTGTGGATGCTCCATTTAAAAAAATTCTTAAAATTTTCTGATTGATTCATTTCTTTTTGTTTTTTGATACACTCATAAATTTCAATAACTAAAATGCCTAAAAACATTTTCAATTTTAAGAATAAAACTTTCTTTTTTGCAAAAAGCTAGTGAATTAATTTATATTAAAAATTTATTCTGAAATAACAATGATCAACATTTTTCAAGTCTTATTAATTAATCCAAGCTGTTTCAGGATTCAAATTTTTCCAGGATGATTTGGATAAAAGTAAATGTAATGAAAAGAAATTGTTTCCAATCTAAGGAACCACCATTGCTTAAAGACGTCATGTTCCAATATCCGCAATAAAGAATTCAAAAAACAGATTATTATAAATTTTGATCAAAAAAAATAAAAATCAAATTTAAATTCCTATAAAAAAAAAAATATGTAGTATTAAAAAAATGAGAATTTTCAGAAAAGAAAGCATTACTTCCTAAATAATTCATTTGAAAAACAAATGGGTGTTCAATATATTCTGATAAATATTTTTTATCTAAATATTTTTTATTAGTATTGAAAAAAATGTTCCTTAATAATGCAATTCATAAATAGTCCTGTATAATTTAAAATTTCAAATTTTTTTTCAAAGATATTCCATTTTTTCATTGAAAAACCAATAAATATTCGTCGAATTTTTAGAACCTATTGTATGTTCCATAGGATATAGATTTTCTTGTTGTTATTGATCAGGAAATATTGATTATCAATTTTATCTTTTGGAACGTTCAAGAAGGAAAATATTCATCTTTTAAGATCTATATAAATATAGATAATCAAATTTCTTAGATATATTGAGAAAAACTTTTATTTTTTCATGTTTTTTTTAAAAATGAACAAATTCAATCATTAAAATTTTTTTGAATTTTTTGTATTGTTCCATTTATCTTTTTAAATTTTTTATTCAAAATTTTCAAAACCTAAATTTAAATTATTTCATATAAAATGCTGAACTGGTTTTTCAATGGTCTTTTGTGTAAAATGCAATTCATATTGAATTATATTATCTTTATTTTCAAAAAAAAAAGAAGGGTATATTTGATATAACTTTTATATATGTATTTTGAAATTAACATTTTTTAAAATCCGTTTTCTGATTTTGAAAATAATTTGGGATTTTTTTTTTAAAAACATTTTTTTTTTATTTTATTAATGGTGGAAAGAATTATCATTTCTTTTTCATTTAAATAATTTATCTTCCAAAGAATCTACAATAAAGTAAAATGGATGAAATACTTTTATAAAAATCTTTTCAAAAGTACCTCAGTAGATAAATTACTCAATGATGAAGATGTAAAGCCATTTACCAACTTGAATTTTTTTATTAAAAATTCATTAAAAATCGATAAACTAAACAAATTCATATAGCCAATTTATGGCACAATTTTTGATCAATTAATATTTCCTAAATAAAAATTTAATGTGATGAAGGTTATATTTAAAGATAAAAAAACAAAATAAAGATAGGAGTCCATCTTTTTTTTTCTAAATACAAGAAAGACTTGAAAAATAGCTTTTTATGGCAATCATTTTAAAAAATTTCATAAGCACAATAAAATATTTTTTCTTTTTATTTTTTCCTTTTCAAAATTTTGAAAAAAATTTTATATTTTTGATAAAAAAATTCCAATATAAAAAATTGTCCATCTATTACTTGCAAAGTATTAATTTGTAGAAAATTAATTAATTAGAAAGAAAAAAACACAAATATATATATAAATTGAAAAGAATGAAAAAATTTGAAATGTATTAAAATGCATGGACAAACGAAAAATCAACGAAAATTATTATATAATCAAATTTAACAACAAATAAATATATATTTAAATATAAAATAGAATTTCATTTCTTTTCCAACATATATATTAATATTTTTTGAAATATAAAAAACTTAAGAAATAATAAAGGCAACTTTTTTTAGCATAAACAAAATCGAATTTATTAATGTTTTATTGTTTATTTGGAAGAACAGATAAAGATGGAATGGAAAAATCCAATGAAAATTTATTAAAGAAATAAAAGAAAAAACATTTTTCTGAAAAAAAAAAATAAAATAAATAAAAATAAAAAAATGTGTCAATTGAATATGAATAAGCAAAAATAAAAAAAATCAAAAAATTAAGGCAAGAATTGGTACAAAGCATTTTTTTTTTTTTTTAAATTTTTTTAAATTTCATGAACACTATTCAATTTATAAAAATAATAACAATAAAAAAAAATTTTTATATGAAAAACATTGTTTGACTGGCAAAAAATCCAAACCAAAAATATAACAAAAATAGCAAATGTAAATATATTCTAAGACAAAAGAAAAATTCACGGGATAAATTAATGAAAATAAACATTTCAGTGTTTAAAACCTGTTTAAAAATATCAATTAATTAGTTAATTAAAAAAATTAAAATAATAATATCCATGAAACAAATTTTAATGTAACCAAAATTGGACTTAATATTAAAAATCTAAATCCATGTAAGAAAGAATTTAAAATCAACTCCTCAAAGAATTGGTCTATTTTCAAATGATATTGAAGAAATGATGATTTTTTTTTTCTTTAATTGATTAAATGGAAAAAATTTATTTGTATAAGACAATTTCAAAAAGCAAGTTCAAAATAAAAAAAAAAATAAGACAATGAAATGACTTAAATAAAATAATCATTTAAAATTTTTAAATAATTTTAATCAATGAGAATTTTTTTAAAAATAAATAAATATCTCTTTAAGTCCCATTAATAATTGTTTAATAGCTCTCTAAAAGAAAAACCAAAAAAAAAAAAAAAGAATGTTTAAAAATTTCTTATTTTAACAATTATTTCAACAAAGTCTGAAAATAAATAGAAAAAATATAATGTATCGTTTTCAAATTAAAAAATTAAATAAAATTAACAGATGTTCGTAATAAAAATAATTAAAATAAAATTTATATTAAAATAGGAACATAAAGTTTAAAGTAAAATGTTTTCTTTTCAAATATATTATATGTTATAAAAAAAACAGAAAAATTAAAAACTATAGATTTGCATTTTAAAAAACCATCTTCAAAAAATTATTTTTGTTAAAAAAAATATTTTTTTTTAATTTTTTTTTTATATTTTACTTTTTTTGATTGAAAAAAATGAATATTGTTTTATTAATATATATAGTCATTTTTCAATAGAATCTCACAAATTTTTTTTTATAAATCTTTACAAACAAATTATAAAATTCGAAATAAATTTAAAAAAAAATAATAAATTCACTTTTCAATAAATAATCATGATTTCTTTCTATATTGTCTTTATGCATTTTTGAAATTGCCAATAAAGAAGAAATTTTTACAAATCAAAAAATGTTTTTTAAATAAAACAATACACTAAATTTAGAAAATTAGAACAAAATTATTACAACATATTCAACAATTGAGAAAGATGATAAAAAACTAATTTTTGTCAATTTTGCATCATTAAAATTTTTTAAAATTATATCGTGGATTTTCATCATCTCATTCTTTATATTCTTTTATATATATATATTAATATATGTCAATATATTTATCTAATTCTATATAAAATTTTTTTTCAATGTTTCATCAAACGGATATTCATATTGTAAAGGGTGTTTCATTAAGACGGATCAAAATCAGCAGTAAATAAATCAGTGTTATTGGTGAAAATTTATTTTTTTTCTCTATTGGATCATATTATTTAAGTCATGTCACAA
>CAHIKZ030003111.1:0-50000 GCA_903632075.3 Acanthosepion pharaonis | reverse complement strand
TTCCTGACAAATAAAATTTGATATTTTTTAAAAAAATGGTCCTAAAAAACGAACGTTAAAACCCTTTCTTTTTTAAAATATTTTACTACTACTAAGATATCATGTTTAATTTTTTTTTTTTATTTTTGTTCTAAATTTATTTTGTCCCAATCAAAGACCTAAGGATAAAATGTTTTTTGTTTTTTTTTTTAATTAAACAAAAAATTAACTAAGTCACAATTTAATTTTAAAATGATATTATTTAATTAAATTATTATAAAATAATTAAATAAATTAAATGTATAAATAATTTTTGCTATTTAAATCGTGTGATTGATGGGATTTTAATATTATAAATTAAATGATCATTGGAAAATTCGAAATAAAAATTTTATTTACATTGGGACTATCATCATTGTAAATATTTATTGATAAGAATATATTGTATAAGGGGCTTTCATTAGTCAATACAATTTTTTATCCAAAAACCTCATGGAAAATTTTAACTAAATCCTTTTGTTAATCTAAGGATCATGAACAAAAAAGTTAAGGGGTTTCAAAAACATTTTGATAATTTCATCTAGTTTTTATTTTTTTGATTTAAAATTATCCTTTCCCAGGTTTTGTATTATTAATATATTTCTTCTTTTTTATTTATAATATATTTAAAAAAAAAAAAAAAAAAAAAAGTTCCACATCACATAAAAAGTAATTTTAAAGGGGAATTCAAATTTCAAATTTCAAAAATTATATTATGTATGTTATTATTTTGAAAAATTCCTACAGATGGAATTCATCTGCTTTTTTTTTAAACAAAGTACATTTCATTTTTTTTTTTTTCACCATTTTTCAAATGAAAAAAATCAAACTTGGTGGGAATGGATCATTACTCCAAATTTGAAAATTGCATTTTTATTCTAGACTACAAAATTAAAATAAAAATTTTTGCTTTCTATTTTGTTTTTACCTATTGAAAAAAAAATGATATTGGATTGTAATGTTTTTTATTTTAAATAAAATAATGGAACTATTAAAAAAAAATAATGAAATTCCTCATTTTCAATTTCCAAAATAATCATAACCCAATTTCTCTGAATATTGCCATTTCCTGGCTAAAAAAAAAAAAAAATCCGTTTTTTTCCTCTTTCCGGATTAAATTTGAAAAAAAATTTGCACCTTTAATTGTTGGTGTTCCCATTTTCATTATGAACGGAGTTATTTTCATTAATAAGGATTTTGTAATTATAACCAACATAAAAACAATATCAAAAAGATCTATTTTTACATTAAAAATTTTATTGTTAATTTAGGATTTTTTAAAAAAAAAATTTAAATTAAATCTTTTCTTTTTCTTAAAAAAAAAAAAAAAAGAATGAATGGACAATTTTTCAAAAATTTTCTAATTCTTCTGAATGAAAATTAAATTTAATGGTTAAATAATTTTTTATTATGAAATTAAATCAAATAAAAAAATTCAAAAAATTTTTCATTGACATTATATAAAAATTCAACTTTTAATTAAAAAAAAATTTAAAATTTTTTAACTTTTATTTCATGCCAAATTTTGATTTAGTTTCTTGGGTTTTCTCAAATTAAATTGAAGAAAATTTTAAAAATTTTATTTCAAATTTAAAACAAAAATTATTAAATTTTTAGTTTTATTCATTGACTTGACAGCTCAATTTTTTTTAACTATTAAAAAAAACAATTATTTAATTTTATTGTTTCATTGGAAACAAAATTTTGTTTCAGAAACAAATTTAATTTTTTTCAAATTCTTTTTAAATTATATAAATTCCTCATCCATTAAATTTTCTACGACTTGATTGTTTGAGAAAATTCCTAAAATTTCAATTTAAAAAAAAAATATTTTTTCAAAAACTATTTTTTGAATTCAAAACCATATTTATGTATTTGAACATAATTTGTTTGGATAATGACTTTTAAGTTTGAAATCTTTTTTATCACTTTTTTATTTAAAAAAAATAAAAAAAATAATTAACAAAGTTAAAAAAAAACTTTAAACCTCTTTGAATAAAAATATGAAAATTTCATAAGTTTTAAAATAAATTTTCATACAATAAAGTTCAAAATTTTGATACATTATTTAATAATTTTAAAAATTTTTTTCCTTTTGAAATTCAAAATGTCGCAGAAAATTTTAATGATTTATTTGCAATTTAAAAAATGAATGTTCATTTTAAAAAAATGTCTCAAATTTGAAAAATTTTTTAGATTCATTTTTTGAAAGGAATGCCTGGACCTAATTCCATTATATTGATGCATCTTATTTCTAAAACCATTTGACAAAATTATAAAATATCAATATATTGTTTCAGATATTTTCATTCATATAATATACATTATTTAAATGCAAATTTTTTTGAAAGATAAATATAATGAATTGTTTTGTTTTTAATAATTGAAAAAGGTAATTTTGTACAATTATCTTTCAATATAAAAAAAATGTTTTTTAATCCGAAAAATATTTTTTATTGATTTGATTCTTATAAATAAAAAAAAAGATCAAATTTTATTTGAAATTTTTTTTTTATTTAAAAAATCCATTCAAAAATAGCAGTTTCTTTTTTTAAATAATTTAAAATTTTTTCTTCAATAAATGTTTTTAAACATCCCCCAAAAAAATAAAAAAAAATTTTTATTGCATTATTTTTTTTTTTTTTTTATTTTTTATATAATATTTTTTTTTTTTTTCAATTTTTTTTTTAATTATATGAAATTTTCAATTGAAAATGTTAAAATAATTTATATCTTTGACATCATATAATTTTTCAATAATTTCATTTGGGGACTACAAAAAAGCCATTCAATAAAATCCATGGTAAATACGTCAAATTTATTTTGCGAATATTTTACAATTCGAACTCTTGACTTAAAAACCCTTTCCAAAAGGATTTTATGGAGGAAACAATATTTTTTTAATAAAATTTTTTTTCCATTTTTAAAAGTGAAGAATAAATTCTTGGCCAATTGAGCATTTTACATTGGTAAATATTTAACCTAAATTCCCACTTTTGAATTCAATTTATTTTTTCTTCTTTATAAAACTTATAAACACCTTTTTCTGTCCTGGATTTTTACCCAAAAAATGAAAGAAAGATGGATTTAAACAAAATCTTTCATTTTAATGTAATAAATTAATTATTAATTTTGAATTTTTACTCTCCGATTTCTAATATTGATTTTTTATGTTAAATAATCACATTTTAATTTTAAAAAAAAAAAAAAAAAAAAATTAAAAATGAAATTTATTTAAAAAATTTACTCTATGAAATCTTCAAACTTTGTGATTCACCCTTTTTGTGTTAATATGAAATTTAGAGGGTTTTTTTTATGGATACTTTAAAATATGTTAATCAATATCCAATTTTTTTTCAGAATACATTTTTTTGTCCCTAATTCAAAAAAAAATTTCAAGATAAAAATTTGGAAAAATAATTTTTAATTTTTTTCAAAATTCTTCAAATTGTTAAATTTCATTATTATTGATTTTTATGTAAATTCGGATAGGCAAACGGACGAAAGTAAGTTTTCATAAATTAAATTCTGTTGTAAATTTTACTTTTTTGTTTTTAATTAGTTTACATCAAAAAGTCTTTTCATTTATTCGTTTTTTTTTACTGTTAATAATTTTTTTCATTTTAAATAATGCAAAGTAAATTGAATTTCAAAATTTTTTCGTCGAATTCAAAACGTGATTTCTTAAATTTTTTTTATGAGAACAAATTTTAAATCTTTTTTAATAAAAAATTTTGGCCAAAAGGAAATGTTCCTTTCATTTAGACTGTTACTAAATTTCAATTGTCAAATTTACGTTTTTTATTTCCATTTCAAATAGAAAAAAATTAAAAATATATTTTTTTTTTTTTTTATTTATATTTTACAATATTAAAGATATATTTAACATAATTCTCAGGATTGAATAATTTAAAGAAATGTCCATTTTAAATGACATCAAAAAAATTGGAATTCGTCCGTATTTGAAAATCCAGAAAATAAAAAATTGATTTCAAATTTGAAAAAAAACCAAATTAGAATGTTTTTCATTCGTCAAAAAAAAAAAAAATTTTTATTTACAAACTAAATGAAAAAGTGAATAAATATTATAAAAATGAACAATTGTTTTTTTTTTTTTTTTTAAAGAAAACGAAAAATTTTTTTATTTCCTCTTTCACAAAATTCAAATTATTTTATTTGTTAATTTACAACAAAAAATTTTATTTATTTCAGAAGGGGTTTTAATTCAAAAAGCTTTAATAAGTTTAAAAATTCAAAATGAAATTTTAAAAAAAACTCTTTATTTATTCTTTAATAAAACTTTTGTTCAATAAACAAAATAAACAAAAATATAGTTGATAACTAACAAAAAAACTACTAAAATCTCTTTGTGATTTTTTTTTTTTTTTTTTTTTTTTTGTTTTTTGTTTTAAAATAGGTACCTCCACGAAATCGCTAAAAAAAGAGCATAGCTTGATGAAAAAAGACGCCAACCTTGCCGAAAAACAAAATTTTATTGTCTAAATGCTTATGTTATTATTAAGAGGAAAGACCAAAGTTTTTTTTTAATTATTTTTTAAAAATTTTCCTTCTTTTTAGAACATTCTAAATTTTGATTAAAAAAAACCTTGTTTCTATTTGTATCAGCGGAACTAGTAAATAACATAGACAATTTTTAGCACGTTTTTTTTGGTATGACACACATTAATTTGAAAAATCGTGCAAAAATAGAAATAATTATCGGATGTTAATGAAACTTTCAGGAACTATTCACAGATGATCGAAATTATTATAAATATGTTTTTTTTTTTTAAAGTCATGGTAGAAATATTTTTTTTTATATATTTATTACCCCCCCCCCATAAACTAATTTTATGAAAACGCTAGAAATTCGATCGCATCGGTTTTAGTGATTACAATAATTAAAAGCACAGGGCTTTGAGGAATGCAAATCATGTTTTTTTTTTTTTTTAATTGGATACCCAGTACCTGAAAATCAGCTCTGAATTGTAACATACAAAACTCAATAAAACAAAGATATTATTTAATTTCAAATGCTTTTATTTGCTTTTAGTTGTTTTTATGAATATGGACAATATTTTCTGAAAGCAAAAAAAAAAAAAAAAGATGAAAAATGAATTTTTAATACAATTATTTGTTATTTCATTAATTATAATAGATTTTACATTTAAGTTGTTAAAATATTATAAAATTAGTTAAAAGCCGCATCAGGTTTCCTAAGTGTCCTTATGAGATAGATCTTTTTTTTTTTTTTGTTGTAAATTGTATCATTTTGACTAATCAGAAGATCCCCAGTAATTAAGAAATGTAATTTTGTGCTTATAATCGAGCTGTAATTATAAAATACGGAAGACCAACCAGAATATAATTAAGTTGCGTTATTTGAGTTAAGCATTGTTCTCCGCTGTTAAGGCCTTTACTTTTGCGAAACACGTGTGGAGAAGTTAATTTGATTTTTCAATTTCAACTGAGAAGGGTACCTACAAGTATCAGTATCATCTTATGAAATTTATATGATCTTATTTTTATATTAATCTCAGTTATGACATTTTTCCATAAATGAAATATCAAAATTAATAATAAAATGAATGCAAATACAAATAACAGTAAAATGTAATAAATGTACATAAAATTATAGTATTTTATGTACAATTCTGATAAAATTTCATAAGAAAGGTACCTATAAATTAATTAGATACCTTTCTTAAGAAATATGAAATTTAATGTCACTCTTAACAGTTTTATTTTAATTTCTTTTTTTTATATTTCCCATAAAGCATCATAAATGTAAAGGTGAAAGCTAAGTACAAAAAAAAAAAAAAAAAAAATTAGACCGCTGAAAGTTTTCGTTAAAAATAACGGGGTAAATAATTTGTTCACGTAAATGTAAATTATTTCACTTTTCTCCTTCCGTAGAACAAATTAGCCTCATGGAATTCGTAAATATATCATTCATCACATGTCAAGTGACGCGAAAGTTTATGACCTGCTTTGTTTTATTTTCAAATTACATCTTTTTGGCACAAAAGCTAAGTTAAGTTTGGTTCAAAATATTTTAAATAAACATTATAATTTCTGATTTTCTTAAAATAAGTTTTGAAAAAATGATAATTGATATTTAAAAAAATTTCAAAGTCAGATTTCCAGTTTTTTTTTTAAATGGAAAAAAAATGGTCAATTTTGCTGACTCAAAAAAAACTAGATTTTTAACGAAAATTTCGGACGTGCTAGGAACGATTAAAAAATGGAAAAAAATACCCCAAAAATACTTTGACCTTTCCTCTTAATGAATAACAAACATTTAGACGATAAAATTTTGTTTTCGTCAAGTTTGGCGTCTTTTTCATCATGCTATGCTCTTTTTTTATTTTATTTTTTTTTTTTTTTTTTATTCTGAAGATATTTACGTATTCTATTGAAGGCATGTCGCATCCTCCATGCTTTTTGTCAAATGCACACGATCATGTATCCATACAATTTTTGATTATTTTAATTCTCTTCCAAACTGTAGGAGCTCGTGTCAGCCATCTGAAATAGAAAATATACTTTCGGACCACCCTATACAGTACGAAAAGTACACCACACAAATCAATATTTTTCGATTTTGGTAGATGTCGATGGTAGAGGAATGTCTCTTGAATACTACAAAAATGCTTTCCCTATTTCTAATGAGCGGATAATTTTTTTCTCCTCAACAGGTAATGATTTAAAAAAAGTAAAAATAAATAGTATTTATTCGATTCTTGGCGAGTGAATTTTTTTTTCTTTTTTTTTTTTTTAATCTTCAGTGAAGTTTTTGATTGCGAGAAAACGGCATAAACTTCATTTTAAAGAGAAATTTTCAAAAGAAAAACGTTTAAGCCCGAGTTAAATATTTCTTTTTTCTCGATAAGTTTTACACAATTTTGCAACTTAAATCCATATTAAAACTTTAAAGATATTTAAATTATTTTAATACATTTTAGACATTAATAAAGAAATTGTTGTGGGAATCACATAATGATACAATAAACGTGAACCTGTGGTGGAAGTGAATTACCTCCCTTAGATATAGTCACGTGACGTTAATATAAAATAAAATGCAGCGCGCTTTCAAAAAGTCTTTTTTTTTTTTTTTTTTTCTCCTTATTTTTTCTGTTCCTTGGACAGCTGCTTCACATCATGTAAGTAATTTTGCCACAACCGTCAAGCACTTACTAGCATCCATACACATACTCACACTGTTTAAAAAAAAAAAAAAATGTAATTTTCTTTAATAAGCTTCTTTTATTTTAAACAGGAAACCCGTTTATTTTTTCTTCAATTTATATTTGGAATTTTTTGCTGAATTTTTTTTTTTTTTTTTTTTTTTTTTTTTTGAGCTAGAAGTATTACAGCAACATAGTCCATGAAGAAACCTAAATTTAATTTTTATTCCTTGTTCCAGTATCAAAAGCGGTTGTGGGGGCGCGGTTGAACTAAAAAAAAAAAAAATAAGTCATAAAACTAGATGAACGTCAGGATGCTCTTTTTATTTAATTATTTTGTAGTATTAGGCAATGTTGGACTCCTACAATTTATGTGGTATAATATTAGATGCGCATTTATCAAAGTTCAGTTGGCATTTCATTTTATATTACGCTCTAAGATCCCGTTTTTTTTCTATTTATGAAGTCGCCATTTGCGTAAGGCAAGTGTATAATCTGCAGACTTCATGAAATGGGAAATGGTCAAAATTTCGTCTTTTTGTTTAATTTTTATCCAATAGCGTTTAAAATCATCTTGAAAAGAACGAAATTTTATTTGATTTTGTTACGAGTTTCATCAAATTATTAATAGAAGAAAAACTTTGAAATATAAATATTTTAAAAGAAACTCTTATTTGAAGTAACTGGATGGCTTCCAGCTTTTGAGCCATGACTTCAAAAAATTTAATGAAAGAAAAAACAACAAATGCATTATGATTCTATTATACATCACGTTTTCATTTCTTTATTTTCTGGTCTTTATCTACGCACACACAAACTTTCGTTCCTCCTCTTTCACATACGACTTATTGCATATTTGCAATCAAGGTTTCCTTTTCCAAAATGTGAAGCGACTTGCCCTGAGAGATTTAAATCATTGCTGAAATTTCATGCCAAATTCTCTCAAAGCCCTTGGGGACACGGTTAATTACAGGACCAGAAAATTTCAAGACATCAATTTCTTTCTATCTAAAATCTGTCTTACCAGCTCATTATATATATATATAAGTTGTGTTATCAACAGGAGACAAAACAATCGTTAAATGCTTCTAAACAAGTTTTGTTTTTTGTTTTAATGTTTTGTGCAATACAAAGGCTAAGAACAAAGCTCATGACCAAAAAGCTTACATCGGTTCTCATACGATCACCGAAGTTTTATCTCTGAACTTTATATAGGGGACTGTCCTGTTTATTTCGACGTATGAAGGCCAAACATAAATATAACTGAAGGATTTTGTAGAATTCAACTCTACTTAAGAAGAACGGATGATAAAGAAATGATACCTTGTAAAAGGCCGCCATGAAGTCTCTAAACCTCCCTACTCTGGTTCGAATTCAGAGTTTTCCTTTTGCTAGACTGACTGCCACCTGAAGCAAGAGTCTGTCTATCGGGCTATTTAACTCAGAGCTAGCGGAAGATGGATTCATGCCTTTTCCACTGATATTAACGCGAAAAGAACGAAATCGAATTAACTCTAGTTGACGATTTCCCTTTTCGCGCCGATAACATTACAGTGTGTGTTAGGTAAGTAGGTAGGAAGGAAGTATATCCCTATGTATGCATATTGCTATGTATGTATGTCCCACTGAATTATCTTGAAAGGGGAGTTAAAATTATTTCTTATAAAATAAGTACTCTTTTTATCAGGGGATTACGTATTTATTTAGGCACCTCCATGAGATCGCTAAAAAAGAGCATAGCATGATGGAAAAGACGCCAAATTTGACGAAATCAAAATTTTATCGTCTAAATGTATATATTATTATTAAGAAGAAAGATCAGTTTATTTAAATTATTTTTTTTTAATTTTTCCTTTTTAGAACATTCTAAATTTTTATTAAAAAAAAAAAACTTGTTTATCTTTGTATCACCTGAACTAGGAAAATAACACAATTTTTAGCACGTTTTATTTATTTTTTGTTTTTTGTTTGTTTGTGTGACACACATTAATTTGGAAAATCTTGCAAAAATAAAAATAATTGTTGGATGTTAATGAAACTTTCAGAAACTATTCACAGATGATCGAAATTATTATAAATGCATTTTTTTTTTTATTAGTCATGGCAGAAAATTTTTTTATATTTATTACCCCCACCAAACTAATTTTATGAAACGCTAGAAATTCGATCGCGTCAGGTTTAGTGATTACAATAGTTAAAAGCACAAGGCTTTGAGGAACGCAAATCATTTTTTTTTTTTTTAATTGGACCCCCCCCCATCTGAAAATCAGCTGTGAATTGTAACATACAAAACTCAATAAAACAAAGATATTATTTAATTTCAAATGCTTTTGTTTGCTTTTATTTGCTTTTATGAATATGGACAATATTTTCGATGGAAAATGAATTTTTTATACAATAATTTATTTTTCTTTAATTATAATAGATGTTTACATTTAAGTTGTTAAATTATTATAAAATTAGTTAAAAAACTGCATCACTGTTTCCTAAAACCTTATGGGATGAATCTTTTTTAGCGCGTTGTTTTCCTGTATCATTTGACTAATCGGAAGATCCGCAGTAATTAAAAATGTAATTTTGTGTTTTATTTCGGGCTGTAATTATAAAGTACGGAAGACCAATCAGAATATAATTAAGTTGCGTTATTTAAAGCATTGTTCTCCGCTGTTAAGGCCTTTATTACAGATTTATTGAGATTTATATATATATATATATATATATATATATATATATTTTCAGTATAGGATCAATTTGATTTACGTAAATCATGCCAGTAACATTGTATCCCATCTGGACCATCTAAATGAAACTTATTTCGTCAGAAAATTCCATATCAGCCCATTTTTCATTGTCTCTACCCACAAGTGACTCAAACTAAATTATCACATTCATTTAATAAACTACATCTGCGTCCTGGGTACGGCGATAAACTACATCCAACAGCAAGGCCTCAGATAATGTTTTTGGAACAATAATGTTGCCAGCTATCCGTTTTTGTTTTTTTTGTTTTTGTTTTTTTTTGTAAAAAAAATAATGTTAAAATTCATATAAACTGGATTTGGCATTAAATAACCCACAGTGGTTGATATGCCATAAAACCCAAACAAACAAATCATTTAATATCTGTGGTACACACCTGAGAGTTTAGCTCGAGTTGTTTCTGGAAATCTTTGGAGCATGATTGTCCTTCAGAAGTTTCTATAAGCAAGTGCAATTGCTGTTACGTCTCTCAGGAATTCTGAGAACCTTGCTTACAACAGTTCTACTTGGTCTAAGATTTTTTTTTCTGTGTCATTAAAACTAATTTTCATTAATTAAAACTATTTTCTTGTTTGTCCTTCTGAACAATTAACTCCCCCGTGGCATTTTCAAGTGCAGTCAGCCAAGGTCTATTAACATTTGGCATAACGCTTGTTGGCACATTTTTGCTAGAAATTTGAACTTTTCCTAAAATTGAGAGGACTATAGGATACAAAAATATCCGCTTTCGATTTGTTCCCAAAATTGCTAAGATATTTAAGTAAATCTGCATTAACACTATTTAAAATGTTTTCTATTTATTAGTTTAATTTATTGTTTTTTTTTGGGGGTTAAAGACGTTGGGAAAAATGATCGATTTCCTGGACCACTCTTACTCTTTGAACAGAAACGTACCAAGTAGTTTTTTACGGAATGGATTTGCTAGCTGTTTGAATTCAGTCTTCCTTCTACTAGACTGATTTTCAACTAAGTATGCAGTCTGTCCTGCTATTTAGCCCTTAACTGAGAGATGACATGGATTCATATGTTCCCAAGGGGTTTTATGCGAAAATGAATACAACGAACTGGGCCAGATTTAACCCTGCCAATAACCGCCATGCACACTGCATATTTTAACTGTTTTTGTTGAACTTTAGAGACAATCAGGGTCTGTTCTGATTTTTTTTTTAGCTGTAATAATTTTATCTTTACCTACTTATTGTGCTGCATATAGACTTGATATTTAAAAATACTTTAATGTCCATAAATATATTTAATAGTTAAACAAAAAACAATATGAAATCCATATGGATTAACTATCAGAATTTCATATTTATTGTTTTTTGTTTAACTATTAAATATATTTATCGACATTAAAGTATTTTTAAATATGAAGATCTTCATATACTTCTTATTCGAAAATTGGGGAAAAATACAGTAAAAAAAAAAAAAACTTACTGGTTAAGTTTAAAAATATAAGAGATAGGATCACAAACATGTTAGAAATTCCTGTCTTACATGCTTCGTCTCTATATGGAAATTCTTCCCTCGAGTGACGAAACTCCTAGCATATTTTTTTTTCTATTCAATTACATACACACACACACTTCTTATTGCGATGAAGTTATTTTTAGTGGGTACACATAGTGAAGTTGCTGTCTCTGTTTATTTTCTTAAACAGTGGTATTGATAACAACCGGCCTAGATTAGGAAATTCTAAATAATATATGGAAAAAAATAAATTGAATTTCTAAAGGACGAAACACATCACATGAATGATATTTTCCCAACTACTGTTTCACAAGGTGAAATTTTTAATTCCTTGTTAAAATTATAGCTTCGCCCCGGAACTTCATTGAAAACATAATACCCGCCTGAAAATAAGTTTATAGCGACTCTAGTAAGGAATGTACCGAGTGTGTGAGCAACGATGAGGTCTTAGTGAAGATGCAAACAAGGAAGAGGCTTATACTTCTTAACGTTAGAAAGAAGCAGCTGAAGTTTCTGGGAGACATAATGAGGAAGAAGGACCTGAAGAATCTGATACTCACGGGTCAAATAGAGGGAAAGAGAGACGAGGAAAAACAACGCATGGCATATCTAGCGGGCTTAAGCAAGTGAATAACAGAACGTGGTCTGGGGAGGTAGCAGGGAGAGAGGGAGGTGTAGAGCAATGATCGCCTTCGTCCTGAAAGTTGCATAGCACATAAAAAGAAAAAAATAAGGATTTAGTACTTGCGTTGATAAAAAGTTGCTTAGTTCGAAAAACTGTTATAATAGTGAGTACTCAGTGAGGGTAGAGGTCAATACAAACGTCTTACAAGTCTGTAGTAGGTACTTTGTTTAAGTTTCAGGCCCAGAGATCAAGGTTGATTTGTCAGGAAGGTGACTTGCTGTTGTTATCGGTCTGCGACACCATTGGAAAATGTCTGAAAATAATACAAGGTGTCCCAAACCTTGTGAGAAAAAATGTTTAGATGGAACTATTTTGGCAGACGTCGATTGTCGTGCTAGCACGAAGTTACAAGTCTTCATGACCGAGGGTTTAATCCTACTTGCCTTGTTCGGACTGTTGTCCACCCAGGAGAGTTGTAGCAGAAACCACAGATCAGCTATCTGGGTATTGAACAAACACAAATATACCTGAGCAGGAGTCTGCAGTAAGGATTGGCTAACCAGCCTAGTAGACAGGCATATATATATATATATATATATATATATATATATATATATATATATATATATATATATATATACACGTTCGCTTTTCGTTAAAAAACAGCATAGCATGATGAAAAAAAGGCCCCAAACTTAACAAAAACAAAGCAGAATGTTTATTATTATTAAGCGGAAAAACCAAAGTATTTATTTAAATTTTTTTAATCTTTCTAAAACGTTCGAAATTTTAAGTCCTGCTTTTTTTAATATCGGCTGTATTTGCGCTTTTCCCCCCCGAAAAAAACATTGATTTAGAAAATCTTAAAAAAAAAAAAAAAATCAAATTTGTCGGATTTTAATGAAACTTTTAAATTATTTTTGAAGTTTTTTGTTTCAAAAAAATCTTGGTTAAAAAAAAAAAAATATACTTTTTTTTTTTTTATATATATATATATATATATATATACACACACACATATGTTACTTTTCAATTTCATGAAATTTCGAGAAATTAAATTGTTTGTCCAACCTTTTTTATTAGTTAAATAAGGACTCTTTGGAGAATGAAATCTCTTTTTTTAGATTTATATATCATATATATATATATTTTTTATATATATATATATATATATATATATATATATATATAAATTTTTTTTTTTTTTTTTTTTTTCCTTCAAATTTTTGCTCGTTTTCTGAAAATCTGTTCCAAATGGTAAACCTAAAAATGTAATAAAACTATCTAATTATTTAATTAGAAAAAATTGATTTTGTAAATAAGTTAAGGACACCATTTTCTTAAGAAAAAGGAAATTTCGATGAATAATGAATTTTTACAAGAATTTTTTTCATTTCTTAATTTTAATCATAATAGCATAATTTAAAAATCGTTTAAAATTCTGATATTTCTGTATTTTACTTTTAGAAGATATTTTGTAATTAAGTGAAAACTATATTTACGAATCAAACATTGAAAAGCTTAATATGTCATTTTGCACCAATATTTTAAAAATAATTTTACATTTTTATTTTATTTTTTGTTGTCTTAAGCATTCCTATTTTTCATCTATGGTAGTCTATACGTAACATTATTATGAAAAGGTCATGTGTTCTAAGAGTTGTCAGATTTTTACAAAGAAATTTTCTTATCTCCAATTCGTTACTCAACAGGTTTTGATCACCATCCCTTAAATTTTAAAAGTATAAAATTTAAAGTAAGTTTTGCTTTTTTTATTTTCTATTTCACGAAATATTTTTATTCTATGTATTTATTTTAGTGTGGGTTATAAATTGAGTTACCTCTATCAGGGTATATCATCTCGGTTATTAAATTTTAAAATTAATCTAAGAAAATTTTATAGTATTTTAAATTTTATGCTTTTTTTAATAATGCATCTTCAAACCTAACTAAAAATCAATAAAATTGCTGAAAATGTTAATTTGTAAAAATTACAAGGTAGTTACCCCCCCCCCACACACACACACCGAAAAAAATGCCTTCGCTTAGATTTCGTAAATTTGTCAATTCTGGTCATCTATACTAGCTGTCAGCACCTCGGAGCTTATCGAAACGTCAATAAAAACAAAAACAGAACCCGTCATTAAAAAATGCTTATTTATTATTATTTTTTTATGCTAAGTAAGTAATATTTGTTTCAAACCAGGTTAATTTAACTTTAAATTTGCTAAAATAACGCGTCACAACTATATATATATATATATATATATATATATATATTATTTTGGAAGATTTTTTAAACCAATGATTCAATTTTATTTTAAAACTTATTAAAATGTAAGAAATAGCCATCAGTAAACGGATTTTTTTAAAAATCGGACAAATGATATTCCATTCTATATAATTTCTATTGAAAATACACCAGAGTATTTTACCTACTGGAAATAGTTCATTTAATCCTTTAGCTTTCAATTAAAGCTAAAAAAATATTCAAGAATGCGTTTTCATTTCCCAAAATTCATTTTAAACCTTAGGTATCAAAAATCTTAGCGAAAAAGTGGAATACACACACAAACAAAACATATATATATATATATATATATATATATATATATATATATATATATACATATATATATATATATATAAACACACACATACATTCAACAAACTAACAGTTATATTTAGCTCGTTGAAAGTTCCAGAATCTTAGATTTCTTCATATCAACTTTGCTCCATAAACATCTTTGTTTACAGAAGGATGGCTTGAGAGAATTTATTTATTCAAACGTCTGCTGATCAAGAAAAAATAATTTGCCACATTACTGACAAGTCTGAATGTTGTGAAAACTACTGGTCTTAGAATGTAACGTCGTTGTGTGAGAACAGGATGAATGGTCTATATGGTTCTGTTGCCAGTGCTGATAAATGTTGCTATAAAAAGTTCCACTGTTGAAAGGCCAAGCAAAAATCTTTCATTCTTTCTTTGAATGTAAACATCTTTCTAATTTTGTGTGATATAATGCTAACAAAAAACAGCAGTAGGTAATATTAGAATATGTACTTATTTTTGTTTCTAACATCTATAGAAAAATAACTACATTTCTCGGTAGTGAAAACGCCACTTTAAAATAATTCTTGGAAATTGGCTCTTCGTCTTCGAAGTCGAATATTAAGTTTCGACCTAATTACAGAGGAAACACTATATTTGATCAAAAATGTAAACTGACTAATTTAGGGTGCGTCTGAGAAGCCATGAAATACAAGATCTTTTTAACACTTGATTTTTTTTTTTTTCTTTTAGTTTTACATCTCTACTATATCCTCTTCCCAGAATTCCCCTAGATAGTCGATTGTGACTTTTTGCTAACAAATTCAAAAAGTCAATTATACGATATCAATTTTTAGGCTAAATTAGGCGTACTCAAACATTTTATACCATCGAACTCCAAACATGTACAAAAATATTTATTTAAGCGTAAAAATTCATTTGCCATTTTCTTTCTAATGATTTCATGAGATTCATTTTAGCTTTACGTTTTGTTATTTCATTTTAAATTTATTTCTCTTCCAATTCTAGACGTATTCATTTTAATAACTGCAAAAAAAATCATACTTATGGATACTTTTCGAATCTTGCGTAGACTTCTCTCTATGCAGTGGCCACAATTACACCAATTACCATATTGTTTGCCTAGCACCCTATAAATAATATCGGTAACAATAAGTACATTAAAAGTAATAACTTTTTTATTGAATTGGTTGGCATCATTGATGTAATTGCTACTGCTCATCATTGTTTAATGAGCAGTGGAAGATACATTGGTTTATACGATTTGCATTGTTCGGATTTTTTTATATTCACGACGTTTCCACCGTTGTACGTTCCGGCCTTCTTCAGGTGATTGAAATTTCGATTCGAACCCTTTATTTCGTCCGCCGCGGTAGCTTATTCTAGTAACACGCGTCATGCCACTTCCGCATATCTTCGTGAATATGACAAAGTTGAGGACAAGAGTCCGAACAATGTAAATAGTATGAATAAAGTGTCACTGCCCACACTTGAATTTGAACATAGATCGCCAGTGAGCAAACACAGGCTATCCCATTATTAAGTTAAGTGGATAACGTAACTATAGACGAAACGCATATATAGGAAGTCGCGTGACGTCTAGATTGATCGTTATTTCTATTCTATCCTCTATTACTATTCGGATCACCTTTTTCTACTCTATTCTTTCTATTCTATATGGACCGCTATTCTCTACTTTATTCACTAATACTATTTCTCTATTCGGATCACTATACGGATTACTATTCTAGCGAGTATTATCAAGCAAGTACGATTAGTGCGAGTGATATTCGAAGGCGTCTGACACCAGTATTGTTCAACGGCGTTACTATAGTTGTATCTGCGATTACAAAGTCTCTACTACAACGAGCATTACGAAAGTGACGATGAGCATTCGTTGACATCATAAAAATGGCAACAAGCGTTCGCTGACATCACAAAAAAAAATAGTTACAAAACCTCATCTCAAAAATATAGACAGATAGACATGGGTATTTAGTTAACTTTTCGTCATAAGTCGCCATTTTTGATTTGAATCTCTTGGCATTTATCGAACCCCTAATGAATAGATATACCATCATTCCAACATCCGATAATCACTGATGAATTGGAGCCAAAGATGCATTTTTTTAAATAGAATAATTAATATCAAAAACTGAGGTTATTTAAAGTCGTTAATATCTCGTCTCTTCCTTTTTTGTTTACAACTAATGATCAACCGGACTGTTAAAAGTTGAATAATTATCATCGCCTGCTAATTCCTTTTTTCTCTCTTTACAAAAGATTTTTAAAAAATTAAAATTGAGTTATGAACAGACATCCGCGTAGATGTTTCCCTCGACCCTTCAATTCTTAATCTCCTCAAAGGCCAATTGTTATCTATCCTACTTATCCCCATAATCTTCAAGTGAATATTCTTCTTTCCTTAAATTTGCCAAGTTGTTCATCATAAATGTGAACTTTAACTGTAAACATCTACCTTGAGTGGGTCTTGAAACTTGTATTGAGTAAACTTTAGTGTCAGTTCGAAACAAATGATGAAATAAAAAGAAAAATTTCATATTGTTGGTAATGGACTTCCCTAAAAAATTTTATTTCAAAATGTTGTTTGTAACTAAGAGATCTTAATCAAATGTTCTCTAGATATATATAAATATATATATATATATATATATACACATTCAGTGTAACAGAAAAAAAACACGTCCAAATTTTAATGACAATTCTAATCCCAGAAAATGTTTAATATGAAAAAAAAAAAAAAAAAATTAAACGGCATGAGTTTTTTTTTGTTCCAATTTGAGATAAAATGTTGATCTGCATCTTTTCTTCTCATTTGTTGTATCCAGGAAAAAAAAGAATCTGTTATTTAACTAGAAAGAAAACATAAAAAATAGTTTTGTTTTTCCACTGTTTATCCCATCTATATGACAAATAGTGAGGAAAAACCTATTTTTCAGTATTGTTACAACATTCATACATTTATTAAATAATCAAAATCATCTTCAATTTTACTTTAATTTTGAAGAAAAATTTTTTTTAAAAAAAAAACCAAAAAAAATGGATCCGTAAGTCAAACAGGAAGGGAAAAGATCATTTCATCTTTATCAAGAAAAGATCAAATATAAAAAATCCAAGACGAATCCATAAGACATTTGGTATGTGAAGGGATTTCAAGCTATGACAGTCCAAAAATAACAGTGAAAAAAGGAAAGAGAAAAAATAAAATCGCACATGAACCGTAAGAGCCACCTTGATAATCATTGACATTCAAATTAGATCAAAGATGGCTGAAGATCTTCTTGAATAAGTTGAAAAAAAGAAGATCCTAAAAATAAATATATATATATATATATATATATATATATATATTTTTGTGTAAAAAAAAAGATGATCTTTAATGCATAAAAACTAAGTTTTTTTTTTTTTTTTTTATTAAATGTAATAATTTGACAGTTTTTGCTGTTACACCATATGTATACAAAACATGTAAGAGACATATATATATATATATATATATATATATATATATATATGTGTGTTAGATTTGAGTTTTTAAGAAACCTATAGTTCAAATTGCATATCAGTACCCGTGGAAAAAAAGGAATAAAAAAAATAAAACAAAATCAAGAAAATAAAATTATGTTTCAACAATCGTCATAAAAGAAATGAAAACGAAAATTCAAAATCAAAGTTTAAAAAATTTCTCAATACACTAAAATTTGTTTGAAAACCTAAGAAAAACCTAAGTTTTGTCTGAAACCTTTTGATTTCAATAAATAGAATCTTCAGATCCGTTTAATGAAATGTTTTGTAAGTCTTTTTTGGGGTTACGGCAGGATGGAATTAAATGTATTCATCGCCCACAAGTGAATTGATATAAAAAGGACATCTTTGGCTGTATAGAGATGATGAAAATATTGATGATTTTCACTAAGATAAAATAGAGAAATCAATAAGGGGATATATATAGAATTTAAAAATCTAAATTTAAAAAATAACTCTGTATATAATTTGAAAAAAAAACTTTCCTTCTTCGTAACTCTGAAACAAACAACACATACCTACCTTATAGAAAACCTAATACTAATCCTTGTATATACATCCTTTGACAACCCTCAACATTGACTTGAGCATATTTGTTCATCAATAGAGATTAGAATCAAAAATAACTCCGCTAATAAATCAAAGGATTCTAACAATAGTAATTTTTTAACATAGAAGACCCAAAAATAGTGGATACAAAAAATGCTAACATCAATTATAGAAATAATTTTTATTCCAAAAAAAAACAATGCAAAGAAAAATCATTTTGTATAATTTTCAACCAAATGGTTGTTTTTAATTTTTTACAAAAATCCAATATTGAATTGAAAAACACTTTCCCCAACTAATATATAGACTTAGTAAAATATTTAATAAAAAAACCCCAAAATTAAGTTACAAGTTGCAAATGAAAATCTAAGAAAGTATAATAAAAAACACAATAATAAAATCCTGAATAAAACCCCATGCCAAAAACAGTTTAAAAAAACCCTACACTTAAATTAGACAAAAATAGTGAAAAATTATGTGATTGTAAAACCCAAAAGACTGCCCATTGGAAAATATATGCCACAAAAAAATTTTAATTTCTGTCCACTATCTCATCCATTGATAAATTAAATACTAATATGATATACATTTGGGTCTACGAAGAATGAATTTAAAAAAAAGATGGAGATGAAATTGTACATGAAATGCTCTTTCAAAAATATAAATTTAAAATTTCAACATCTCTATCTAAATATTTTTTTTTTCAATTTTTTCCATTTTAAACGTTAAAATTATTCAAACACCAAAAACGGAAATGGAAAATTATCTAAACAAAAAAAAAACTTTATTTAAAACTTTTCAATGACCCATGCCCTTTTTGCCTACATGAAAAATTAAATTATATATTTCTAAATAATAAAAATTTAAGCAATAAAAAATTCGACAAATAAAATATATTTCTAAATTTTATGAAAAATATTTTTATATACTATAATTAATAAACTATGAAAATTTCCAAATTAAATATTTTTCTACTGACTATATATAATTAATTTATTAGAATTTATACTATATATATATTATATTTATATATATAACCATATATAAATATATTTAATCTATGATATATATTTTAATATATATGAATATTATATATTTTATTTTTATTATTTTTTTATTTATAAGATTGTATTTTTTATTATATATATATTTAAAATATAAAAATTCTTAAATTATATATTTATTTATTTTTATATATATATTTCATATAATATTATATACATATATTTTTTATATATATATATATATAATATATATATATTATATATATATATTATAAATATTATATATATTTATATATAAAATATATTTATATTTTATGTTTAATTTTGTTATTTTATAAATATGTTAAAAATTTAGAAAATTGCTATGTTTTTATATTAACATTATTAAATAACATTTTGATGGGGTTTTGTAGAAAATTTTCCTTTAAAAATTTCGTTTTTGTATTATTTTAAATTTGTTAAAATTGTTGATAATAAAATAAAAAAAATTAAATTTTTTAAAAAAAGATTTATTATATAAATATATAAATATATATATATGTAAGTGTTGATATATATATATATATATATATATATATATATATATATATATATATATTATATATATATAAAATATATAATTAAAACAACAAATAAAGTGTGTTTCATGTTTTCAAGGCAAATAAAAATAAATTTCAAAAGCACAATTCAAAACAATTCTAAAAAATTTCAAATATATATATTTTTTTTTTTTTTTTTTTTTCATTTTATTAATCAAAATTGAAAATATATAAAATTTGTAAAATTTATATTTTTTTGAAGAAGATACAAAATATTCAATTTAAAAATTTACTATTTTAAACTAAACATCAATTTTTAAAAAATCTTGAACTGTTTTTTAAAATTTTCAAATATTTTTTTTAATTTTAATTTTAATTTTTTAAAATTATCTTCGAATTATATCTTAACAAAAATCGCCAATTAACGACTACGTGATCTTATTTAAACAAACGCTGATCTGTATAAAAAAATTTTGAATGAATTTAATTAGTTGCGCTTTTATGTCCATCGTCTTTTGTGTTAAATTTTTTAAAATAATGTTAATTATGTTTAAATGAAAATGTCCATGAAGATGGTCTTAAATAGACCAAAAACGTCCACGACTAACTTTATATTAACATTAATATTACATAATTGCATATTTTCTTTTTTTTTTTTTTTTTTTATTTTTTTTTTTTATTTATATATATATATATATAAATATATATAAATATATATATATATAAATTTGTGTATATTTATGTGTTTGTGTATTATATAAATTGATAACCTTTATATAAATTATAAAATATAATTTATTAAAAACCTCCACGAGATCGCTAAAAAAATAATAAAGAGCATAGCATGATGAAAAAGACGCCAAACTTGACGAAAAAAATTTTTTCACATCTAAATGTTTGTTATTATTAAGAGGAAAGGTCAAAGTATTTTTTTAATTTTTTTTTCCATTTTTTTAATCGTTCCTAGCACGTCCGAAATTTTCGTTAAAAAATCTAGTTTTTTTTTTTTTTTTTGAAAATTGATTGACATTTTTTTTTTTCATTTTTCCAAAAAAAAAACTGGAAATCTGACTTTGAAATTTTTTTTTTAAATATCAATTATCATTTTTTCAAAACTTATTTTAAGAAAATCAGAAATTATAATGTTTATTTAAAATATTTTGAACCAAACTTAACTTAACTTTTTTTGTGCCAAAAAGATGTAATTTGAAAATAAAACAAAGCAGGTCATAAACTTTCGCGTCTCTTGACATGTGATGAATGATATATTTACGAATTCCATGAGGCTAATTTGTTCTATGGAAGGAGAAAAGGAAATAATTTACATTTACGTGAACAAATTATTTACCCCGTTATTTTTAACGAAAACTTTCAATTGGTTTTTTTTTTTTTTTTTACTTAGCTTTCACCTTTTTACGTTTATGATGCTTTATGGGAAATATATTGTAAAAAAATTAAAATAAAAAAAATTGTTAAGAGTGACATTAAATTTCATATTTCTTAAGAAAGGTATCTAATTAATTTATAGGTACCTTTCTTATGAAATTTTATCAGAATATGTACATAAAATACTATAATTTTATGTACATTTTATTACATTTTACTGTTATTTATTTGTTTTCATTTTATTATTATTAATTTTGATATTTCATTTATGGAAAAATGTCGTAACTGAGATTAATATAAAAAATAAGATCATATAAATTTCATAAGATGATACTGATACTTGTAGGTACCCTTCTCAGTTGAAATTGAAAAATCAAATTAACTTCTCCACATGTGTTTCAAAAAAGTAAAGGCCTTAACAGCGAAAAACAATGCTTAACTCAAATAACGCAACTTAATTATATTCTGGTTGGTCTTCCGTATTTTATAATTACAGCTCGATTATAAACACAAAAATTACATTTCTTAATTACTGGGGATCTTCTGATTAGTCAAAATGATACAATTTACAACGCGCTAAAAAAAAGATCTATCTCATAAGGACACTTATGAAAGCCGATGTTACTTTTAACTAATTTTATAATATTTTAACAACTTAAATGTAAAATCTATTATAATTAATGAAATAACAAATAATTGTATTAAAAAAATCATTTTTTTCGAAAAAAAATTTTTTTTTTTTCAGAAAATATTGTCCATATTCATAAAAACAACTAAAAACAAATAAAAGCATTTGAAATTAAATAATATATTTTTTTATTGAGTTTTGTATGTTACAATTCAGAGCTGATTTTCAGGTTTCTGAATTCCAAAAAAAAAAAAAAAAAAACATGATTTGCATTCCTCAAAGCCCTGTGCTTTTAATTATTGTAATCACTAAAACCGATGCAATTCAAATTTCTAGCGTTTTTTAAAATTAGTTATGGGGGGTAATAAATATTTTTTAAAAAATATTTCTACCATGACTTTAATAAAAAAAAAAATATTTTTATTTTTTCATCTGTGAATAGTTTCTGAAAGTTTCATTAACATCCGATAATTATTTCTATTTTTTTTTTTTTTTCAAATTAATGTGTCATGTCATAAAAAAAAAACGTTGTAAAATAAAAATTGTTTTTTATATTAATAGTTCCGCTGATACAAATAAAGACAAAAAAAGTTTTTTAATCAAAATTTTTAGAATGTTCTAAAAAAATCTTAAAAAAACTTTAAAAAATTAAAAAAAAAAATGGTTTCCCTCTTTCTCTTAAAGCAAAATATAAAATTTAGACAATAAAATTTATTTTCATCAAATTTTTCTTTTTTTTCAAGCTATGCTCTTTTTTTGGAATTTTAATGAAGGTATTATATATATATATATATATATAATATTTATTCTCATATATATATATATTGAAATATTTAACCAAACCCAGTGGGTTAAAAGTAAATTTTCTTGTCTTTGATTTGACCCAAAGAAATTTTTTCTCAGTACCTGGCCACATCAAAAGATGAAAAAAAATTTGGAGAATTGATTTACTAAAAATTTTTAACTGAAAATGAGAATTATAAAGAAAAAAATTTTAAAACATGGAAATCACAATTATCTTTTAACATTCATTTAATAAATAATAATTTTTTTTATTTCATTTTTTATTATTATATATTATTTTTTAAAAAAAAAAAAAAAAAAAAAAATGGCCTTGTTTTTTATAAAATATGATAATAAATTTTAAATTATTTAATGTACCTTTTTATTTGTTATTTTTTATAGAAACAAAATTTAAATAAATATTTTTAATCTTAATTAACAAATTTGTAACCCTAAAAATTCCTTTATTTGATATTTGTATTTCATAGAATATTTTCTCTATAACAAATGGTATAGTTACGTCAGGCTATATCTTTTTGTCAAATTCCATGTAGGATGCAGGTTTTATTCCTGTTGGAAAACAAATATTTTCTAAAAAATTCTCCCATTATATTTCAAAAAAAATGTTGTTAAATCTGTTTATTATAAAATTATAATTTTAAGTTTTTAAAAAAATGTATCTATAAAAAAAAAATGTATTTACAGAAAATATATTAAAATGATTGTCAGACTTAATCCATTTATTATAATATATAATTTCATTTAATTACATTAATTTCATATACCAAGCGAACAGATATAACATTCAGAAAAAAATCATGGAAAATTTGTTTTCTTTTAAAAAAATAATTTTAATCTTGCTAATATATAAAATGTCTAACTTTTGAATTTAGAATTAATTTTTTGCATTTTTACTTATCATCCGTCCCTTTTCTTTCATTTTTATTTCATTTAAAAAAATCCAAATAAATTAGTAAAAAACCCCTAAATGAAATTGATGGAAAAGAAAAAACTTGCTTTAAAAAGAAATTTTATTTTGATCCTTTTTAATCTATGGTAAATATAATTTAGGTTCTTTATTTAAATTTAGAATTCATCAATCTTAATCAGGGTTTTTTTGTTTAAAACTGATTTTTTAAATTTATATTTTTTTCAAATTAAATATCCATATATTTAATATAACCTATTTAATCCAAAAATTATATAAAGCTTCTTCTTCATGTTCCATTTTTATAAAAAAAAAAAAAAATATATATATAAGATCAAAAATATTTTAAAAAAAAAAAAAAATAAAATTTTTCATTTTATTTATTAATATATATATTTATTTTTATTAAATTTTTGTTTCATATTTTTTTTTTTTTTTTAAGTATTTTTTCAAGTTCCCATATTTTTAAAACAAAAATTAAATTCCAAAATTTTTTGCATATTGTTTTTGCAATTTTTATCATATTTAATTTTCTTTTTTTTTGTTTTTTTTAATTTAAATTTTTTTTTTTTTTTTTTTTTTTTTGGTGTATTTTTTAAAAAATTAAATCTTTTCTATTGATTAAAACTTTCAAAATTCATTTTGTAAAAATAAATATTGATTTCTGATAACTTTACATTTGTAAAAAATTTCTTTTTTTAAATTAAATATGTTAGTTTATACTTTTTTTTTTTTGTTTTGCAATTTAACATGTAAAAATCTTCAAAAATTATTTAGAATTTATATTTCTTTTTAACATTAATCCTATTTAAAAATAAAAAATTCCTTATATTCTTTAAAACCCACATATATATAGTTTCAAATTTTCTTCTGAATGTATCAAAATTAGACTAAAATAAAATTGGAAAATCTTTTTCAATTTTTCAAATATACACAAAAAATATGAATAATTAGGAACTTTTTTTCGTTGAAAGAACCAAATCATTTCATGTTGTACTCGTTTTTTTTTTTTTTTTTTTTTTTTTTTTTTTTTTTTTTTTTTTTTTTTCACCCCAAGCAAGGCGGGAAGCCACTAGGATGCAAGGGGTTACAGAAAATTTGGAGCAAGATCAGATAGGGAGTGATAGAAGAAAGGATGAGGAGAAGGATAGTGGATAGATCAAGGCAACTGGAGATGTCGATTGACATTACATTTGAATAGTTGGAGATTATAGCTCTCAGGGAAACTGGAATAGGGAAGGGAGTTCCACAGGCGAGAAGTGCGAGACATGAAGCTATTGGAGTAGAAGAGACGGCTACATTTAAAAGTTTCGACAGTGAAAGGGGTGAGAGCGGGATGCCAGCCTCGTAGGGCGCTTGAATTCATGAAGTATGGGAACCAGCGAATGCAGTTCCTCGGAGCAATTACCATGGAAATATTTGTAAAAAAGGCAGAGAGAGGCGACGTCCCGTCTGTGAGAGAGAGACTGTAGACGAGATGCCAGATCAGGGCCAATTATAATGCATATCCGCCTCTGAATCTTATCAAGAACCCCGAGGCAAACAGAAGGGGCTCCAGACCATATATGGCAGCAATACTCCATGCAAGGGCGAATGGTTGATTTGTATATTTGAAGGATCGATTCCGGGAGAAAAAAATTTCCTGGCGCGGCACAGGGAGCCAACTTTCCTTGCGGTGGACGAAGCAATTGACTCAATGTATTTGTTCCATCTCAGGTCAGCAGTCAACGTGAGACCGAGCAGACGCAGGGAGGTGCTCTCAAGAAGTTGAGCGTCAGACATTCTAATGGAGGACAGGGAAGGATCTCTGTGGTGATTAATAGAGAGCAGTTTTGTTTTTGAGGCATTAAAGTTGACCAGCCAATTCCTGCCCCAGTTCACAACCGATTGGAGGTCCTTTTCGAGACGCACGGCCAGGTTGTTTTGTCAGTGACACTAGATTTGTTTTTGAGGCAGGAATAAATTGTAGTGTCATCCGCGTAGATGCCAACTTGGGAATTTATGGCGTCAGGAAGGTCATTTATGAAGATAAGGAATAGAGTGGGGCCAAGGATGGAGCCTTGAGGAACACCTGCGTTCGTGGGATAGGAACTGGAGGAGAATCCATTGAGAACGACCTTCAATTCACGGTTTGACAGGAATGATTGTATTAGATCAAACAATCGACCTGTAATACCATAACCCTGGAGCTTTGAAGAAGGCCGGCATGCCAAACCCTATCAAACGCTTTGGAGATGTCTAGGGCCACGGCACGAGCCTCACCGTTATTTTGAAGGGCTTGGTAGACAATTTCAGTGATGGCCGTAAGCACATCAGCTGTAGATCGGGCAAAGCGGAAACCATATTGCTTGTCTGAGAGCAGATCATGGGATGTAAGGTGGTTAACCACTTCGGCATTGATTAGGGCTTCGAAGACTTTGCCGAAGAGGGGTAGGAGACTGATAGGACGGTAATTAGAAGGGTCAGAGGGGTCCAGAGTTCTTAAAGACAGGAACAATGGATGAGGACTTCCAGCAGTCAGGAAAACAAGATTCCTTGAGGCAGTAGTTATATAATTTAGAGAGGGGGGGGCGCCAGTTCAGGCGCGCATTTCTTCAAGACAATGGCTGGTATCCCATCTCCACCACTAGCCTTGTTGGGGTCTAAATTGGAGATAATGCCCAATACCAAAGACGGGGTTATGTTTAACCCACTCAATAGGGCCTCAGTTCTAAGAGGGAAGTCTGGTATGGGTACACCGGAAGAGTCGAGCGTTGAATTGAATGAAAATTTCCGAGCAAAGCATTCAGCCTTGTCGGCAGAGGAGGTCAGGACTTGAACTGGTTGAACAAAGGAGGTATAGAGGGTTTTCTATTGTTCAGTACGCTCTTGCAGAGACGCCAATAATCTTTGGAGCCAAATTTGCGAGATGCAATACGCTCCTTCATCCGAGCAGCAAATAGTGACTTAGCTTCATTGAGGACATGCTTACACTCGTTACGGGCGGAGGCAAAGAGACATCTATTGGAGTCCGACATGTCACTACGAAATAGGTGAAAGAAGTGGTTCCTATGGGCAATGGCGGCTGAGCAAGCAGCGGAGAACCAAGGGGAGGAGCGTGACTTGACCCTATATTTCCTTGAGGGGATGAAAGCATCGATTCCAGCTTTAACCCAGGATTAGACCTCAGAAGCACATTCTTGGACAGGGGAGCGTAAAGACAACATCCCAGGGGACATCGCGGAGGAAATCACGGAACGAGTCCCAGTCAACTTGTTGATAGTAGAACAAAAGTTCTAGTGGTAGGAGGTTCTTTGCAGGGGTTGGAGTTGAAGGAGATGTTAACAGATACTACAACATGATCAGAGTTACCAAGAGGGCAGAGTTGCGTGGCGCTACAGGACTCGGGATGGAGGTAAAACACAGATCGAGAAGAGAGGCTTTACCTTCCAGGTTGAAGGCAAAACGAGTGGGGAAGTTAACTATCTGCGCGAGGGATTGAGAGACTGAAAAATTGAGCGTTTGAATGCCTGCAACAAAAGTAGTAGCATTCTTAAGCCACATGGTATGATGGGCGTTAAAGTCACCAAACACAAATATGTGAGCAAACGGGTGGAGGGAGAGAGCCTTGTCTATGCTGTCAGAAATGCTATCAAGTATCCCACAGTCTTGAGAGGATGGAGAGCGATAAAGGAAGAAGAGATAGCTTACTGCATTGAGAAGAGATAGATGGAGACACATGTACGAATGGTCTGGCGATTCGAGAGACAACTCTCTGGCCAGAGGGAGATGGTCCTTGACGTAGACACCAAGGCCGTGCATGTGGGTTATAGTCTTTTCTGAGGAGAGGAAGGTAGCCTGGGATCGAGAGATCAGAGGAGGGATAGACTAGACAAGGTTTGTCTCACACAGCCAGTATATCTGGGCAATTTGCAGTGAGGAAAGATTCCATACTGCAGAAGTTTGTTCTAATGCCATTTAAAGTGAGAACGAAATGTTGAGGGGTTTAGGTGATTTTTGAGTGGCTGGTTTAGGGTTACTTTCGGGTTCTTTGTAAGTCTTCATGTGGAATTTTTGTTGGAAGATGAGAAGGCCTGAAGTAAAAGAAGCAGATGGTTTTCGACCGTGACATGGGCAGAGAGGAGTTGACACAAAACAGTGCATCATAATGTGGCCTCAGGGTTTGCCCACCGGAGGTGACTGCAGGGACACCTTTCCATGCGCGACATGGCACTACAAACACCCCGGTATTATACAACTGTTGATCAGAGCGGCCGCTTAAGACGCTACGCAAGAGTTAGGGCTCCTAACTACCAGTCGGAAACAGCAACCAGTGAACTGTCAACCGTGTACCCTCAAAATGAAGAGGCAATGCCACAGACTGCACACGTCACTGGAGAAACACATCAGCACTAGTACAGAGGCCAGAGAGAGAGAGAGTACCGGGAACCCCTTCTTAGACAAGAGAAGGGAGATGAGTGTTGACCAGGCGGTAGGAGGGTCTACCTAGTCCTATTGATGTTGGCCATTTAATAAGTCTTTGGTCGGGTAGCTGCTTGGTTCACTCTCGTCGGCCTCCCAAACGTATTAGAATCTGCTGCACCACAATTTAGATTCCATATAAATTAAAATAGAATTGGTCTTTTAATCAAGTTGTGACAGTCTTATAACATCCAAATGTAAAAATCTAAATCAAGTATATGATTTTCTTTTTAATATCTTTTATCTTGTCAGATCTCCTCCCCAAAAGATTTAGATGTTAGTGCTATCCATTTCATTACAATTCTATTAAAACTGAATACAGCCTGGGAATCCAAAATTGGGAATGACATCTCATGATGTAGTGGTCAGCAGGTTAGACTTGTAGATCCTTAATAATCCAGTTCTCACTGAGATCCTCACATTAGTGACCTTGTGCCCAAATTAAACCATGTTTAACAAATAACACTGAGTAGCCTGAGAGTATGCGGTATTATGGTATATGGAGGACTGATTGGCGATGGGTGAGTTTTTACGGTGAATGTGTCAATTGTAACGAATGAATGGGTCGTGAATCGGATTAGCTAGATAAAGGATAGTAAGTGATGACCAGCCTCAACCCCATTCCCCCATTTTTGGCCTTGTGCCACAATTGTGTATTTTACGCAATAAGTCTCAACACTGAGCGCATCCATTTCATTCAAAAATGCACTATTTTAAAACTAATTTTCGTCAATCGATGTAGCTGTGAGGAAAATTTCATTGATGCCATTTGAAGACTCACTGTTGTATTTCTTTAATTTGAACTGTTCATATTTATATTCAGAACTGCATCATTTGAATTAAAACTGGTCATTAAAAAATCTGTATACAAGAACAAAAATACTTGACTAATATACATACATATTAGGTTGGTGCAAAAATAATGACGTAATAATGTCGTTTTTAACGTATTTTTAACGTCAAAAAATGACATTATTACGTCATTATTTATGCACCAACCTAATAATAAGACAAAGAGAGATTCAGTAATCGTGAATACACAGAATAAAGCACAATTTTTATAGTTGTGACTTTAAATTTAGATTTTTATACTTAAGAAAACTGGTTTCTTGGGAAAACCATTTTAATTCTATAAATACTTAGTATCGTAGTTAGATGAGATCACGCTGAATGAGATCCCTACCAAAGAGCACATTTTTATTAAGTATCACGAATTCACAGTTTGCAAAACAAAACGAACACCACCCGCGAAAAACACATATAGTACCGTACAATATGACCGATTTTGTAAAGTATTTTTATTATACTGCGTGATATCGGCATATCTAAAAAAGGACCTAATTTTGAAAAACTGAAAGTACATTTTCAGTGCTGTATTGTTATAGCGTCGTTGCCTGGTTGTGCTGCTCCTTTTTTTTTTTTTTTTTTTTTTAATATAAGAAATTGCCATTTACTGGAAATAAAGGATTAGAAAAACGTTGGCGATTTCCTATACATTGCCACTAAACCGAAGCAATGTCAAACTTCTTCAGTACAGACTACAGTTAAATGGCACCCTCAAAACAATATAATACTTTAAAATGGGACCTATTCAATGCTGCTTGCTATATGTCTGTTTTTTCGTTTGTTTGTTTTTGTCTTTTTTTTTTGTTTTTTTTTGTTTTTTTTGTTTTTTTAAACAGTGTCAATAAAAATATGCCCTTTGGCAGGGTCCGAACCACAGTTTGGTACGGCGAGCTCTCATTTAATTACGACACTCTAAGTATTGATATAATTAAAATGGTTTTCGCAAGAAACCAATGTTCTTAAATATGAAGATGTAAGGAGATAAGCATTCTTATTACTTATAAATACAAGTTCCATGCCTGTCGCTACACTGATGGCAAGACAATCAAATTTCAAATCTAATTTGTTTGTCTATTTTAAAATATTAAATTTATTAGAAAATATGTTCAGTTTAAATAAAGGAGTCATAAAAATGACTTCATAGTCACACGTTTCGGTTTATATTCTTTTCTTGTTACCCATAAGTTGTTGCTAGACAGGAAATTTAACCCTTACGACACAAATGTTCATTTCACTTACATTCAAATTGTGTGCGCTTGTACGTTTGTGCGTGCCCGTGTGTATTTTAATTTACTCACACGCCTAAAATATTTCTATATTTTTTTTCCAAAAACTTTAAAAAAAAAAACAATTTTATAAAATCTTATCTGACTGTGAGAAAGGGTGTAAAAAGAATTAGCCATTTTTAGTCTCCAAGTTTGATTTTATTACTCCTGGTGGGGATTGGCCGCACTCATTGGTAGGAAAGTGTCTTGTTGCAATGACTTATTTCAAACTCAAATTGTATGTGTGCATATTAAATGACACGAGCACATATAAATCACTTACTCAACATAGACATGCGCATATATATACATGACATGTGCAGATTGTGTGCTGGACAGATAATCGGCTCTCTTTTTCATAATACAGATTTAAAGAATAAATCTACTTTATTACTAACACTGCTCAACAAAGACAAATCCGTTTATATTTTACCGATGTTAATTTTTTTTTTTTTTTTTTTTTTTTTTTTGCTTTTCTGTGCTTGTCTGCTACTGATATAGAGGTTAACAGTTAATCAATTATTATTATTAATAATGTATCCACATTCAGTCGATCTCCTGTGTTAGTCGCCTTTTCATTTTCGATCAGTGTAAAAGTCTTTTAACTCTTTTTTTTCTGTTTTTAAATAATTCCACCCTAAGCAAGGTGATAAAGCCACTAAGACGCAAATGGTTACTGAATGTGAAAGAAACTAACAAAACGTTATTGAGTAGATAACATAATAAAGAACTGTATTTGCCAAGTTAGCCAAGACGCCGTTAGATGGCGCTGTTAAAAAGCTATGAAAACAGGACGCTCCCTGTTTCTTTCTCTTTTCCTTCTAGCATGAAGTAGAATTACGAATACGCTTATCACCCACACATACACACATATTTCCTACATGCTAATTGTCCTGGGTATGACGATAAACTGCATCCAGCAGCAAGGCCTCTGATCGAGAAGGTTTTGAGGAGCATAGAACCACTTCTAAATTACTGTTCCCAGGTACACCCTGACCCGGGGTGGTAGCACCTGTTGAGGGTCTCGGCTATACGTAAATAATTACCCCCACACCAAACTAGAGTTTGAATATTACGAAAGTGTTTTTTTATAATAAATAAATAAATATTGCACATTCACGAAAACCGATTCGAAAAAACTACAAATTGCTCTCAATGGGGCCATCAGTTTGCCGTGGGTGGCAACCCCTGATTCCCGGGGATGGAGTTCTGGTAACTAATTCCTGATTCGGTATAAAATGACTAGGAGTTTCCACAACACGACACTCTGATACCTACCTGGGATAGACGGGCGGATGAAATAGCCCAATCCATTCCAATCGGTTAATCAGATAGGGGCAAGGGCTAGTCGGGACGAAAGATAATGACTGCGAATTGTTATACAATACTATACTTGGGTAGATATGGTTGGGGAATGCGGGTGCTTGTATCCACTTTCATCACGACTATACTGTCTGTGTAGCCTTGGCGAATCAGTGCGAACGGGAATAATCCCCCCCCCGATATCGTCCCTTAAGAAGGAACTCCGAGGTATGTTGGGAAAACAGCCGGCGAATACAAGATTATATGGCTACCTCTTATAAACGAACCAAGAGACAACATGAGACTTCTGAATCAGAAAGTGAAAACAAAATATCAGAAAAAAAAAATCAATTTCAAACTTTCAAATTTATCGAATCGTTAGATGGTGATATAACAAAAGTGTTACCTTTTGTCTTGGAAAAGATTATATTAGCTGTGATAGAACCAAAATAAATAAAAAAAATAATGGAAAGAAAACACACTTCTAATTAAAGCAAAAACGCAGAAAATTTACTAAAAATCGAGCAAATAAACAAGAAAGTAAAGACTTAACCTTACTAATTCCTTAATTCATCTGAGTAATAAAATGCCCAGAACTGTCACTCTCCTGATCAGAAGAAATTAAAAATCATGACACCCTAAAAAAAAAAAAAATCAAGTAGTAACAGACATCAAAAGAATTCAAATAAAAAGAAATGACCTATCAATAAACTCAAACGCTTACATTTTGACATGCCACAAACCTACCCAACCAAAAGAAATAGATAGAATACTCAATAGTCAAGGTAGATGTCAAGAGTCTTATGAAGTGTCACCCTGTGAAAGACCTCCTTTATGTCCAAACTGTAAAAAAAAAGATAACTCACCAGACTCTAAAGAGTGTAACAACTTGAAAAAGGAAATAATAAGAATAAAATACATACAAAACATCTCATTCCAAGAAGCCAGAAAACAGGTTGAATCTAATCCTATGCAAATATTGCTAAAATATAAAATCCCAAAAATGACATCTAAGAGAACAATGCAATAAGAAGCCAAAACCTTACAACTCTAATAAATGAATTAAAAAGTCTAATAGAATTACTAAAATGTATATCACGCATAAACCAAACTCTCATAGTCAAAACAAATCTTATCCCGTCAGCCTCGAACAAAAAAGAATCTATAAGTACAAAACAATTAACTCCGAAAATCCTAATCCAAAGTCCAAAAATCCTTCAGGAAATAGGACCCTCTAAATTTACCCAAGAGAATCAAAAAGTGCATAAAAAATAATGCATCACAGTACATCATTGAAGAACCAAGAGAAATGGACATATATGAACAAAACTCTATCCCATCTCAAACCAGGGAATGGTCATCATCCAGACAAAGATCGTCAAAAGAACCTAATGGAAAATCTAAGGAAACAAGATCAAATAAACAAGTAGAAACAAAAGACGTTCAAAGAACAAAATATGACAAGAAATAAATAGAAACTAAAAGACCTGAGAGAATAGAAATTTTAAACATTTCACCCATTAAATATAAACCGGACAAACAATAACTCGTAGCACCCTAATAAACATGATGAAAAAAAATTATTCAGTGGAATTGTTGAGCCCTAAATGCAAGCATAAATGAACAACTATTCATAACTAATCAACTTCCTGCTGTCATTTATTTTCAAGAAATTTCTCAAAACTTTATGAAAAAAATAAAACTATTCTGTTAAATCTTACTAAATATCCTAAAATTAATTCTAACTTATCCGATTACATGGAAGAAATCTATAATATTCTACAAGCTCACTTAAACCATAAGCATATATACACTGACGGCTCTAAAATCTTGAACAGGTGGATGCTCCGCTATTTTTAACAACATAACAATGCAGAAGCCTCAGCCCCTACACTTGGCTTTGTATATTATAGAATCCAGTGGGTCAGATAGATTCATTATCTTTTCAGATTCACTATCTGTACTCACAGCTCTGAAGAATAAAAAACTGGGAAACCCTTTGATAAATAACTTATTAAATAGGGTTGACTCTATTTATACGGAAAAAGATGCTGTAATAGTCTTATGCTGGATACCAAACCATATTGGCATACAAGGAAATGGAAAAGCCAACAAAATGGCAAAGGAATCACTGAACACGGACACACTGACTTCCGACTTACCATAAACAGGACCATTAAAAAAAAAAAATGGCAGTAATTATGGAACAACTGTAAACAATAAACTTCTCAACATCCAGCCAATCATCAATGAAAGATAGTCAAGTTACAGAAAGATAAGAGAGGTGGTTCGAGCCGAACTCTGTATAGGACACACATCCATAACTCACCAACATCAACTAAAAAATGAGGAACCGCTAATGTGTCCCATGCCAGGAACCATACACTGTTAAACACATTTGTATTTGTCTAAATTTCTGTAACTTCCAGCAAATCCGAATCAGTCTCTACAAATCGGATAATTTAAAAAGGATCTGTTTGAAAATACCGATCCAAGTAACACCATAAATTTCATTAAAGAAATTGGGTTCTACAGGAAGATATAAAAAAAAAAAACTGTTTACCAAATCTGCTTACCTACATTGTTTTGTAACCAATTTTTGAAGGGAAAATTTATTTCCAGCAATACCTTTGACTCTCAACAAAACCCCTCTTTACAAAATACGTCAATGTAACCTGATCTAAAAAATGATTATTTACAAAGAATACGTACTCTATTCATATGAATCTATCCGAAAATTCTTGTCGGCATTAAATAACGCTTTGAAGTTGATATGCCGTTAAACTAAATAAACCAAACCTACTTGCGAAATTGTTTGTTTTTTGTTTAATATTTGTTTGTTTTTTTGTTTTTTTTGTTTAATATTTGTTTTTTTTTTTTGTTTAATATTTGTTTTGTTTTTTTTTTGTTTAATATTTGTTTGTTTGTTTGTTTTTTGTTTAATATTTGTTTGTTTTTTGGTTTAATATTTGTTTTTGTTTTTTTTTTTGTTTAATATTTGTTTGTTTGTTTTTTGTTTAATATTTGTTTGTTTTTTGGTTTAATATTTGTTTGTTTTTTGGTTTAATATTTGTATTTTTTTTTTTGTTTTTTAGTTTAATATTTGTTTGTTTGTTGTTTTTTTTTTGTTTAATGTTTGTTCGTTGTTTTTTTTTGTTTAATATTTGTTTGTTTGTTTTTGTTTAATATTTGTTTGTTTTTTTGTTTGTTTTTTTTGTTTAATGTTTGTTTGTTTGTTTTTTTGTTTAATATTTGTTTTGTTTTTTTTGTTTAATATTTGTTTTTGTTTTTTTTTTGTTTTTTTAATATTTGTTTTTGTTTTTTTGTTTAATATTTGTTTTGTTTGTTTAATATTTGTTTTTGTTTTTTTTTTTTATATATTTTGTTTGTTTTTTTTTTTTTTTTAATTTTTTTTTTTTTTTTTTTTTTTTTTAATATTTGTTTTTGTTTTTTTTTTTTTTTTTGTTATTTGTTTTTTTGTTTTTTTTTTTAATATTTGTTTTTTTTTTTTTTGTTTAATATTTGTTTGTTTTGTTTTTTTTTTTTTAATATTTGTTTTTGTTTTTTTTTGTTTAATATTTGTTTTTTTTGTTTTTTTTTTTTTTTTAATATTTGTTTGTTTTGTTTGTTTTTTTTTGTTTAATATTTGTTTGTTTTGTTTTTTTTTTTTTTTTAATATTTGTTTGTTTTGTTTTTTTTTGTTTAATATTTGTTTTTTTTTTTTTTTTTTGTTTAATATTTGTTTGTTTTGTTTTTTTTTGTTTAATATTTTGGTTTTGAGAGAATAGCAACAAAGAGTGTACTTATACGTAACATCAGGAAGAGGCAGCTGAAATTTCTGGGACACGTAATGAGGAAGGAGGGCCTGGGAAATCTGATACTCACAAGAAGGGTAGAGGGAAAGATAGGAGAAAGCAACGCGTGACATGCCTAATGGGCTTGAGCAAGTGAATGGCAGAACAGTGTCTTGGAGAAATAGCAAAAAAAAAAAAAGCAATGTTCTGAAGGGACACAGCACATGAAATTATTTTGTTTCGGGAGCTATAAAAACGGGACACTTCATGTTTCTTCCACTTTCACCTTCTTTGCTTTCAGCACGCGATAGTAGCAACACCGACACGGAACTCTTACCCGGCTTGGAAGATATCATTCTCTGGGTAGCTGAACTCTCGTACACATACACACACAATTTTTAATAGCGAGATTTTGTCTTTCTTTTCAGATATTTGTGTATGCATGCAAGTATATTTTATTTCTTTTGAATTATTTATTAGTCGTATATAAAAACAAAAGAAAATATCGCCTTGTTGAAATATATTCCATTTTCTTTCACCTCTGCTAGCAAAGAAATGCTCAGACCTCTATCAATTTGATCTAGGTACCTCAACGAAATCGCTAAAAAAAAAAAAAAGCATAGCTTGATGAAAAAGACAACCTTGCCGAAGACAAAATTTTATCGTCTAAATGCTTGTTATTATTAAGAGGAAAGACTAAAGTTTTTGGGTTTTTTTCAATTATTTTTTAAAAAATTTTATTTTTAGAAAATTCTAAATTTTGATGCAAAAAAAACCTTGTTTCTCTTTGTATCACCGGAACTAGTAAAATAACAGACAATTTTTAGCACGTTTTTTTAGTTATGACACGCATTAATTTGGAAAATCTTGCAAAAATAAAAATGATTGTCGGATATTAATGAAACTTTCAGGAACTATTCACAGATGATTGAAATTATTATAAATATTTTTTTTATTAAAGTCATGCCAGAATTTTTTTTATATTCATTACCACCTCATAACTAATTTTATGAAAATGCTAGAAATTCAATCGAGTCTAGTTTAATGATTGCAATAGTTAAAAGCACAAGCCTTTGAGGAATGCAAATCATGTTTTTTGAGGTTTTTTTTGTTTTTGTTTTTTTTTGTTTTTTTTTGTTTTTGTTTTTAATTTGACCCCCTACCTGAAAATCAGCTGTGAATTGTAAAATACGAAACTCATAAAACAGATATTATTTAATTGCAAATGCTTTTATTTGCTTTTAGTTGTTTTTATGAATAAGGACAATATTTTCTGAAAGCAAAAAAGTTTTCGATGAAAAATGAATTTTTAATACAATTATTTTTTATTTCTTAATTATAATAGATTTTTACATTTAAGTTGTTAAAATATAAAATTAGTTAAAAGCCGCATCAGGTTTCCTAAGTGTTCTTATGAGATAGATCTTTTTTTTTTTTTTAGTGCGTTCTAAATTGTATCATTTTGACTAATCAGAAGATCCGCAGTAATTAAGAAATGTAATTTTGTGTTTGTAATCGGGCTGTAATTATAAAGTACGGAAGACCAACCAGAATACAATTAAATTGCGTTATTTGAGTTAAGCATTATTCTCCGCTGTTAAAGCCTTTACTTTTGCGAAACACGTGTAGAGAAGTTAATTTGATTTTTCAGTTTCAACTGAGAAGGGTACCTACAAGTATCATATGAAATTTATATGATCTTATTTTTATATTAATCTCGATTATGACATTTTTTCATAAATGAAATATCAAAATTAGTAATAAAATGAATGGAAATACAAATGACACAGTAAAATGTAATAAATGTACATAAAATTATAGTATTTTATGTATACTTCTGATAAAATTTCATAAGGGTACCTAAAAAAAATTTTCCTTAAAAATAACGAGGAAAATAATTTTTTTTTTTTTTTTTTTTTTTTAACTCCTCAAGTGATCTTCAAAACATATGACGCTACTCTTTTCTTGGGCGTTATTTATAGGTCACTACGGGATTAAGGGAAGTAGATGGAACCCGACTCTTCGCGGTTCTTTGGTTTATGGCTAATGCTTTAGGCTATTTAGTCATACCTTTTACTTAGCTTATTTTATATATTCATTCATTTTAAATTTATTTGTATTGTGTTAAATTTATCAGAATAAATCTGAAGAAAAGATGAATAGAACAAAATAAACAATCGGAAAATAGTACTTAGTCCTTGTCGACGCGTTTCGTCATTTGACTTGAAAACAAGTGATGATAAACAAATGTGAAATGTTGTGTAGTTACATGAAATTCAAACATTTAAAAAGAAAAATCGGCACTCCTGTGTAAACTTTGTTTATCATCGCTTGCCTTGATAAAGTCAAATGACGAAACGCATTTATTCAATATTTAAATATATTTTCTTCGGTTGTAAACTTTTGGGAAAGTAATTATCGCCATTTTCTCCTCAAGACAAAGCTTACATCGTATTGAAATGTTGTAAGCGGGTGTTATTTTTTGTGTTTTGTTTTGTGAGTTTCTATGTTGGTTTTGAGAGGTTGAAACATTTGCAGATTTTGGTGTATTGTGTCGGTAGCTTTTAGTTTTCAGAAGCCTTCTTAGAATAGCTAGGTGTATTAAGTTAGTTTGTCGACAGTTGACGTTTAGTGGGCATTCTTTGTTCTGCAATTACAGGTAGAGTATTGTAGTGTACAGGTGATTTTTTTTTTTTTTTTTTTTTTTTTTTCTGCTTTCAGGATTTGTGCCATGTTTTAGGGTATTTCTGTTGTAACCACTTTCCTTGATTTTGGAAGTGCTTGGAGGTTTACTCGAATGTTTTACCTATATATGTTTGTATTATATGGTATGAATAGTTTTTTTATTTTTTTTTTATTTTATGTGAAAAACCATATATGCTTCAATCACTTCAGCACCGCCGTAACGTAGCTTTCCTCTGCGTGTGGGTTTTTTATGAATATTTTCATGGCAATTGTCTAATTTTACTGTCCTAATAGTTTCTTCTCTCGCACTTCTCACTTGTGCAATTCTCATCCGGTTTCTTGCTTTCCTGTCAACAACAGTCTAAAAAAATTTAAATGCAACATAAATCCTCATTTTTATTCTCCTTGAATCCTCTTCTTTTTGTTGTTCTTTCTCCACTAACTTTTTCTCAGTTTCCTTCATCTATTGTCTTTCATTCTCGATAAATCCCTACAACTTGACTTTATCGCCTTGCTTCGGGCGTGGCGAGGAATGGGTTCTGATTCAGTTGAGCACAAAAACCTTTGAAAAATGTATGAAGCCATCACATGACAACCAACTATAGATTAAATAGAACTTGTATCTGGAGAAATCCTTGTTATTCTCAAAAGATTGTTTATGTAATATTCCCGCGCAAATGGAAAAAAGAAATTGTTCTTACAATTCAAAAACTGTTTCTACACAAAGAGTTGATAAACCGTAAAATCAATCAATTACTTATGGTGAAATGATTTTATTTTTAAATAATTTTTCGTGCTATTCTTTTCTTTTTTGTTGAAAACTTTAATTTACCTCACATTTGAAAGACTGCCTACATTATTGTTTTTAGCGTGGCGGGTGGTGCTAAAAATTTGTTAAACAATAAGGGATCCCAGCCTCCAAATTCTGATGATTGGTCCTTTAGTCAGATTTTGGAAAAAGTGGGTTGAACAGAGAACTTTTCAGCACCCTTTCGTATATGCAAGTTTATATGAAAATATTGTAAGTCTTTTACTATTACGAGGGTTTCACATGCGAATCATTAAATATATTTCATGTTATACTCAAACCTTTTTCGGTGTTGGTCATTTCATTAACAAATTAGTAATCATGTCATAAATACCCTGATAGACAACCATAATTGTGCATGACGAGAGTTACTGCAAATTTTGCTGCCCGATTTACTTAAAATCTGATAAAACATCAATGTTTGTAGAAGGGGGGGTTTTATTTGGTTTTCTTGCTCTGTTTTGTTTTTTTGTATGTTTTGTTCTTTTTTGCGCTTGTTTTTTTTTTTTTTTTTTTTTTTTTTTTGCGTTTTCTGTTTAGGAAAATATCCTCCGTAATGTAATGTCTTATTGAATTTTAGATACTTTGGTTTTAATTTTCTATAGCTATCGCTCTTAGCTTTTGATAATGCCGTGTATGAATGTCCGTATTTAAAAAAAAAAAAATCGGCACATTCATACAGACAAAAATACTTAACGTCACCTGATGGGGACAATGTCATGCACAAATTTAAAAGATTTGAAACTTTATAAATTATTGTAATTTAAATTTTACAAATATGAAAACAGTTCTTGTAAAAATTCACTATTTATCGAAAAAACATTTGAGTTCATAATGTCCATATGCATAAAAGTAATTAAGTTTTTTCTAATTAAATGTCTTACTTTTATAGCCTTTTTTTTTATTTTACGATTCAGAGCAGATTTTCGATAACTTGTTTTCTCGTTTTACAAAAAATAAATTGATAATTTAAATTCTCCAAGGAGTTTACTTTATAGTCACTTTCACTCTGTGTGTTTTAAATACTTTTATAGTAATTGTTTGGATGAGCTATTCGCTATAGTAACTAGACTTTCTCTTTTTTCAATTAAGCGCAGGACTAGAGTGGCGTTGAGATTACAGTTGAGCTGGCTAGATGTAACCGTATCTTTTCTCGTTTCTGGAACTCCTTTCTGGCTCCATGCTTCCCAGCCAACTTTAATCTGTAAAAATTTTAATGCATTGTCAATCGCTATCTTTTTTTTCTCTTCCCGCTCATTATTAATGTTTCCGTTCTGTAACCCCTTGTATCTTCGTGGCTTCACTACCTTGCATAGGCGGATACCGTTTAAAAAGAAGTGCTACTTTTAGCTAATATAAACATTTAGTCAATTTCATAACATCGCGTGGGGGGGGGGTGTAACAAATAAAAGAAAAAAAACTTTACCAAGATTTTGTTCAAAGAAAAAAATTAATTTTTAAAATAATTAATTTGGGAATAAGTCGTGAAAGTTTAATTAAAATCCGATTATTATTATTATTATTATTTTTTTTTTTTTTTTTTTTTTTTGCAAGAATCTCAAAATCAATGTGTTCTTCACCGCACCCCCCCCCAAAAAAAAATTAGCGAAAATTTCGAACGTTCCAAAGAGGATAAAAAAATATAATTTAATAATGAAAAAATCTTTTTGTCTGTCTTAACAAAAATTGTGACGATATTTATGAAAATTAACATGTTATTTTATGGCATTTATAAACGTTATAACATTTTAAGAAAATTATCAAAAATAATTTAAAATTATATTATGTGATAATAATGAATTTGTTTAAAACTAAACTTTCATTTTAATATTTTTATTCTATACGCTTTTATTAAACTTAGTATAAAAATAAAATTTATTCTTTATACTGACTGAACGGGAGTTAATTAATATCATAATACTCCTCCGATATTAAATAGTAGTCAGTTAACCGTTAATGTACAAAAAAGAAATAATTGATATCTCGCGTTAACTGTTAACGCGAGATATCAATTATTTCTTTTTTGTACATCCATACCGAAAATAATGTAACAGTTACTAAAAAGAATAAAAAAAAATTTTTAATCTTCAAACATGTCTTTATTCAGTAAAATAAACTCTTGTGACGAACACTAAAGGGATTAGTTTCAAAATTGCACTGCAAAATTACAAGTAATTTTTAAGTTTAAATTTTTTCTGTCGAATCTTAAAGAAAATAAAGTTTTATGAAACCATGCATACACTAATTTTCAAAAAAAAAATTATTTTCAGTTTTATTGAATGGTTCTTGGCAAAATATGGCCCAAATTTTCCGTATGTCTACACTAGATATTGCACGATATTTTTTACTGCAATGATTTCTTTTTATATAACTAACAAATTTGAACGAACGTTGCCCCCACCCCACCCCCAAAATTAAAAAGTACAAACGCAATATGGAAAAGGGTCGAGTGAAAAAAAAAAAAATACCAATTATGTTTTAATAGAATAACCTATTTCGTAAATATTCATTTTCTAAGACCTGAAAATTTCGTTTGAATCTGATAATTCCTTGATTTTTGGCAACTATTTTAATTTGGTTTGGTGGTACCTACATTATACAATAATGTCTTTAAGAAAGCACAAATTTAAAATAAGTTGCCGTGAAAAATTAAGTAACGTCTTTTTTAAGAAATGAATTCTGTAAATAAATTCAATTTTACCGCCCACCGCACTTGACGCGCGGATACCATATCTATGAAACTCCAAGTAGGGAAGATAAGTTGAACATTTAATTTTATTTGTTGAGATATATAAAATAACAATTTTCTTTTAGTCATACAAATTTTCGGGTGAACAAACTTTGACCTAGTTCGCATCTCCCCAAGTATGTATTTTAAGTGGCTCACTTGCCTATGTAAACAAATACGGTCAGTTTGAGGGAGAGGGAAGATTTTTCTTGAGTGGTCGCCCTGGGGTTAAGCATAACAAAATACTGGAGTCACCCATCCTTTCGCCCAGGGCCGCCATTCGTTTACTCAGCTGGCATTTATGCTACGTTCAGACAAAATCAGATTAATTAAAATGGGGAGATGGTCGGCTATTAGGCCTCTCTTTCTACATTTGAATTATCCCTGTCGAGTTAGCAAATAGACTTCTTCGATATCAGCGTTAGAATTAAACCAGCCAGTTAAGTGCTATACACGCTTGGGCGATCATGTCTCTTTTTTCATTCATGACTGACTAGGCAGAAGATTTTCCCGCAGTAAGTTGTCGTTTCTTTCAGTGGTAGACTGGTTGCCAACCAAGGCTATAGGACCCAATCTGTCCTGCTATTCAATTAGAAAGAGAAGAGATGAGTACAGACCTTTCCCAAGTGTATTTGTGCGTAAGTGAATGGAATGAACACGAAGGCGTTATCTATTACGTCACAAAATCTGTCTGTAAATAAGATTTTTTTTTTTTTTTTTTTAGACAGCACAAATTTTCGACATGAAGTCCAGACTGGGCTTCGCTTTGAACACAGCAATGGCATTGTGGGAGATCATTTCCCCCCGCCACTCTTTCACCAGAGAACGCTATCGTTACTCTACCGCTACTTCCAAGGCAAATGTTCAGATGAACCCCATTCTTTTTTTTTAACCTCCTTTTCAGACCTTTACAGCTAAGACCCGCCATACTGCTTCTCTATGGTTGACTCGCACTCCTTCTTTTTCGCAACTCATTTACAAGAAGGAATTTCAACTTGGCATCTTCCCAAGAACTGCTACTTTGTGGAACAGACATCCATGGTGATGCTTCCTCGAACTCTACATTCTTAACCTCTTCAAGTGTAGGGCCGATCATTATCTATCCTCCATATCTTCATAATTATCATTCCCTACTGCCTCCCCTTCCGGTCATATCGCACACATCAGTCAGCAACCCTCTACTTTGAATGCCTCTCGAGCCTTTTATTGTGTATGAACATTTATAATCCAATTACTAGAGTTGGTACGACAATAACGTGTCGCCCACTCATGAAGTTCTACACATAAGCGACGGCAGAAATAAATAAAAAAAATAAAAAAAAAAAAAAAAAACAATATAAAAATGGTGAAGTTGTGTGTGCGTGGAGATGTCATTTTTCGTACTTATGTGTTCAAAGTTTGTATGAAAGTTTATATGAAATATTGTGAGAAATATACATTTTGTAAAGAGTTCTTTTTTGGTTTGGCATGATTATTAATTCAGCTTGTGTGTATACAAGTAAGCTTAAAGCATTGTATATGATTCACTCGGGACTGAAACGTCTCTTAATCGGGAAACTAGGTACGTCCTATCTGTAAGGCAACCTTGTGACCTTTTAAGAGTGAGAAATTATGCCCCTTTTCTTATATATTGTTTTCGGTAACGTCATCTAGCGGTCGTTAGCAAAAGTTCTTTGGTAGACAATTATGGTAATCCAACAATATCACAAGTCTTGAATATAATTGAACGCAATATTTATAGTAGGATTTAAATAATTATCGCATTATATATTTTACAAATTTCAACTGATGTTAAGTCCTTTTTGTTTCCATTTTCTCTAAAATTTCCTCACAACTGGTCCATGGTATTCTCAGTATCCTTCTGTAAAACTATATTTCTTTGCTTCAAGTCTCTTAATTTATTAAAATACTAGCTTAAAAGCCGCACTCCGTGCAAACTTTTATGTTAGCTCCTGCGGGGGAGCTAATTAGGTCTCCAGCCCAAAACTAAAGAGGTCACTGGTACAGCTTAGAAAACATCAATGATAATTTTAAAGAAATAAATTTGGTTTGTTTTACCGCATATCAAAATTGTTTTCATTTTTAATTAGAATAATTTATAAAGTTTTAAATCTTAAATTTCAGCCTTTTTGATGATATTGTTAAGTAAAAACTATAATTGTTAATCATAAATGGAAAAGCTTAGTACAATTCATCGAACACCAATATTTTAAAAAGAATTTTGAATTTTTTTCTATGTGCCGATTTTTGTAGATACAGACGTCCATATACGATATTATCAGACATTAAGAATAATAACTAGTAAATTTAAAGCCAAAGTATCTAAAATTGAATATAATAGATTACAGAGAATATTTTCCTAAATTGTTAAGATTAATGAATACTTTAAAATTATAATAAAAAGAAACTCAGTAACGTTATATTCCTCAATTATTTTTACGTGTATATCCACCGTAGAAAAGCATTAGATAAACTTCTCTCATTCAAGGTGGCAATATGTCAACTTAAATAAAAACCTCCCGCTGTGTTAAAAAAATCTTCGTCTATCCCTTGCAGATCTCAACAAATTTCTTCCCTTTGCTTCCTACCCCTGACTACGTTCTGTCATCAACTTGCTTAAGCCCGCCAGGTATGTCACACATTGTTTTCTCTTGTCTTTCTTTCCCTCTATTCGGCCTGTGAGTATCGGATTCTCCAGGCCCTCCTTCCTCATTATGTGCCCCAGAAACTTCAGCTACTTGTTAAGTACAAACCTCTTCCTTGTTTGCAATCTCGTCGTTGCCCACACACTCTGTCCATGATATCCTTAACATCCTTCTGTAGAACCACATCCCCGTCGCCTCGAGTCTCTTCATGTTTGATGAAATCGCCGGTGTTTCTTTCTTTGTTACCAAAGAAATCCTCCTGTCTCGCAATACTCTGCCCAGCTTTTGGAATGTGTCCTTGGCCATCCCAATACGTCTTTGGATCTCAGCATCACACTCGGCATTCTCAAAAGACGCTTCCCAGGTATTTGAACTTTCACGTCTGCTTGATTCTAGTGTTCCCGATCTGCAAATCTCATTTCAGGCTCTTCCTCTTAGATGACCATGCATTCTGTTCGCATTTCATCCCATCGCAAGGCAGTAAAGCGTCTAAGAAACACCGGGTTACTGGATGTGAAAGAAAAAAAAATTAAACATGTATTGCGGAATAGGTATAAAGAGATAAAGCATTAGCTCTAAACAAAAATGGCTTGACGTGAAATGATTTAAAAAAAGTGTTCGCGTGTGTATAGAAAAAGGTGGATCATCCAAGATAGCCTGAGGAAGCTCATCTCGCTTCAGGGTGGTTTGAAAGTTAGACTGGCTGCCGTACTCGTGGGTGGGGATAAAAAAATGCATTCATACCATTTTCTAAAGAGCAACAGTACAAAGTGTGCCTCTTGTTTCATCCACTTGTATTTTTCCCATACATTTACTCAGACACTGAAGGATGACGTAATTATCTGAATGGAGAATTTCCTCATTTCTTATTGAGCCTAGCGTCACCGTTATCGGCGCGAAAGTGGAATCATCAAAAAAACCTTTGGGGCGTCAAGATTTATTTCTTTTACTATTGTTATGATCATTTGTTTTTTTGTTTTCTGTTTTGTATCCTGTAGAGCTGGGTTCAAACTATGGTCCTTAGGCCCTATAAGAGAAGTGTCATTTAATTAATAGCACTTTTCTTAGTATACTAGACTACCCGTGACCCGTTGGGTCACTAACAGTTCAGTTTATAAAACCTTGAAGTTGATTTCAACATTTAAAAAAAATGTTTGAAGAAAGATGAAATAAAAAAAAATATACTTATTGTATAAACACGTATTTTTAAATGTTATTCACATAAAATATTTTTTAAAATCACATTAACGTAAAAATATATTTTTACTATGTCAAAAAATATTTTAAAATCATATTCACTTGAAATATTTCTTAAATATAGCAGAATTTTTTTTTATTATTATTATTCAAAATGTTGTTTGTTTAAAGAAAACAAATATAAATAAGCACACACGCAATCTCAGAGGTGGAAAAAGAGAGGAGAAAAGCGGACATAAATGTAACCATTTATGTCCACGATGTCCCGATGCTAAATTAGGTCACCATCTGAAACGAACACATGCCATTTCCTTCTCTCCCCCTGTTTCACACGATAATAAATTTATTTTCATAATCATTCTTTCACCTACTCTCTATATATGACTTCTGGCAAACACAGAAGCAATGTTCTCAGTTTTATAATAAAGAAAGATGGGATGTTCCCTAATAGGGTGAGCAACTTGTATGTTGATGTTACCTGGGACACTTTTAGTAAAATTGTCCACTCCTTTTCTAAGTAAGGTCAGATGTCTAATTACTATTGGTAGTCTGTCTTCATTCCCCATATCCTGTTAATGTCGCTTTTCAGGTTCTTGTTTTTGGACAATTTCTGGATAATTTTCACGGAGGTGTTTCTCTCATATGGTACTGCTATGTCAATAAACATACACTTCTTGGATTTCTAGTCTGTTATGATAATATCAGGTCTGTTGGCTTTTATTTCCCTATCAATTTGAATTGGCATGTCCCAGTGGATAGTTACATCGTTATTTTGGCTAACTCTGTCTAGTTGGTGCTCATACCATCTCTCAATGGTTTCGATTTTATGCTTCTTGCATATCTTTCAGTGCACATATGTATGGGGACATATTCACTTTTTGCTAGTTCCGGACATCCTGAGATTATCTACGGTTGAGAGTTTTATATTCCACGCAGAACCTGCATTTCGAGTTGTTTATTATTATTTAAGTAGTAGTGATAGTATTAATATTATTATTAGTAGTAGTAGTAGTAACAATATTTGTAGTATTTTTAGTAGTAGTTGAATTCAGTCATCGTCTTCAGCGTGCAAAGATCTCAGTGTAACCTGCAATTAATCCAGAACCGATGGATGATGGATACATGCTGCACCTTTCCAAGGGCATAAATGCAACAGATTAGGCCAGAACTCTGATCGGCGAATCCACTTTCATTGCCAATAACCGTTATAGTACATGCACATCATTTTCTTTAAGTTAATGATGTCACTGTAGCCCTCACAAATGTTGGCCTTTATGCGACTTACCCAGTGAACAGTTAAATACAACCACGAAAATTCTCTTTTCTCAGATGACTTTTATTTACGACTTTCAAAGAATTCTATTATTCCATATGACAGCATGGTTTAAATTTGTTGCAAATGGAGATGTAATAATTTATTAAATTTGTAAATCAAGTTATTTAAAAAATATATGCTTATTCTTAACTGATTCAATGGAAGTGTAAGTCAGTTTTATATTGTAATTTCGATAGAATGCATTGGGTCATGAATGGTCGACCTCATCCAACCACTACCTCAGCTCTCGCGAGAAATTAGAGATATTTATATTTGATACTCCAACTATGGAGTGCACATCAATTAAGCATGAAATGTTGAATAAAGATTCTTCTCGAAATTCTGGAAATTTTAAGTCATTTTTGGTGAACTTTTTGATATATATAATTGATTATCTTTTATTGAATTATTTTTTGCCTTTTGAAATCTTTACACGCTAGTTGTTTTAATTATTAAATGTTGAATATTGTTAAAACAGTTTGAATATTTGTTTTAACGACAAGATTTTTGTGAAAATATATGGCTTGTAAGCAGTACTTTGTGTGAATGGTTCTATCACTCTCCAGTTATGTCTTTATAACTGAGTTTAGTGGTATAATTTGTGGTATAGAGCCTACTTCTTCAAGTAGGCAAGGATAGTCTCTTCTTGAAAAAGTAAAAGTCCTCATTAAAAGTCATGTCATAAAATCATTGACATAAGTGCAATCGGTTAGAATGTTTTACAGTATATGTTGCTTGGCATGTTCTGCTTTCAGAAGGAAGCTTATATTTTATTTTATATTGTTTTTATTTTTATTTTTTAGGAGAAATGCGTGTACGATATAAACATACTCTAATCGTTGATGTTCTTCGCGTCGTGTCTCCTCAGGCGATCATGTCTCTCCACAACATCCTGTTCCTTGTCGCTCTTAATAAACTTTCTTTATATTACTCCTAAGCCCTGTTCCGCCATTCATTTACTCAAGCTCATCAAGCGCTATTTTCCTCTGTCCTGTGAGTATCAGATTTTCCAAGCACTCCTTCCTCATTATGTGCCCCAGAAACCTCAACTTTCTCTTCCTGGTATTAAGTATTAGTTAGTAGAAAGACTTCTTCCATTCGTGTGAGTCTGAGACCATGATGGCATTCTCTTACAAAGAATTTAATTTTGTAATGTTTGTTTGTCATTTTTTTTATAGTAATTCCATAACTCTTCCCCCTTACAATGTATGAGTTTATAGTTACTTGGAAGTCTGTTTAAAATTTTAAATAATCAATCTTAGGGATTCCCTTGCTACCATGTCAGCTTTTCTATTTCCGCGGATGCCGATATGGCTTGGTACACAACAGAAGACATTTTTGTCGCAGATGAGATTGATCATGCCGAGTAAATTAACTTTAAAGGGATTGCTTGTGATGCAAGTAGGAATAGTTAATCTGGAAGAAAAATTCTTGAAGTTGTTTAGTTCATTATCTCTTATGATGCCTAAAGCTAAAGTTATCGCTATCATTTCAACAGTAAAATTAGATTTGTCAGGTAGGCGTTTTTATGTCACCAAGAACCAGAGCCTATGAGAAGAGTATCCAGTCGGTACTCTGTTCCCCCCCCAAAAAAAAACAAGAAGGGACTTACAGCAACCATGCTACACTCATGAGAACAAGCACTTTCTACTATCCCCAACCCGATATATTCTTAAATTTTATTAGTATGTATTGTTAATTATTATAGGTCTAGTTGTATAAACCCGTAACACAAACAGTATCTGCCTACAACCCGGGATAAATGTGTAGATACGTAAAGTAGCGTAATGTAAAAGCAATTAAAGACTATTTGAGATCTGCTATGTCTAAAATTAGGCTTGTTGATGTAGCACAACTGAATATTAAATGTGGCATTACCAGAAAAAATGATTTTGATGATGCTATTAGAAATTGTGCAAACAAAAAAAGAAAAAAAACAGAAAAGCACCGTTTAATTAGTACTCTAGTGAAATGTTAATTATTTTCTTTTCAAAGAAATTTTAACGTTCAAAGAGCATTTCACAGTTGCAAAACCTAAAAGGCAATTGGTGAACGTAACCGTAAATACTGATAATTGTTAGAGTTCAAGATCTTATGATGAACATTTAAAAAGCATTTCACTATAAGACAACCTAAACGGTGATTGGTAGATGTAACCGTAAATACTGATTTGTTGCGGCATTAATAGAATACGTTTGTTACATTATATCTGATCACGGAAATAAAGCATTTATGAGAGTTTACATGTAGATTTACTGGACATCAAATCCTCGTAAGATAACTACATTTAAAGAAAAAATTCTTTTGGCGGGCGTCGTGTGACCTGTGAGCCTTAATTTTCCCACCCTTGTACTAAATTTGCCTGAGCGAGCGTCTGCAATAGGGATTGGCTAGCCGCCCTAGTAGACGGATATCATCGAATACTAGTAGCCAGCTAATATTATTACTATTTTATCAAAACCTGCCGAGGGACGTAGTGAACCAAATTTCTGTATTCGACCCTTCAAAAAGTGTGGATGGTTCTGCACAAAAACTTCACCACTATAATGAAATCTGATGTGCTGGTGTCGGGCTGTCAGTTTCCTAGGAACTGAACTGCTTGACCCTCATACGTCGAATAATATATATATATATATCAAACTGAGGTGAAAAAAGGAAAACGAAAGACATCATTACACATAAAATATGCATTTAACAAGATGTACAAACAAGGATGTGAAAGAAGGCATGCGTTGAGTAAAACAAGAGTTATCTCTCTTTAACTATTGTTTGTATTGCAAAGTTCACTGAAAGAAAGTTTGTGATAGTTTCTGGTAATAAATGTTTTCAACAGTTTTGCTGTGTAAGGAAAAGATTATGTGAGTTTAGGGAATATTCAGTAAGTGAGTAGTAGTTTGAGTGAAAAGATTGACGCATGGTTTCTGTAGTAGTTTTGAGTTATTATCCAATGAATGCTTGT
>CAHIKZ030003110.1:0-235079 GCA_903632075.3 Acanthosepion pharaonis | reverse complement strand
ATTATTTTAAATTTTTACTTTTATACCAATACTCCAATGCGTGATTTTAGTATGTGTGCATTTAGTTAAAAAGTGACTTTGTGGATATTTGTTGGCATACAAAATTTAGTAGCAGTAGCCTAGTGAGAAAATTAAGAAATTTATATATTAATAGCGAATGAATAACGTGCTTGCAAATTCTCATAGTCATGTTGTATCATAGTAGATGAAGGAACAGTGAGTTGTCCAGAAATATCATACTTAATATGTTCAATCCAGTGAAAATAGTGAGTGGAATAGGTTCTGTTAGTGTGTTCTTTGAGGGTATTTTGTTCTGCCATTACTGATGTGTGATTTCTTTCAAGATGTAGATCGCACGTGGTCATCCAGTGATGAGGATATCAAATGGCAGTTAAATTGGGTTCTGGGAAAGCGTCAATTTTTTTGAATTCAAGTTGCCGGTTTTTATTTCTTTTCCTTTTTTGTATTTTTTTTTGAAACGTCAGTATTATCAATTATAGGATATTACCGGAACGTTGGTTTGTTTCTAAATGTCATAATCACTAATTTTGTTGCAGTGGCATTTCAGACGCTGGGATTACTAATTTGTTGGTGTCATGGTGGACTTTCTTTTTGGATGTTGGGGTGATCAATTTTGCAGTAGTAAGCAATGCTTTATATGGGTCACACAGGAAACACAAATGTATTTACGACGTTTGTGTCTATTTGGTCCTTGTTGAAATCATAGTGGAATGGTGTTTTTCACAGATTCTGAGTTATTCTCTCATAAGATTAGTTCAGAAATATGCAATGTTCGTACATACATGTGAGCACGCGTGCGTGTGTGTGTGTCATAGTGTTTGCATAGCATTTTAATAGCCTTTTCCTATAAAGGGGCACACACGACCTTTCTCTTGTAGAACCCAACTTCCACAATTCAGTAGATCACAGCTAATTTCCATAAGGCTGTTATGTCCTGATTGAACAACAAATATTAAAACTGTATTTAGTGTTTTTCACATGCAAAGTTCTAAAATTTTGTACAAGCTAAACACTTGTAGGTTGCAGGCTGGGTTTGCAGTAGCTGACGTTTTAATTGGTCTGTTAATACCAATATCATGATTCCACCTACTTCCACACAGTTGACCTCGAGTTGACATGTTCAAAGTTAATTTTCCGCCAAAATATAGTTATGTGTTCACGAGTCGGACATGTGATCAAGAACTTAATAAGTTTGACATACGAGCGCATCTCGACAGCGAGTGCAACCAACTCATCAAACAAATTTATGTCACTCCATTCTAACTTAAACTAAAAGCTAATTCTTAGCATAATCTCAGCTACCAGAAGATTCACTCACTCAACACACAACAGTGAGCATTGTGACTTCCACGTTTTTATATGAACTCATCGCTCCATGGTGAAGATTAAAACTTTTCCTATCCCAGCCTTCCAGACTCTCACTCATCCACACAGCAGTTTCGCTCTTACCTGCCAGTGGATAACTCAACATTCACTCACCCAGTGATCATCATACATTCGCGCTAGTGAGAAATTTACAAGCACCCAATTGCCTCCTGAATATTCTCAGGTTAAAGGTTTCTTCAGAACATAATTCCAGCCTGCAGGAAAAAAAAGAAACACTCACTCACCAATTTGCATAGTAAATTATAATTATTTCACGCCAGTGAGTTCATTAAAACATTATCAACACTTGGTAACTGAAATAACTATAAAAGTTTATAATCAATTCAACAGCACTTTCTAAACAGACAACAATCAAAGGGAGACAACTTTTGAATAACTGTGAATCGGAAACTAATTTCCATCTAAAATTCAGCTCCCAAAAAAACTTTAATTTTAAACATACACCCTTTATTATTCATTTAATTTACACAATTTTCATCCAACAATTTATTCAATACACATACTTTACACAAAACTTTCATTGCGATATCAAACACCCTAGAAAAGGAAGTTGAACCAAATTTAAACATCTACGAAAAAAAAAGAAAAAAAAAGTTTTCAAATTCAACAATAATTCCAATTCAACACAACTTGTATAACATTTGGTATTGATAAAAGAAATTTCTGTTATTGCTATTGCATTTATTTGTCGAATTTCTTGTCTCTCTTTTTTGTTTATTGCTTATTTAACACATTTGTTGAAAGTAGAAATAGTAGAGATTGGATTGAAGCCAGTTTAACATTTATAAATTGGTTCGTTAACCGACATTCAATCCCCAACAGGTTAAGAGAATAGTCAAATATATTAAATATTTGAGCCGGAAACTAATATTGACATTTTATTTGACTTACCTTCATTGCAACCATTTCCCATCCATCACAGCGACATAGTGCAGATGTGCAGTACCAAAGAATATTTACAATGGCATCCTTCTCTGCAATCATTTCCATTACGTCCATCTGGACTTGTTAAAAATGTAAAAAATTTCTTTTGAATAATCAATGAATTCTTCCAATTCATTACAACAAAAAGAAAAGACATCGATGTTCATAAAATTCAACTTCTATTGGCTTTGCAAGTTTGCAACTGATTCATAGAAATTTTGTTGATCAAAAATAAATTAAGTTAAAATTTATTACTGACACAAATACTTTGTAATTCACAAATACAAAATTATATTTGTTCAGGTACGTGATGGATTTAGATTCGGATACAATAAATTATTTAAAATAAACAAGAACAAAAGAAAGACATAGAGAAAAAAAAACAAATAAATAATAATTGATGAAACTGAAAATGTTAAACATTCATTCCCTTTATGATCCATTACAAAGTGAATTACCAATTCCACCTTTTTTCCCTCGGATTCTTAAATAATGCTTTTCATTCAACATTTCTGTAATGTAGTCGAGTTCTTTCGTTGCCACCAAAATAAAGTAAAACAAACAATTCTCAGACAGAAATGAGTTTTTTTTTTCTCTTTGGAAGTTAAGTTCGAAGTTTGGCCAAATCCGAAAGATTTCCATTTGAAACAAAAAAAAAAAAATGTATAAATTCTGTACTCATGTGTTTTCTCTTTTTATGACCCCAGAAATTTTTTTTTTTCTTTCAATTTTTTAAAAAAGAAAAATTACGAAGTTGCAATAAAAACCGTCGATGCTGGACAAAATCTCCGACTGATTTCTCATTTTTTTTTCTTTTGTTTCGTTTTTTATTATCGTCTGCTTGTTTCAATTTTATTCCCGCTCAAAATGGTTGTCATGGCAACCAATTAGGTTACAAATATTTTGTTTTTTTTTAAATACAATTTGAAAATAAATGAAAATAAATTGTTAATTTTTCTCTTGTGTAAAAAAAATTTCTTTTTCCCGTCCGATTGTAAATGTTAAATTTCAAGGAAGAACTTTTGTTGAAAAAGTTTGTTTTTTCTCAATATCATATTTATTTTGAATAACGCAAACAAATCAACCGCAAGAAGGACGTAGGTGAGAAGACGATATTAGGATTAATTTAGCAATGAGGACTCAGAGAAATAGTAAGGTAGGATTTTATCTCTGTGATCCGCTTTTTGCACAGATTTTTTTTCGATCGCAGTGCTGTAATGTAGGAAATGTATTGGAATATTTTTTAACCAATAGAATTTAGTTAGATCACAAAAATATTATTAAATTAAAGTCGTACACTAAAATATTTTACTTGAAATGAAGAAAAGTTAGATTTTATCTTCTCCGTCTGTTGTTCTTGCAACATTGTAAACGCATAGGTATAAAAAAATTTTAGTTTCTTTCTTTCTTTTCACTCTCCTACCAACTCCTTGTGCCAGACACAAAATTTAGTTGGCAGAATAAACGATAACTGCCGTTAGTAGGCGCGAGTTAAAAATACAAGACAAATCACTGCGTAAAATTTTAAAACAGGAAAAACATTTATTGTACAATTACATTACAATAAAGGTACAAACAAGGACAAGAAAGGTTGCACAAAATTTCCTTCTGTGCCTAACATGGCACTGGCAGGGATAACAATATTTTCCTGGGGTTTCTAAAAGGAAATACCCACAGAAACAAGCTATGAAATTAATAATTGTTTACTTTAACTCCGGTTATGAAAATTCAGACCCTTCAAAATTACAAAAAACACCAAAAGAAGGGATAAAATTTTCAGGCCCCTTAAATACGAAAAACACCAAAAGAAGGGATAAATTTTTCAGAACCTTTACAACAATACCAAAAAGAGGGACAAAGTTTTAGAGCTTTTACAAAAGTACATAAAAAAGGGACAGAGTTTTTAGAGAGACCAACACATAGCAGAACGCAAGGCACCCACCTCCTTCCTTAGAAGAATCTTCGTAGACTACAGGCCGGATTGGTTTGGAAAAGGTTGGTTCTCCTTTCTTCGAAGGATTTTCATTGACAGCAGGCTGGATTGGTTTGGAAAAGGTTGATTTATGAACCACTTGCCGGTCAATGTATTGTAGAGTGATGGTGTTTAAGTGGTTTGCGAACTGCGTGTGGTCTCTGCCTCTGTTCCCTTTCGTTATCTTTTTGCTTCTCCCGATCGTTTCTTAACGTCCTCTCTTTTATTTGGAAAAAAAAAAAAATCAGCTCCACTCGGGGCCATCCGGAATCTCTACGGGCCTTGAAAACTCAATTTTGATTGGCCAATATGAAAAAAAGGCCCTTCTAAAAATTTCACTTTTGGCGGCTATTCCTGATCAGAGTTTGGCAACAATTTTGGCGGCAAATCTTGATCCGAAATGGTCATAAAAATTGCACAGTTTTTTCTTTTTACACACACACCGTCCGGCTTACAACAAAAAATACACCTTCCTCAAAAGACGTGTAAATAAACAAAAAAAAAAACAACAACACCTAGACGGTCTTACATTTAAATTGACATTTTTTTTAAAATCTGAAGAGATCTCCAGGCTAAATGTGCGCACTGCTTCAGAAAAGGGGAGATAATACAGGGTGTGTCATTTATGGAAAAAGTCCATTTTCATGGTTTTACTTCATGTAAAATGAACTTTAAATAAGTTTTTAGCACATTTAAGTGTATCAACAAGATGCCGATATATCTATGCTCTTATATTATGTGTTAATTTATTTAATCAGGAATTTTCAGCAAATAAAATGACTTGCATAAAGCCATAACAATGAAAACGTTGCTTTCTATTGTCGTGTGAGTTTCTCAAATTCGAATAACCTCGTAAAACATTGCAATGTACATTAATTTGATAAAAAACATGAAAAACCTTTATATATGTTTCCAAATCTTGTGCCTTCCAAAAATCATAGATGGAAGAACTGTTTTCAAATACTTCTGGTGATTGACTTTTCTTCATTTTGGACTGCCATTTACTTTTTTGATGTAATTTTGTCATACATACACATTGACTGATATAGAAATTTTAATGTTTAGACTAACTTTGACTATATATATAAAAAATATTGTAATAAGAGTTTTTTTTTTTTTTTTTCAGTTATGTTGAAATAATTGTTATCAAGTAATACATTTATAAAAGGAATTGAAAAATAATTGATTGTCCTCTAATCCTCAAGCTCATCTTATCATTCACCCTCTGAGGAGTCAGAATCTTCTATTTCATTAATCTGCTGCACTTCATTATTTTTTTAAGTACATTAAAACAATCTATACACTGGCAAAAGGTCGGTACAAGGCAGTGTTTGACGAACACAAGAACAACGCTAGAGTTACAGCTGTTCTTCTTACAGTTACACTTTACTAAGTTCATCAAGGTAGATGGAGTTTTAGGAAGGCTGCTCCAATGAACAGCGAGTTTTTGATCTTCACATTTCCAGCCATGATTTGTTGCAGAAGGAGCATTAATATTAATGTGAAGACATTGTCGCCAAATTACAGCCTGATAATTTGCCCTTTCTGCATGTAACCGTAAACTATTTTGGCAAGGTGGTAGAGTATTATCCAATTTTCCAGACATATGAAAAATATTAAAATGAGCAGTATTTACAGAAGAAACATTTCTCTGTTCAAATAGACAGCACACAATTTTTTCTAGTTGCTGGAACAAATTATCTGTCAGGTGCCAGTTGCAGCCTAAAAGTGTGAAAGTTTGAAGAAATTCCTCTGTTTCTTTCATTAACTCAAAGGGTTTTATTTTACCCTTTCCCTTAAAGCAGCTAACAGTATCACAGCCAGTGAATGCATGCAAAGAAAGTAAGACACTTGAAGGAGCAGGTCCACATTTCTTTGCAACTGATTTAATAGAGATCAAACAAGATGATTGGTTGGTATTAGTAGCCATATAAAAATCATAGCTTAATTCATTTTGATGAGCAAGGCAAAGAAGAAAAACATCCGTATCTGGAGTCTTAATGATAATGGAAGGGAAAGCAGTTGATGCATGCTTTGCATGAAGCAAAAGAAGGGTATTGGCTTCTTCATGGTCAGTTGTTAATTCTGGCAAAGTTTCTGTGATTATTTCATTTGTGTCACTATGAGGACACAGCATGAAACATCCTTGGCTAAATGAAGTTTCTCCATGAAATTCTTCTGCTGGCAATTTTTTCCAATGCATCAACATAAATAAGATAAGGGATTCTTTATTTTCACCAGACATGAGGAATTTTCGAAATTGTACCGGTGTTTTCTGTTTTTCATTCAGAGCACGTAACAGGTGGCATAGGGTAATCAAACAGCATCTTCTTTCAGTCTTTAATACTCCATGGATTGTACTTATCACAGACAAAGTCAACTCTTGATGACATAAGTAGAAGCAAGCTTGATTACATATCTAAAAACATAAATACTTAGCTCACCAAACCTTGATGGAACATGGTCTGCAAGTTGTTGTATTACTGCCATTCCATCTAATATTAGTGCTGCATTTTTTGGAATATTGTTAATTTTCATATCAGAAACTTTTTCAAGAAAATAATGAAATAATGCACCTTTGTTGGTATGCTGCAAAGAACCATCAATGTTACTTAGGGTAGATGGGAACTCTGAAAGGCAATGTGAAAAAATTTCTTCCAGGTCAACTTTTTGGGTTCTTGCTACTATAAGAAGCCTAGTGAGAAGGTCTTTATCTGCTTTCAATCTGCTTCCTTCTTGCTCTTTTTGTTGTGAATGCTTTTCTGAAGATCACTAAAAGTTTTTATCTTCATTGATTTTAATGGTGCATTCAACTATACATTTTTCAAAATTAGTCGTTGTTGAACAAACTGATTAGAAATATTACAGCCTTGTTCATGTGCTGTCAAATGTCATCTTTAATTTCAGAAGATGCTACTTGGCCAGATGCAATGTTAATTCTTTTTTACAATATGCAAATGGATTTTGCACAGACTCAATTGTCTGCATGACACTCTAAATATCTGCTTCATCTTTTTGATATCGAGAACTACTCAGGTCTTTTTATTATGGCAGCCCTCTCCTTTTCCAGCCATTTCAGTTCATACAGTTTTTAGAGATTTGAGCACAATTAAAAAGATAAAAATCAACGATGCATTGTCATTATTTGAGAATCCAATCTGCCCACCTCTGGTCTTGCTATCTCTATTCATTGTCTGTTCAATCGTCTGGTCCATTGCCATCTGACTAAAGGGGTACTGGTTTTGTTGCTGAACTACAAAATCCCCAGCAGCAAGATGCTTTGCTATTGCAGGGTGGGTATCTGGAACAGCAAGCATCTCATAGATATAAACAGGAAGATATCTAGCATAGTTCAAATGGTCATATGCAAAATACCAAGGTAACATTTCTGCTGATGATTTAAGGTGAAGGGGCCCAATCTCCTGTCCGTGTAGCACGAATAAAATTTAAAAACAAATCTGCCATATTCAAGTAACTCCTCCAAAATGCAAAAGTTGGAAATTGGCTGCATCTCTTTGAATAAATAAGGATAGTTTGCTTTCAAACTCTTTAAAAATCATTTGATGTGCAGAGATCTTGGAATTGTGTTTTGGGAAAAGCATAATATAAATTTTAGACAATGCAATGAATTTAGCTTTTCTTCTTCACTTTGTGTTTCAATAAAAATAGATAGGAGTTTCCTCCTTAAGGCTTCAGACATAATTTTTATGACTCTGACACTTCGATTATAGTGCCTGCCTTTCATGACTCCAGGTAGTGATCCTTGTGCCACTGTTCCAGCTTCAAGTAGGACATCAGCTAGCCCCGAATCCTCAAAGCACTTTCCAATGACACTGAGAAACGACATGCAGGTGTGGAACTCACCAAGTCTGACAACTGTTTTTTGCATATACATGGCATCATTCCAACGTACTTGCTGTGCTTTAGCATAAAATGCAAGATCAAATGTTAATACAATACATTCAGTTTCAAGCTCATCAGCAATAGCAAGACTTTTCAAAAATACTGCATTCACAGTACTTAGTTGAGCTGGGTTACAATTGACCACAGGCAAATATCCAATATTGCTTTTGGTGGTATTTGGTCCTGTAATAAACGAATATTGAAACCTGTCCAACCTGGAATTGGTGTAGTGTTTTGGTTGTCACTTTCACAGTGCATATTGATCATGGTCATAGCCAAATCAGTAATGCTTGTTTTGGTCTCACAAAATGATTTAAATAAAGCATTTTGAATGATGTCAATTGAAACTGAAGGTAGGAAAGGGCTTCATTTAGCATCACACTGCACTTCTTACTCCCTGATCATTTGGGGCTGGTCTTTTTCTATTGCGACATCTTCAATATGTGATAAGTGATCAGAAGTTAGCTGCTGCACTATGATCCCATTTGTACTATGGGTTGTTCCCTTACCACTCAGAGTTTCTTCTCCAAAGTCATTATTATCCCAGGCTAAATGTGTAAAAAGTTTTTTTTTAAAACCCTCTGGAATGTTACTTTTGATAGTTGTTGTTCAGCCAAAGCCGTATCCAGTTCTAGAGTTATGCTGTGGCTTAGAGTGCCCAAACCCATTTAAAATGCCTATAAATTTTGACTGACCAGTCCAGTGTCGAACAGCCATTCCCAGTGCATAATGCTTTGGTAAAAAAAAATTTCCTCTGTGAGAAAGGTTCAGAATATCTTGTGCTATGGCAAGTAGCTTTCTCTTATCTTTCTCAGACACAGTAATAAATCTGTTCTTCATTTCAATTTCATCAGAAAGACCACACATCAATGCCAATGCATTAAAAAGTTCTACAGGAATTATCTTCATAGCACATTCTGTAGTTACACTATTGCTCTTAGGAGGCCAAGATGTTGGTGATTCCACAGAAATAATATGATTTCTTAAATACATGCTAGCATGATACAAATTGTACCTATTGTTTCCATCGCCATCAAAATGTATTGCACAAATATTCGGGGAATCATTTTCGCCGTATTTTAAAATTTTTGGATTTAAGGGAGATAACTACTAGCCTAAGAAACATCATATTTACTCAATTATTACCTCCCTTAATTGATTTTATGCTCAAATTTACCGATAAAAATATTCAATTTAAAATGCAATTTATAAAAAAATGCGCAATTCTCACCTGGAGAACTTTTTAGATTTAGACTCTACGGCATCGAAACTCCCGAAATCAAGTAAAATTTTTCATATAAATTTTATGTCCACGGAATGAAACGAAAATCGACCGTGGCCTATAGCCTAGCATTGTATTTTGGTTAATGTGTGAGATCATGGCGATGTTAACGTTGTGATCAACTATTTTTCTAACCCCAAACTGACGGCTTATCCCCAATATTGCAAAGTGCTGTAGATGAAAAATACCGCACTGTTGGTCAAACAAACGTGAACTTTGTTCTTATAACGGTAAACATACCTTAAAAAATAATTTTCCGAATTTTAGTTATTGGCCAATAGTTTATATTTATATTGAAAAATTACTTTGATAGCTTCATTATGTCAGTTACTGTTTTAAAACAAAAAAATGGACATGAGAAGACATTAAAAAATTGGTGCAGAAATTTGTTTTTAGATACGGATGCACACACGCATGTAAGTCACATCAATTATAAAACCACCACAGTGTAATGATGGAAAAGGCATTTTTTACACAACAAATATTTAATTTTCAGTATTTTCTTCCTTAATGTAATTCAGATAAAATGGTTAATAATTACATAGAACATTATCGCCCTGTCGGCTGTGGCTATACAATATGACGACTGCACCTCTACAGAGGAGTATGATGCCCACCCAATAAGACGATAAACTACATTCAACAGCAGGGCCTCTGGTCAGGAGGTTTTTGAGGAGCGTAGAACCACCTCTTAATTGCTGGTGTTCCCAGGTTCACCCTGACCTGTGGTGGTAGCACCGGTTAGGGTCCCAGCTATAGGCAAATAGTTACCCACCCGCCCTCCAAACTGGAGTCAAAACACTATGAAAGTCTTAAAAGTGGGTTTTAATACCAGCAATAATTTTTTGTAAAATTATTACCAGCAATGAATTTTTTGAATAAAAAAATTATTACCATTATTGGAAAAAAATATTACCATCTTGTCGGCATTAAATAACCCATTGAGGTTGATATACCATAAAAACCAAACTAAACCATAGAACATTATACAGTGAAAACTTTAAAAACCAATATTCAGCTAATAACAATGTCTCATACTAAAAAATTATTGATCTTGTGTGTCACATCCTACTTTAGTAAGGAGTACAAATAAATAATGCATCTCGTATACTATGCAATAATTGTAACACGATTTTCTTTTGTAAAATAAAACGCCTGATTATCTCCCTTAGGCTAAGTTCAAGGGCGACAACTCAATTTTCTTTTGATTGAGATTGCTTCTGATGTACCCTGTCGGAACACTAGTTCTTTAACTTAAACGGAAGTGTTAATAACTTCGACGTTCCCAGCTCATCTTACAAAAACAGCCCTTAATTTCAAGCTCTGCGTACCCACTTCTAGAATATCATAAAAAAACATGGTCATAAAATATCTTTTCTGCCACTGACCCACTAAAGTACGTAACCCTCCCCTACACACAGAAAACGCGTTACCTAAAGCACAAGGTTTAAAAAAAATTAAAATTCTTTCTTGAAGCTTTTAGTTTCATTTTAGTTTTAATTTCAAAGTAATAAATTTAATTTCTAATAAGCAAATTACTTTGCTGTATTTCAAAACTAATTTAAATTGACTAGAAGTTTTCATTTTAAAATTACTAATATTTTAAAATAGTTGATTTTAGCGCCATTTTTAGCCATCATTAATCACAACGTAATTCTTTCAAAAACAAAATATATTTTTATGAAACTTTATTTGAAGAATATTAGCTGATTTAAATTTTAATTAATCTGACTTGAAACAAATATTACTTTTAATTTAAAATATAGTAGAAATGCATTTTTAACATGATAATAGCTGTTTATTTTAGATTTTGTCAAGTTGAATGATTTGTTTCTATGATGGATATATATGTAAAATTTACTTGTGGAATATAACGTGAGGGTCTTTTATATAAGTTTTAACTACACAGTAATCGCGAAAATTTAGGGAAATATTCTTCATAATCTAATGTTTTATTGAATTTTAGGTACTTTGGGTTTAAATTTACTATAGTTATCACTTTTTTCTGATAATGTCGTGTATGGACGTCTGTATTAACAAAAATTGGCACACAAAAAATGTCAAAATTCTTTTTAAAATATGGTACTAAGCTTTTAAATATGTTTAGTTTTTACTTAATAACAATAAACTTCTACAAAGAATTTTAAAAGACTTAAAACTTTATAAATTATTATAATTAAATTTTTTTTAAAAAAATGAAAATAATTTCTGTAAAAATTCATTATTCATTGAAAAATCTTTTTCTTAAGTCAATAGTGTCCATAATAATTTTTATTCATACAAACAATTAAAAGCTTTTCTAATTAAATAATGTCTTACTATAAAGCCAATGCTGATTTCACACAGACCAGACCTGGCTAACATTAGCAGTAGACTACATGGCTACCCAGGTTATCAGCAGCAACATCAAGACACTTCTATCAACAGCAATGCCCTTGACCAGTAGCATAAGCAGAGACTAACCCTTGACTACTACAATGTGTGATAATTCATGAAATATTTTCTCCATGGCATCAAGATATTATCAATTTAGAGTTGAACTGGCTAGACATAGCCATAAATTCTATGCTAACAGTTTCTTCTCTTGCACTTCTCACTTGTGGAACTCTCTTCCAGCTCCATGCTTTCCAGCCAACTTTAATCTGAAAAAATTTAAATGTAATGTCACTTGCTATCTTGATTACTCTCTTCTCTTTCTGCACATCATTAATGTTTATGTTCCTAATTCTTCTACACCCTGTAACTCCTTCTGTTTCAGTAGCATTACTGCCTTGCTTGGAGTGATTCCATTAAAAAAAAATTTTTTTTTTTAAATCTCAACCATGTCTTATCTCCATTTGTCTTTTTTTTCATTTCCACTTTCTTTTTTGTTAATGATAAGGCTGCCATTACTTGGTTATTTTATTTTATTACAACAAATTGCACAGCACTTATTTTACTTAATTATGTTACTTAGAATGATTACTTTGCTACTTATGTAAATGTAAAAATAGTCTTAGTTAGTGATAATATAAGTGACAGATGGTTATAAAAATCCACTTTCAATTATTTATGGCTAATTTCTTTAAATGATTGCACTATTGTTTGTCATGTAAAATAAAATGATGCACTAAAATAAGTAACCAAGTAATCATTTTCAAAATCACAGGAATATCAATGCTTTATTTATTTTCAGCACATCATGTCACACCAGGCTCTCCATTATTTGTAATGGCTCATTTTAATAAAATGAAGGTAATGGCCAATCCAGAGGTCTCTTTCATAACATTGTTGTAACACGTATGTAACAAATTCTCTTACTGGCCAATAACAGCCCTGCCTTGTTTTCATTTTGGCAGACAATTTAGAAACTCTCTCTTTTTTATGACTAACCCCTGAGCAGTAAAAATGTACTGAGCTGCTTTCTGACCAACAACAATGCAGAAAAGTCATGTATGTACCATGTGAATATTTCTAATTATATATATATACATATATATATTTGATATTTCATGTTATTTTAATTTCATGTTTCTGTTGTTGTGGCCTGTTATTAGAAGTGCACCCATTTTGTGTATAACTGTATGCAACAACTTGTTGGGAAAGAATGTGGAATGGTTTCTTGTTATCATCTACACAATTTTGTATTCAGAGTAGTCCTTCTCCAAGATCACTTTCTACCAAAGACAGGCAGTGTAACCTGCTATTTAACCTATTGCTAAGAGAGGAAAGAAATGGATTCATGCCTTCCCCAAAGGCATTAGTGTAAAGTGGGATTCAACCAATTACCTTTTTTTTTAAATCAATTCACCTCAAACAAGGTGATAATGCCTCTAAGACACAAGGGGCTACTGGGAGTGAAAGAGAATGAAAAGATTTTAAAAAGAAATGGAAACCCAATCTTAAGCAGGGAGCAAGGGATAAACCTCTACTCCTGTTCAAAAGACCAGGGAGAAGTGTAAACTGAATGATAGGCAAACCTATCTACTCATGTGTGTAAATTTTTTCCCATATGAGCGATCAAAATTAAAGCTGCAAGGTCTGAAGTCCCATTTTATAATTGATGCAATTTTGCAGAATAAATTCATTACAGTGGGAATAAGTCATGTTTCTTAAATTGATTGTAAATTTTTCTCCATATATGTTATTTGTGTTGAAGTGATTTTGAATACCATGTTGTGTGCTTGAAATAATTCCTTTGATTAGACTTTGTTGGGTTTTAATTTTCAGTGTTACAAACTGTCAGAATGAAAATTTCCATCTATTTTTTATATTGGCGTTTTATCACACCATTTTAATCATATTCAAATGTTTGTTCCATTTGCTTATTTTGGAGTGAGATTTTGTGGGGTTTTTGCTTTGTTATTTTTGTTCTTAGTTATTTTTTTTCTCTCTTACATGGTTTTATTACTTTTACACATTTATTGATTCAAACCAGTTTCCTCAAATTTTCTGACACTCTGAAGAATTAACGTGTGTCAGTTTTTGTATCACACTTGTCCATTTTTCTCAGCATTGGATCTGTATTTGTCAATTTAATTGAGAAATACTGACTTCATCTTCAAAACCCATACATCTGATCTGAGGTAAAAGTTGGTTGGGGTAAAGAAAAAATTAGACACTGGCTTGGAGAAATGACCAAATATTTATTTTCATTTACAAGATATGAAAATGTCTCTGGTAAGTCATATAGTGTAGCATTCGAATGTATGGTTTACAAGGTGTGAAATGAGAGCATGGAAAATGAATATCCTTAATCTGGCTGACTGCTTGTTGGCTATCAGTTTGGGTTTGTTATGTCAATAGTGGAGTTCGTCCACTCTGTATTCACAGGAGGTCGTTTTCACAGCCTAATGGATGGATGGACTGTCACCCATGCTCTCAAGTAGCATCTATGGTTAGTATGTGTGTATGAAGTAAGCCTCCCTCTCTCTCTTTCTCTCTCTCTCTGCTCTTCAGCTTTTCTTATAGCCTATATAAGAGAAACAGATGTAGACATCTGTGGTAAGTGAAAAATCGATAAATGGCCAGCACCTCCCATATTTGTGTTTAAAATTCATTTTGTAGAGAGTGCAGCATGTGTGTGACTTAACCTTGATGAAAATTGGTCTGTAGTTCAGAAATATGTTTTCTGATAATTGTATAAACTAGGCTTTAATTTGTTATCTCTATGTTTAAATTGTGTTTTCTGCTACATCCAGTTACTATCATTCAAAGAGATCAATGAAAAAAAAGACTGTCACATCACTTATTAAAAACAGAGGAAAAAAAATAAAAGATTCAAACTTTTAAAAGAGTTGAATAATCTTTAAAATAGATTGTTAATATAGTTATTCTGGATAAACCAAAAGGGATAACTAAGTAGGGAAGCAGTAATGTAGGGTCATATAATCTAGCCCCACGACCCCATCCTCTTTTATGTATTTAAGAAGTTTAAAGGATTTTATTTCAGGACAAAGTCACGGTCCAGTAACTTGGCCTTGTCTTCATCTAGTTTGAAATGAATTGTCCATCCATGTTTGAAAATTGTAATGTCATAATTGAAATACTTCCATGTTTTCATGTCAGCTAAAAAGGTATAATTTCCTGCTTTTACTGTATGTAATTTCTTTTTCATATATTTTGTATATGTTTTATTTCATTCATATTAATGGGAGAATTCTTAAATGGTAACACATTTAGATTATCATTCCTCTTCACTTATATAGTAATCCTGTTTAAAGTTAAAACTTTAATGTATTAAAAATGGATTTTTACATCATCCACAATTAACCATCGCCACAAAACCTACTTTTAGTAGCTGAATCCATTGTTGTTTTTAAATTTCCTGCTGACTGTAACAATTTCTGGTTTCCTCCTTTTTTTTCATTACCCTGCAAAATATCCATGAAATTTAAATGCATTTTTTTTATTAGTTAGATTAAAGTTTCACTTCTGTCTTTAGCAATTCTGTCTGAAATGGGGGCAAATGTCAGCTCATCTCCAGGCAGCCTTTGTAACCTTCCCAACATTTCTCCTACAGTGTCCTTTAATTCTCATGTTCAAATGAGTTTGTCTAAATGCATACACCCAGGTCAAGAACAAAAAATTGACTATCCCCCCCACAACTGTCGATTGGTATACCGCTTTTTTAGTACAATGGAAGTGGTGCCGTTGTTCCCCAGGAAATATCAAAGTAATTATTTTCCTCAGTTGCGTCTTTGAGCCACAACTGAGAGATGATAATTCCCCCTTGGCATAGGCTGCAAAATGGCTCATTCCAAGCCTTGAGGCCATTTTATATCCTGAATTAGTTATACAACAATCATTGGTTAAACTTCCTCTTTTCAATTGTTTTTCAAAAAATGTAGCAGTGCATCAGGATATGACAAACTACAAAAATTCCTCTTGACAACAACTTATTGAAACCACAAAATTCCATTGTTCTGTGGACATTTATATTCAGTTGAATAAAATTAGATCGGTACATATTTGTATTTTCTTCCTTGTGTAATTTTACTTCCTCAAAGATTTAGCTTCTCATTTTAAAAGTTAAAATCTTTTTGTTGTGTATTGAAATTGTTATCCTGCCTTAATTATTTAAAAGGAAATTTTTTGTGCAAGAGTTTTATATGTAAATTTTTGTATATTTTCCTTTTTTAAAAAATCTACTATAATAAATGTTTACCCTTTAAAATTGAATGTGATGGTTTGAGTTTGATTGTACCTTATATAAATTCCTTATAAAAATACACTTATATAAAGCTTTCTATTTCTACTAAGTTTTTTTGTTTACAAGAATTTAGATTTTAATGGAAGTTAAAATTTTTATTTTTGCATAAAAAGAGATGAATCTGGTTCTTTGTGTAATCTTTATATTTTGCAAAAACAATATTGTTTGATAATTCCTGGATACTGTTGCAGCGGGCGAGAGGTGTGAAGGCCAATCGACCGTATTTCTAAAAAAAACCAAACAAAAGGGCAAGGAGATGGCAATAGCAAAGAAGGATGACAAACATAGATGGTCCGTTGTAGACGAAAATCGTGTCTTATTTACAAAAATGGATGGTAAGCAGACAGAGGTCGTTTGAACGGTGGCCATTACGAAAGCTGGGATCTAGACGTCCAATGGGCACTAGATAAAATCGGCAGAGGGTGCTGGAATAGAAAAGTCGTTTGGGCGTCAGTAGAAAGCCCGGATCCTCATGAGCTGGAGACTGCTGGGAAAAGAAAGGATCGCTGGAAGCTGCAGGAACGCTGGGAGGTGCAGGAGTGAGCTGTGTTGAGCCTCGAAAATGGTGATCGAATGACATTTGGAAAATTAGCCCTGAAAAGGACTGTTTGAACAACTGCTGCTGCTGGGTCCCGACAGCTGCTGGGCTTGGTCGAGAGACTGGGAAAGTCAAAAAAAGAATAGAGGCTTCCTGCTCCCCAGGCAATTAAAAACCGCTTTTTGAAGTCTCCGGGATATAGGTATGAAGGGTTCAACAAAAAAGCGTGAAATAAACAAGTAAATGAATAGTAATAATTCCGGGCCGTATTAATTACAGTCAAAGGTGTGTTCAAGTTTGTTGACTGTATTTACATTAACTTCGTTTCGGAATTAAAGGTCTTTTATTTTTGTTTAATGGCGAAAAGTTGAGTTTTGTGTGTTTCTGAAGGTTTGAAAGGATGTCGTTGCTATTTTTTAGCACACAACGACCGTGACCTTTCTCTATCAGCAGGCACAGCCGGGGTTTGTTAAGAAACGGATGGGAGTGGTGTTTGGGCACCCTTGACAAGGCCCTCTCCCAGGATAATTGATCATTATCAATTAGAAGAAAATATATGTCTTGTACTTCTTAGGAAGGTGACTTTCCTTCCAAGAAAGAAATTCAGTTAAAACTTAAAAGCAATTTGAATTTTTTTAAAATGTCTGTCTTGAAGCAATTTTGAAAATTTTCTTAATGTAGATTCCTTGGCTTATCAAAACCAAACTAAAAGTTAAATAAAGTGTGGTCTTAATGTAAAAAGTAAGGAGAAATAAAATTCTGCTTTTTATTCTAAACTATCAGTAGAGCCCGGCGTTGCCCAGGGATGTAACAGTAAGGAGTAGATCAAGTATCGACCATCATAAAGATTGAAAAATAAAATTGACAAAGATTATTGTTTAAGGTTGATGGACACACATGTCTTAATTAGTTTTTGTTTTTTTTTGTTTTTTTTTACAAATTGGTCAAACCCAAACTCAAACAAAAACATTGTTTTCAATCATTATGAGTCTACCGATTGAATAGAATTTATTATAAACAATTGTCTTGTAAATGGAATTTTTAAAGCATTCTGAATGTAAAAATAAAAAGAAAAAAAGTGTGCAAGACAATAAGAAACACTACCTGCCAAAAAAAAAAAGTGAAGTTTTGTTGAAATCGGTTGAAAATGTAGAAATCTGATCCTATACATAAATGAACACACACACACACAACCTGGGTTTTATAAGTATATAAGATATGAGTTGTCCCCTTTCATTCTCGCAATATCGATGCCCCTCAATCATGTTTTCAAATTGATTTCATGCAAAAACAATGGTGTTTTTTCCAATTTTGGCACTGTCCGAACCCCGCAAGGTAATTTTATGTAGTCCTGTGAAGTTTTGTTGAAATCAGTTGAAAAGTGTAAAATCCAATCCAATATATAAACGAACAGACACACACACACACAACCTGGGTTTTATAATAAGAATGATGTAAATTCAGTTTGTTACTGAAATAACAAAAATCCCACTATCTTTAAGATTATCTGGAGAATATTAAAGGTAAAATTTTGCCGTTGTTCCTTATAAAAATGAATATCTATTCAGTATTTAAAAGTTAAATTGTGATAACCGTGTGTTAACTTGAAAAAAGAACCAAACTGTGATATTTTTTTGCATAGAATTCTGCCTTATTTTTAATTATTTTAAATATAAATTTAATCTGAATTAACTGAAGCAACAAAATTCTGTTTTTCGAAAAAGAAAAACAAAAGAAGAATCTTAACCGTAAATTTCTAACTTTACCCTTTGAAAAATTATTTTAAAATTAAAATTAAGTGTTAAGACTGAAAAATCTTGTTATCTTCAAAAACTAAGCCTGAGAAATACATAACTAAAATTCTAACTAAATTTTCCATTGAAATTTACTGATAAATAAACATCATTTATAAATTAAAGAAAAAACATTCTCAGTACAAGTCTAAAATTGACACTGCCTTGAATTTAATGAAGGCCAAATCAAATATATCAAAATACTTCTTCACTTTACAGGAAAAAAGCTATAATTAAGAGGCTAGAGAATGTAGAATTTATTATGGATCCTATAATTTATATTTATATAGGGGGTTAGCGATATAACATGGCTTGTGCACTCCAATAGATGTCACAAGAGGCCTGCTAACATTTTAAATTAAGGACATGAAATCTGGCATGTCAACAAGAGGACAAACAACAAACTTAAAATTTAATACAAAATTTATTTAGAATATAGACCAGAGTTCTTGTAGGTTAAATTAGCATGTCAGCCCACAGTTCGAAAGTTAGGCTCACATGTCCAGTGAAAGTGTTGAAAAGTTGCTGGTCAAGTCCAGTGGTGAACTTTCCATAGTATTTTAACCAAAGTGTATGTAGTAAGTTATTTGAAGTCTGGATGACATAGTCAAAGTCTCAAAGAAAAGAAACTTCAGTTTAAATGCATGATGCTGGCGTTGTGTAGTTGCTGATAAATCCAATGGTGAAGCTTCCATAGTATTTTAACTGAAGCGTACGGAATAGGTTGTTTCTATTGTAAGGAAAGCCAGAAGCAGAAACCTAGTGTAGCCAGATGTTCAAAGGTCAAGTGTGCAGGTCCATTAATGCCAATCAACAAGGTGATTTAGATTGAAGTAAGGGCCAGAGTAATGCAGGGAAGGAATGCAGGAAGTAAGGGTCTGTGGTATCCAGAAGCAGCAAGGCCAAGAATGCTGAAAGTAAGAAAGGATAGGAAAGCCCAACTAGCATCCAGTTGGCAGACAAGAATAAATGGGAATGTAACTCAATACATAACCCATCCAAGCGCCCTGACCAACTAAAACTGAAGGGTGTGTGGCAACATAATGAAGAAAAGGTCATAGCGTCTTCCCTTGATCACATGGACAGAATAGTGAAGAGCTACAATAATATCAATTTAGATTTGAATGTAAAAGATATAGAAACTGAAAAAATTTGTGAAATAGACTATCGCTCTTATACATTAGGAGACTTGTATGACTTAGCCTATTGTTTTGAGCAAAATCTTAATTTCTGGAATGGTGGGTTTGCATGGCAGAAGTATCAGCCTGGTGTCAATGATGACTTGAAAGATGAAAATTCTGAAATTTCTGATATTGAAGTGTCTAGTGACTACAGTGAAAACTCTTTTTGTGCTAGTACATTGAGAGATAATACTATATCTTATAATAATAGATATTTGCTTGAAACTGATAAAACATCAAGTGATGTCGTTGCAAATGAAAATTCTAGAATTTCAAATACTCTTTGTGATAGTAGTCAGCACCTGCTAGCATCCGAGCCTCATGATCGTCATCCTCTCTCCTTATTCCATTTCTCACTTCTGTTGGCAGTGTCAGAGATGGCTGTGAAATCCCAGCCTACTCTTGAAGAGTCATAACCATGAGTCACAGAGGAGAATGGGTGGTGTCAGGGATGTCTTAAACTGATCCTTGAAGAGTCGTTTTGGTCCTCCACATAGCCTCTTGTTGCCGACAAGTTCTCCAAAAAGGATGAGATGAGAGTTGAGTAGGACACAATCACGATCTGGATACGTGGCTCACCCAGCGGAGACGATGTTGAAGGATGGTAACCTCAATGCTTGGAAGAGATGTTCGACAGAGTAAATCATTTTTGGTGATGCTGTCCTACCAACTAATGCAAAAGATTCTTTGTAGCTTTGTTTGCTGGAACTGCTCCAGCTGTTTGATGTCCCGATTATACAAAATCCAGATCTCGGAAGTGTAGAGAAGGGTGTAGAGAACTATAGTTTAGAAGACCATGATTTTGTATTTTATAGTGAGATCATGATTGCTGAAGATCCAGTGTGAGAGCTTTCCGCATGCGTCATGAACAGATTTGATCCTGCTGTCAAGGTCTCTCTTGTATCTAAGATGATACTGCCAAGGTAAGGAATTTCATCGAAGTCTTCTACCAACTGTCTGTCGATGATGATGTTGCTCTTTGTGTGAAAACAAAGTCGAACAAGGCTGAAGAGTCTGCTGTCAAATCTGTATTGGATGTCAATGCTGACAGGGGTGATCTCATTGATCATGGTGATGAATTTACAGGGAGAAGAGTGTTGGAACTAACACAGACCTGTTTAAGGTCACCGGTGATTGGAAACAGTGGTTTTTACTACTCACAACATTCCTGAATCTGTGGCACACAGAAGACCATGTCAACATTGTATGGAAGGATCTCTTCTGCCACAGGGAGGAGTCGATGCATTAGTATGATCTTATCAGCAATGCTAAGTTTCCGCAGAGTAAGTGGTCCCCATTTTTGAAAATCGTAACAATATTGGCATTTTAAAAGTCCTCAGGGACAGTTTTATCTTCCCAGATATGATTTATCAGGAACATTAGCTGGGTCTTCACCATGGAAGAAAAATTCCAGGAACACATGCACTCCTGGCATGGAACAGATGTTGTGGACATAACTTTTGTCCCTGGATTGAATGAGGGCATAGTCCAAGATGTGATAGTTCTTGGTTCATGGGTGCTGCCATGTTGTTTTGTGCCAGTTCGCGGATCTGAAAATGATGTTGGTCACAGTCAGGTTGTGTTCTGCACAAAGACCGAGAAACAGATGCACTAAAATGCTAAAAAATAATTTTTATGTTGATAACTTGGAGAAAACTTAGTAATTCTCTAAAAAGCTATTGTATCTTTATCGAGAATCAATTGAGTGAAGTAATGAGTGAAGGAAATTTTTATCTTAAACTTCACAATAGTAATTGTGAAGAGTGGAAATCTTTAATGATGAAAAATGGAAATATTGTTGAATATAAGAGAAGGTCTTATGTTACAGAATAAGGGAAATTGAAAAAAAAAAACAATGAGGGAATCAGTGGTGACTAACACATGCCTTAAATTAATTCATTAGCTAACAATGAAACAAATATTTGTAAGAAAAGTGTATAATCTATAACCAATACTTTTAAATCTGGAAGACCTAAAAGTAAGTCTGCAATGAAAATTGAGAAACATTGTCCTGATGATCCTTATGTTCGGGATTGAAGCTGAAAAAAACATTTGTGTAAAAATTTTTCAATAAATGTGTATCTAAAAAAAACAACTAAAAAAAACTTGCAATAAACCAAATTTGTTTATTTCACATTCTCTTGGCTGGGGCAGGGGAGTATAAAAAATTATTTTTATAAGTTAGTCTTTAGTGTAGTAAATCAATGTTTAATTGTCAAGGTTGTTTTTTTTATACATATCTTTGAGAAATGTATATTTTTAAGCCAGATGATAGGTAAAAAATTGTTACAATTGTTTTAAAATCTATTTTAGAATTAGTGGTTAAAGAACCATAAAAATATATCATTGTGAATTGTTGCGATTCATTTTTTGGATTTATAGAAAGGAAGTTTTCATATTTATTAACCAACGAGAGAAGTTCTCTCAAGCCATTGTGAAAACGGGATGGAAAATTCTGTGATCATCTTTTCTTGAATAAACCTGAACATCCAAATAAAAGAGAGATTTGGTCGTAACCAAAGCCATGATGATCCATCAAGATAGCTTAATAAATCCAACTTGGACAAGGAGAGAGACCATCTGGATTATCCTGTGTCTCAGTGAATGGGGGATTAACAACCGCCTGGTGCCTCTATCAAAGATATTGTCTTCATGGACGTCATGGGATGATAATCAGATAAGTACAAATCTAACATCTGTGTAACACCACTGCCATTCAATTCCCTTAGGTGTTGTCTCCCAAACAACAAGGTACAAGCATTCAGTGGACTGTTGTCCCTCAGATGCACACATGCAAGGAAACCTGAAAACTTTTTGTTCTTAATGGGGTATGTCTCTGGCTGTATAATATTGACACATCCCTCTTGGAATAGGATATGTCTATGATTGTAGAACATTAAATATATCAACAATATAGAAGGATACATGCCTTTTGGAAGCAGGTACATGCCTGATTGTAAAACATCAACAAAATAGAGGGATGGGATATGTCTCTGGCAGTAAAACATCAAAACATTAATAAATTGAAAGGGCATATCCTTTGTGGATTGGGGTAGGTCTATGATTGTACAGCATTAAAACGTCAATAAAATAGAAAGACATACTATCTCCAAATGGGGTATATCTCAGGCTGTACAACATTAAAACATCAACAAAATAGAGGGACATATCCCACTTGGAATGGGTATGTCTATGACTGTATGACATTAAGACCTCAATAAAATAGAGGAACATATCCCTCTTGGAATGGGGCATGTCTCTGGCTGTACAATATTAAGACCTAAATAAAATAGAGGGATATATGCATCTACAAATGTGGTATGTTTCTTGCTGTACAACGTTAAAACATCAACAAAGATAGAGTTATCCTTCTTGATATATATCTCTGGCTTTACAAATTTAAAACATCAAACAAATAATGGGATATATCAAACTTGAATGAGGTATGTCAGAAGTTGTATAACATTAAAACATCAATAAAATAAAGACACATATCCCTCTCAGAATATGATATGTCTCTGGCCTTACAAAATTAAAACATCAATAAAATAGTGAGACACATCTTTCTCTGAATGGTGTTTGTCTATGGCTGTAAAACATTAAAATATCAACATAATAGAGGGTTATATCTCTCACGCAATGATGTATGTCTCTGGCTGTACAACATTAAAACATCAACAAAATTGAGGGACGTATCGCTCTTGGAATGGGGCATGTCTTTTCCTGTACAAAATTAAAACATCAATAAAATAATCAGACATATCCTTGTTGAAATTGGGTATGTCTATGACTGTACAACACAAAATATATCTATAAAATAGAGGAACATATCCCTTTTGGAAGGGAGTTTGTCTGTACATTAAAACCTCAATAAAATATAATGAAAATATCCCTCTCGGAATGGAGTATGTTTCTGACCATAGAACATTTAAAGATTAATAAAATAAAGGAACATAACTCGTTTGAAATGGTGGATCTCTATCGCAGTAAAACATTAAATCCCCAACAAAATAGGATAACACATCCATCTCAGAATTAGTTATGTTTCTGTCTGTACAACATTAAATCATCAACAACAGAGGATAACATATTCATCTCAGAATTAGTTATGTTTCTGTCTGTACAACATTAAATCATCAACAACAGAGGATATCATATTCATCTCAGAATTGGTTATGTCACTGTCTGTACAACATTAAAACAGCAACAAAACAGGGGGACTTATCCATCTTGGAATGGGTTATTTCTCTGTCCGTACAACATTAAATCATTAACTAAATAGGGGAACATATCCATCTCGGAATTGGTTATGTCATTGTCTGTACAACATCAACAAAGGAGAAGGACATACCCCTTCTCGGGTCAGGATATTTCTGTGTCTGTACAACATAAAAACATCATTAAAATAGAGAAACATATCTCTCCAGTGATGGAGTATATCTCAGGCTGTACAAAATTAAAACACCAATAAAATAGAGGGATATATCCCTCCTGGAATAGGATATGCCTATGATTGTAGAATACTAAAAATATCAACAAAATAGAAGGATATACCCCTCTTGGTATTGGGTAGGTCCTTCACTGTACAACATTCAAACCTCAATAAAATAGCTGATATTTATGATGAAAAAACAAAGATATGAAAAGTTTATATTATGCCATTTAAGTGAAGCAGAACTTTAATGGATTATCTTACAACACATAAGTGAAGGATTACCTAAAGCTTTTCTGTACAAACATTTTCAAAACAGGTAGACAGTTCTTTATGATTTGGAAAACTTAAAAATACAATCTTCTCACTTCTCATGTTGGCCTGTCCTAAACTGAGGTAAATTTAATATAAATCTTTAATGTGAAACAAATTGAGTGTATCTGTTTACAGACATGTGTAAAGGCTTGAACATAGGTACTTTCATATATGCAAAAACAACTATTGCTATAGTAGAAAAAGTTATTTAAATTTCATTTGAGAAAAATACAAATATGTATTGAAATGTTTTGAGAATAAATGACAGTTTTGAGAAGTTTGAATAAGTTCTTAAAATCTGTCTTTTATTCTCTCCAGATAATAGATTTTAACATGAAAGTTGAATATGGAACAAAATAAAATACAGTGATGAGGATTTAAGAATTTGTTTTTCAAGTAAAATTGACTTCCTTAGATTAAAATCATGGAAGTTGATGACAGAACATAATTGCTGTATAGGATATCCTGGATTCAGTTATATCTTCAAACATACATACAAAGTTAACAAAAGTAAATGCTGAATTATTAAAATAGACTTCAAGGTTGTGCCAGTGAGTCAGATATAAAATCTAAATTTCAAGTATTGAATGTGACATCAGAAGTACGGAAATATCCTCTTGCAACAAAACCTGCATAAAATTATTGTTATGCTGAAGACAGATTTTACAACTTCCATTTAATAACATACATTGACCAGAATAATTGAGATAATGTTTTTGATGACAAAACTGACAATAGGAAAGATTCTATTTGGATTTTTATTTGTATTTCTTCTATTTCTGAAAGTCCAGGCTGAAAATCGTAAGTTAACCTTTTTTCGTCCTATTTTCTTGTTTATATTATGAGAATAGAATTTTATAACAGTAATGTTGTATAATTCTTGATGTTAGGGCTTGACTTGAATTTTGTTTCAAGCTGGTAAAATAGACTTTAACAGTGGTTAAGTCTTATAAAGGCTTAAATTTAATATTGTTTTAGTCAATAAGGTTTGAAATGGACCTTGTTTCAGTCGAATGAACCAAAGTATTGAATGTGTTACAAACGATTCATTTCAAAGCTTTTTCTATGTTCATGATCATTCCTACTTTCGTCTCTTCAATATTATTACAGATTGTTTTGCTCATTTCTTACTTTGAATCTTTTAGTCTCCGTTTAGTTTTCCCAAATACTTTTTCCCTTTCATTTATTCTTCATTAGGCCAGTAATGGCAATATTTACTACTTTAGTCTCTTTAATATTATTACAGATTGTTTCGATCATTTCTTACTTTGAATCTTCTAGTCTCCGTTTAGTTTTCCCAAATACAACTTCATTTTCATTTATTCTGAATTGGCTCATTAATGAGAATGTTTACTACTTTAGTCTCTTCAATGTTGTTACAGATTATTTTGCTCATTTCTTAATTTGAATTTTTTCCTCACAATTTGGTGTTCCCAAATACTTCTACGTTTTCATTTATTCTCTATTTGGGAATTGATGGGAATGTTTACAATTTTAGTCTCTTCAGTTTTATGATAGATTGTGTTGCTCATTCCTCACTTTTTTTCCTTTTGTTATAAATTTGTTCCTTACTGGTTGTCTTCCTAGTGATATTTGGTAGCAGAATTTAATTAATTTTTTTTTAGACCAGTTCCAGCTATTTTTAATTTACTTTGTCTCTCGGGGAAGATGGCGGAAGAATCGTTCGATATAAACTGATCCCCAATTCAGTGGTGATACTAGTGGACAGTCTGTGGTTGAATGGATCGAAAAGGTGGAACTGGTCTGCGAATTATTTTAATATCGAAGATTGATCAGTTCTTCCTCTGATATTGAATGGCGGTGCCCTTGCTGTGTATAGGCAGCTGTTTAAAGAACAGAAAAGTGACATTGAGCAAATAAAGCTCTAAATACTAACCGTGTTTGGAACTGACCCGGTTAATTATTTCACCAATTCCAGGCACGGCGTCTGCGACCTGGCGAGACAGTAGGCGTATATTTGGCAGAATTAAAAAGCTACAAAATTCAATCGCACCGCTTCCTGAAGAATGGATGACATGCGCCTTCGTTTTTATCCTTGCCCAGTCATGTTAAGCAGAAACTCCGCGCATCATCAGAATGGAAGACCTGACGCTCAATCAATTGTTGACCAGAGCCCATGCTGTCAGAAATCGACGAAAAAAGAGGCTGATGAACCAGTGGCCGCAGTTATTCAACCAATTGAAGTCAAAGAAGGTCAGACCCCATTTATTCGTCGCCATGGCGTTTGCCACCTGCTATCGGTGCTCTGGGCGAATCATTTTTGCCAGAGACTGCCGCTATCAATGCGAAGAAATCGCATCTGAGTTCATGCCTTGAAAACACGGTCATTCTGATCAGCTTCCAGTGTCATTATATTGCCTCTAAAGTCCATTCCTGGAATGGGGGGACGAAACCAAACTGCGGTCTCTTCCCGCACCGAGCATGAAAGAGGCGCCCTGTGAACAAGGTATGCATCAATGGAATAACGTGTACCGCTTTAATAGATTCGGGCTGCTCTCGGTCACTCCATTATAACGGATTTGCCAACAGTGGAGCAGACAAAAGATGGACGTACTAACGGCTGATGGAAAGGCTCTCAGAAGCGGGAGTTGGAAACATCAAATTCAGTATTAACAACAGTGACCCTGTCACAGTCAGTGTGTTGGTCGTGGACAAAGCATACAAGTATTAGGTTTCAGTCTGCTCCTTGGGATGGACATTATTAAGGAACTGGGCGGCGTACGCATTACAGAGGCCAAGCAAAGTCAAGTTTTCTGATCCGCCCATCTGTGCTACTTTGAAGATCAACGAGCCGACTTTAGTGCAGAGTTCGACCAAAAGGACGAAAACATGGACAGCATTTTGGAAATGGTCGGAAAATAACCCACCAGAAAAGCTCCAGAACCGAGTGTCAGAATATTCGGTGCCCGAACGCGTCAAGAAAGGAAAATTCGCGCATTTTTGGCTACGGCGTTTGTTGGAGATTGAGTTATTTTCCTGAACAAATTTGCTTTGAGAACGCTTACAGTTCATTTTAATAATAATTTAATAAGTTTAACTAACTTATTAAATTATGAATTTGGTACAGTCATTTCCTATTTTTTTCTCTTTTTAAAAAAAAATTAGAAGTAACTGAAACAGGCTGTCATTGTACAAACATGAAATAGCACATTAGAACTGATGGAAGTTTGAATGATGGGAAATGTGAAAAGCATACTAAAGAGATATAAGTGCCAATCTAGTAAGGAATTATGTTTGTTCTTTGATCAAATTCCAATATTCATTTCTTTTTGAGAAATGTGAATTACAACTTTTTTAATCTCATTTCCCTCATGACTCTTCGCAGATTCATATTTTTTTAGGTTACTTGTGAATTCTTACTGTTGTCAGCTCTCAATTTGCACTGATATGAGGTATTATCAGGTTTCTCTTTGCCATTATGGTAAGAGGAAAACTTTCATAATATTTTCGGTTCCTCTGACTGTAGCGATGACATTCAGTGTCCTTTTAAATGAATGGTCCCTATGAAAGTGAATTGCATAGACATGTTTCCTTCTTTTTTTTATCATTTTAGAAGCAGAATCCTGTTCATAATATAAATACAGTATCAAATTTAATCCCCAATAATTTTTAAAGAATTTTGTATTTATCCTGTTGTTATTTACAAATGTCAGATTTGAAACTTGGCATATATTTTGATAACTGCATACTATTGATATTGTCTTTTTTTTCCAATTTTTAGATAAAATTTTATGAAACAGATTCATGCATTTTCATTCATGGCTTTGGTTTTATTATGGTGACAATTGCAAAAACAAAGGGAGGTAATAAATATTCATCATAAATGAATCCTACCATGAGCTATTTTCCTTTTCCAATTCTTAAGTCATATGTTACACATAAGAAATTTTTTTTTAAATTATGAAAGTTAGGTTGTAGGGTACAATTTAGCAATATTGTACACGATATTGAAGTCATTATTGGAAGTAAAATTGTATATGCCATATAGATTTGTCCAAATAGAAAGGTAACATTGATAAATGCACCCTTTGAATGCATGCATTTTTTTTATCAATGATGTTTCAGATCTACATAACAGGTACTGCCAAAATATATCTTGAAATGAAAGTAAATAAACATGACCCCTTGTATTTTTTTAATTTGCCCCAAAATCAGGGAATTATCAAATTTTATTTAAATTTTCAACATTTATTTATTTATTTATGAATTAATTTTATACTGAATGAATAACTAGAAAATGTCAAGGAAATATTTCTTGTCAGTTGCACCCAACTTTTTATATCATCATAAACACTTTTAAAATTGCTCAAACATGACAAATATTTTCATTAAGCAAAATCACTAGAGATGTTATTTCAATAAAAAAAAATTACACAATATTAAATGAGAACATCTCAAAAATATGTTATGAAACTGTTATAGACAAGCGTATGGTTGCAAGAAAGAAATACAACAACAGCAGAAATAGATTAACGTGATTTATTTCAATATGTACGTGTGGTTTTGGGACAGCTACCTTTTGGTATAGTTCAGAAGCCAGCTGCCAATCTGGGTTGATCTCTCATAGTAGTTCTCACAGGTTGACATGGCGCTCCTCGTGCTGACTGCCCAGACTGACTGTGACAAATCTCTTTCCTGGCCTCCTGTTGACTGAACTTGTACTTCCCCGTGTGATCCCTTTTATGGCATTTTTTTTATGACTTAACAGGCTCGAAAAACGACACGAATATAATTAGGAGGGAAGCATTTTTTATTGGTCAAAAATAGAAACACTTTAAAATATTTATTTATTTTTTATTTTTCGACCGAACTCGTATCAGGCCTATTTAAATAAGATAATGGTCATTTTGTGACGGGGCTTTGTCCTGCTCATTTTAGCTCTAAAATCTTGAGTATGTTAGATTATTTGCCTTAAATCAGCCGAGATATGTCTTATTTTATTTTATAACAAGGTTCCGCCAGGTCTCGGTCTGATTTACAGTAAGCCTTATTCGTGTATATTTGGGTGATTAATTCATGACAAAGTCTCTGAAGCGTGTGGGAAGTTGTCCTCATGTTTTTCTTATTGGCATTTGTTTTGGTATGGAGTTATTTGCTGAATTATATGTCCCAGAGGGATGTGGAGAAGAACGATCCTGGTGATTGTTACATGGTGGTGGCAAAGGGATTGTATTAGATAGGTGTGTTGGACGTTGAGCCAGTCATCGGATATGTGCGTGGTGAATCCAGATTGTATCACCATTATCATTTTGCACCTGACACATCATATTGTTCGTTTGTATAATGGTGTAATTTCCTATCCAGGGCAGATGAAAGGATTGGGTAACAGTTGAGTGTGGCCGATGAAGTAAAACCTTGTCGCCTACTTGTATTGGGTCCTTGTAAATTTGAGGCGATTTAAGTTAGTCTCAAGTTTGTGGTCAGCTTCATCATTGGCCAGGGTGACGTGGTGGTGAACCTGCTTTAGCAGAGCATTAATTTGCATTCCATATGCTCCAGGATCGTCGCTTGATTTCTTTTCTGTGTAGTCAGGTAGGCTGATGTTGGGGTGATTCGGCCAGTAATGGCATAGTATTTATGAGACACCGGTTGCTGTTGGTTGTGGCATTTATGGACGAAACGACAGATTCTAGAACGTCTGTCCATTCACAGTTCCTGTTTTCGCATAATATATAAAAATGCGTTCTTCATCGACCGATGTTGTCTCGGATATTTCCTTGAGCTTTTCTCACCAAGGACAGTGAAGTTCTTGTGTGATTGACATCTGGTTACAGAATTGTCGATAGATTTTTCCAGTGGCGTCAGATAGACATAAATGGAATCTCTGTGTTGTATTTGAAATGGTACAATCAAAATACAGCATCATGGTCTTTCGCATGGTATGGCTTTAAAATATCAGCTGAAGCTATCCAAGATGGTTTGGATGTAGCGTTTTGCCTTTATAAATGGGTATTGTGAAAAAGTCTATAAAGACGAGATAGAATGGTCAATTTCACATTTGCAGGGCCAATGGGCCAGTGAGTTTTCTACCGTAGTTGTTCTTGCACTTAACACACACGTGTAGTTCACTGAATCGATAAAGGCTTTGGTGTCCGCGGTTTTTGAATTCCCACCAGTAGCTGGAAAAAATTCTCAAATACGGGTAACACCTGAGTGGTTGTTTTTATCAATGTGCCTGGTAGAGGTATCTGGATCATAGTTTTTATGGGGACACCAATCTCGGAGGTGTTTACTGTCTCCAATCATCAAAACGGAGGTGCCTGGTTCTAGAAAAATTGTTGCAAATGTTTTTTTGAAAAGTGTATTTCGGTGGTCATCAGGATCGATATAGGTTCAAATTCATTTCTGACTGGAGGGCGTTGATGATCTTTTCCCAGGGCGTCATCCTTCTGTAGTTCATTTGCGATACTGATGTGGTTGCAGATTCTCTCAGTGGGGATGGTGGTGGTAGAGTGATAGACGAAGAATGTTTTTATAACGCTGTTGTGGGTGCTTTTAATTTTGTGGTGTGTGAGTTTTGGGAATGAGCTGTAAACCGTTAAACTCGCTCGAGGCACCAAGATGGGATGTATACGTGGAGGTCTGAACCACTTACCTCGAATGTCCTGCCTGCTGGTGTAGGGTCGTTCGGGGCTTTCGCATTTCTTATGTCCGCAACCTCTGCTGAGCATGTCAAATTTTGCTTGATTCGCCTTTGACATATTCTAAGACGAATTTCTAACATGAAATTTCTTCTTGCCATCGCTTTATTTTGGCATTATTGAACTCTCGTTGGTCCAGATATGTCAGCGATCTGTGGTCGGTGAAGAAGACGAAGGGTGGTTGCGAAAAATAATCAAATTTCAATATTGCCCACTTTACTGCATATGCCTCTCGTTCTAACATTGTGGACCAGTTCTGTTCCATGGAGTTGAATGTATGGGAAGCAACTGCTAAAAATATCATTCTTCCCGTTATACGGCTTCTTGCATTAAGATTGCTCCACAAGCGACGTCACTGGCGTCGGTGGTGAATTTGAAAAGTTTGGAGAAATTCGGAAACGGATGACGGGTCACAAAGAGAGACGGTCCCGATTTTTTTTAGGATCTGATTTTTGCGTCCAGATAAATGGTTTATTAACCTTGTTGAGTTCTTGTATGGGACCCATAATTTTGAAAATATATCTGACCAGATTTGTTTTTGAAGACGTGTCTCTGGGAATTGTCTGATCCACACTAAACGGACGATAAAGCTTTGTAATTCCTGTTTTTGATGTTGGTGGTTTCATTTCCTGATGGCACGAACGTATTCTGGATCAGCCTTGAATCCTTCGCTGTTTACTAAAAATCCGAGGAATTTTGCCTCTGATGCGGGAAGGAACATTTATCTGGATTCAAAAATTGAGTCCGAATTTTCAGAGGGCAGTAAAAATTGTTCGAGGGAGAGTATGTAATTATCCTAAATGTCCTAGCGTGGACCAGGTTGTCATTAATATAGGAAGAAATGTTGTCATGGGATGTGACCGTGGCTAGGGCTTCTAAAAGCTGATAATAGGAGAAACTTTGTCCGGCAGATGTAAAAAAGAAGGCCAGGCGCATCTATTGATAATTTATGGTCCTTCCATGTAAATGCTGTTTTGTATCGGTCTAAACCGAATCTCAATTTGCCAGTAACCACTGTGTAGATCGTGGGAAGTGAAATATCTATTGCCTTTGCCGATTTTGTTGAACAACTGGTTTATCCTTGGCATTGGGTAAGGGTCAAGATCGACTAAGACCTTGTTGAGAGTTCTTTTAAAATTAGCGATGATGCGAATATTTCCGTTTTTCTTTGCGTCACGGCAAATACAGGGCTATTTTTAAGCCTTTGGGGTCGCTAAACAGTTTTCAATGATACCTTCATCGACCATGTGCTTTTATTTCCGGTATCAACGTCTGCTTCCAAAGCCTGGGCGATCGGGTGTTGTTTTTGGCTGCGAGACTGGCCATTGGTTGGTATGCGGATTGGTCGGGTTTATATGCCTTTGCTGCTGCTTTGTGGTGCCAAATAATGTCAGCACAAGCGAATGGTAAGTTTGCAGTGGCCTCTAGTTCGTTCGGTTCATTTGGTTTGGTAGCGATAGCCCCGGAAAGGACCTTTTTAATTCTTTAGCATTGATCCAGTGTCTGGATGTTGGGCTGTAGTTCCATAGTAGGCTGATTTTGGATGACATCCAGTTGGGTGCCATATGAGAAGATCGTTGGTTGACGATGATGGTGATATGTTGCGGCTGTGTGTGTTGTGTTTCAAGGAAAGTGTGTCTCTGAAGTTATAATCACATTTTTGGTTGTTTTTAGATAGGAATCCAATTTTTGTGACATAAGATATTTTATGTTCGAAAACAACGGTGTGGTTTGAGTAGTTACCAGCATGTTAACCTTTTTTGAATGTGGGTGAGTCTCCTCTGCCAAGGGTGATGTCAACAAGTCAAACCAATTTTGGCAACAATGCTGCCATTGATTCCTTTTACTATGTGATCAGAGCAGGTTATATGTTTCTTGGCTATCTATTAACTGAGATATTGGTGATGAAATGCAGGTGGAGCATCCAGAGTTTATATTGCTACACCAGAAATTTCTTGTCCCTGTTGAAGGGGGATGCATGGATGAGCAGTGAATGGTATCGAGTCCTTGAAGGTTAATGTGTGATGGCTGACGTATGGAACATGGCGAACAGGCATGGACATCTTGTCCTGCAAAGCGAAAATCCTGTTCCACATCATTTATGGTTTGTATATTTCATTTGTTGCGTAATATGGGCCTGTGCCTAAGTGCGAGGTGGGTGGCGATATAGGCAGTTACGTCCATGGAGGCAGGGGCGACCTCTGAGTTGTAGTTCTTGCACACGCTGATTCGTGGTGTGTTTGCTGATGGTTTCTGTCGGATGATGGCCGTAGTTGGATGGTGGCCTGTTAAAAGGTTTGGTGAGTGGGTCGCGTTTCTTTTGGTTTGACCGCTGTGGTTTTGTGTGAAATACACAGTGTCGTGCGAAAGTTATGTCATGAATTTTTTTCAGCGATCAAAGGTATATTTGAGCTTGTTTGCTATGCCAATCGGTTAAATAGTGGTTGTCCATTGTCTTGACAAGATGTGGGTAAAGATTTGAGTTCAAATTTTCAAATTTTCGCTCATTAAATTAAACGCCAATGATGGAAATTAAGTCCATTGACTGTTAAGCCTGTATTTTTTGTCTTTTTTGTATTTGTTTTTTATGAAATGGCTGCTTCTCTAAAGGGTGTTTTCAGTTAACCCGTGAAATCTATTAATTTTTATATCTATTCTAGATCCCAGGCTTGATTGAGGTGCTGGAAGTTAAAAATTTGGCTTCCGTTAGGACTGTTAATAAGTATTCCTTCAGTTGTTCGAAGGTGGATATGATCTTTTTTGAAAAAACCATCTGCTGAAGATACTTTGGTCCAGTAAATCTTTTAAAGGGATAATTATTTCCATATGGGAAGGTTTGTTTTGTTGAGTTCTGGAGTGACGTGGATTTTGCGTGTATATTTGTTTAAAACTGTTAATGAATCGGTTCCGTCGTCTTCAAATTCATGTCGCGTATCTTGGCACATTTTAAGCTGTAATCGCCATTTGTTTGAGCAGTGGTTTAAAGTAGTTGATTTTAGGGCAAAGCAATTTATGTTTTTTGTAGCAGAAATAGATTTAATAGTGTTTTTTTTCCTTGATGAGGAACATAGTTCGGTTTGGGACAGCTACCTTATGGTATAGTTCATAAGCCGGCTTCTGATCTAGATTTACGTGATCTCTCATAGTAGTTCACACTGGTTGACGGTGGTTGATGCTCTCCTGCTGCTGACTGCTCTGACTGACCGTGACAGGTCTCTTCCCTGGCCACCTGTTGACTGAACTTTGAACTTCCGTGTGACCCCTTTTATGGCATTTTTTTTATGGCTTAACAGGCTCGAAAAACGACGCGAGTATAATTAGGAGGGAAGCATTTTTATTGGTCGAAAAATAGAAACACTTTAAAATATTATTTTATTTTTTCGACCAGAACTCACGTACGTCGGGAACATTTGTAAACGAAAATGATAATGGTCATTTTGTGACGGGGCTTTGTCCCGTTTACATCCGGCTCTCGCTCTTGTTATGTTTATTTGCCTGTAAATCAGCCGAGATATGTCTTATTTTATTTTATAACAAAACCTTATAAAATTAAATAATGCGTCAAAATTACTTTTTTGTGGAAATGTTTGTGAATTCTAAATTTAGTAAATTAATTATTTTCATTTCCTGATTTGACAACTCAATGAAATTTGTTTAAAACAAAATTTGCTAAAGATCCTTAAAAACAAAGCAATTTTGAAATTTTTCTAATTGCTGATAAAGATTATTTTATTTTCAAACATGTTTAATCTAATAAAAAATGTAAACTTGCTGTCATATTGGCATGATAAGTTGAAAAACATTTAATTAATCAAAAAATTTAATTTAAAAAGTCAATTACTCAGTGTTGTTTGATTTTTTTTGCATTTGTGTAATTACATCAACAGAAAAATCTATTTAAAATCGTTAATTCATTGGACAAATGTTTGAAAACTATCCTGCATCTCATTCCATGCATATGTGTAGATGTTTTGAACATCAACAAAATTAGTCTGATTAAAAAAATGGATGATTAACAAAAAAGAGTTCAGTTTGTCATATTTTTCTGACATGAAAACTATTTGTTGATCTATAAAATTATACAAAATTATATATCATTCATTCTGTTGGACATGTATAATTCTGAAAGGACAAAAACTATTAACATCAACCAACTTGCTCATACTGAAAAAAATTTGTTGTTTAATTTATTGATCACATTTTTCAAATATATATGATATTTCTAAAATCTCTGCATCTTCTGAAGAAGTAGAAAGGGAACAAAAAGCTGGCCACTGACAAAGCCAGAACTGAACTCCAAAAAAAAATACATTATATAAATTTCGGAAATGATATCAACTTCACAACAAATATCAAACGAATGAGATGTTCAATCAAAATAAAAACCAAAGATAAAACTTGGAAACCAACCTATGCATCAACAGCAAGTGGAAATATAAAATTTTCAATAACCAATTTATTTAAAATATATATTTGACCTCTTATAGAAAATAAAAAATTTATTTTTAAAAATGAATTTGCCAACTTGAAAATTTGGTTGGAATATAGTAGAAAACAAAATTTAAAAAAAATTAAAAAAAATAACGATCCTAAAAGGAAATGAGGTCATGTCAAGGTAACATAATATTAAATTAAAATTTAAAAGTCTTAAATTAACAATATTGAAACCACCAAATCACCATAATGAACTAAATAACCTAGTGAAAAAAAGGAATATTTTTACTCCCATTTTTAAATTGTTTTCACATTATAATTTGTTTAGGATTAATTATAATATTACAACCAAGTTTATCATTACTCTAATTACACAGATATAAATTTTAAAAAGACAAATGAAAAAAAATAAATACTGAAATAAAATTCAACAAAGAATATTACGCCACTGAAAAAATGAAAATAAATCATGGTATATGACTCATCAAACAGATCAAAATAAAACAAAAAAAATTTTTAAATTCCCCAAAACTTACAAAACTCAAAAAATTTATTTTAAATGAAATTTTATAGAATATCAAAGAAATCCTTACAAAAATTTTTAAATAAACATTAGCAAAAATATTAACCCCCTCACCTTTAAACAATTTTTTGTAATCACAACCCAAAAATTCATATTCAAGGAAAAAAAATACTAAAAAATAATAAATATTGAAATGCACAAAATCATTTTAATTGGTTTTTGATATTTACTTCAATCAACTTTTGTAAAACGAGTATTCTGGTTGGAAATCCTTAAATTTTTTAAAATTCATGGACTTAAAAAAACCAAAGATCAACCTCTTCCACACCTTTAATGCTCTAAATAATAAAATTAACCGATAAATAATCAATGTTATTTCATTTTTTAATAAAAAAAAACAAACAAAAAAGTAAATTTTTAATGGGAATTTCCTTCAGTGGACCTTAATAAAATTATTTTCTTGAATTTTTATTTTGTTAAATACACATTTTAAATAATTTATTAAATCTTATTTCACAGGTGAAAATTTTTATATTATATATTCCATATATTTTTTTTTTTGCTTTAAAATTGTAAATAAACTAAACAAAATGGAATTTTTGATTTTCACATACTAAATACAGATAAAACAATGACTTACCTTTCTTAAAATATGAATCGATCATGACAAGTCCAATAATTATTTTGGTTGAACTAATAAAATGATTTTTTAAACTTTGACGGAAAATCATATAAAAATAAAATTTTAGAATTTTTATGAATTCTTTTTCTATTCATAAAATATGATATAGCAAAAAATGATTAAGAGCAAAAGGATAAATAAATATATATGGATTTCATAAAATTTATTTTCATCATTGGGAAACAAACATGCATAAAAAATATTCCAAAATAGAAGAGGTTATTTCAACCCATAAATGGTTAATGAATCAAAAATATAATTTACATATTGAATAAATTTAATAAAATTGCATTTATCTAAATTTTTTGTCTGAATAATCAACTACATTCAATGAATAAGCGATGAAAATTAGATGAGAATTCACATTTTAAGAAACTTCAAATTTATCAATGATAAAAATTAAATTTACCTCAAATGGTTGAAATAGAAGAACTGAAAATATTAATTTTATAATAACATTTAATTTCAATCTTTGTCAAAAATATATTTAAATTTCAATATGTATATAAATATTATTTTTATATATACTATAGTAGAGCCCGGCGTTGCCCGGGATGTAACAGTAAGAGATAGATCAAGTATCGACCATCATAAAGACTGAAAAATAAAATTGACAAAGATTATTGTTTAAGGTTGATGGACACGCATGTCTTAATTAGTTTTTTTTTTTTTTTTTTTTTTTGGTCAAACCCAAATTCAAACAAAAACATTGTTTACAATCGTTATGAGTCTATCGATTGGTGAATAGAATTTTTTTATAAACAATTGTCTTGTAAATGGAATTTTTTAAAGCATTCTGAATGTAAAATTAAAAAAAAAAATGCAAGACAATAAGAAATACTACCTAAAAAAAAAAAAAGTGAAGTTTTGTTTTATCGGTTGAAAAATGTAAGTAACCTTTCTAAAATCTTTAAAATTTATGACACACAAACACAAATTGAATACAGTAAAAAAATTGCATATTTTTAACCTAAGTTTCCCCATAATTAGAAAAAATTTAGATTGATATTTCACTCGTTGTTTCTAAGTTTATCAAAAATTAAAATTTTATTTTCCAAAATGCTTTATTTTTTATGAAAGAGGATAGACTAAATTTTTTTTAATTATTTTAAAAATTTTTCCATTTTTTTTTAGAATATTCTAAATTTTGATTTAAAAACCTTGTTTCTCTTTTGTTGTTTGAGGGGTAAAAAATAACATAGATAATTTTAGCTGTTTTTTTGTATTTATACACATTAATTTGGAAAATCTTGCAAAAAATTTTAATTTCAGATGTTAATGAAACTTTCAAACTATTCAAGATGATCAAAATTATTATAAATATGTTTTTTTTTTTTTCAAGTCATGGAAGAAATATTTTTTATATTTATTAACACCCCCATAACTAATTTTTATGAAAAACTCTAGAAATTGAAGACCATCGGTTTTAGTGATTACAATTGTTAAAAACAAAAGCTTTGAAGAATGCAAATCAAATTTTTTTTTTTTTTTTTTTCCAACGTACCTGAAAATCAGCTGTTAATTGTAAAATTTTAAAAACTCAATTTTCGAAATATATTATTTAGTTTCAAATGCTTTTTTTTGTTTTAATTTTTTTTATGAATATGGACAATATTTTCTAAAGCAAAAAATTTTTCAATGAAAATTGAATTTTAATACAATTATTTCTTATTTCTTTAATTTTAAAAATTTTTAAAAAATTTTAAATTTTTTAAAAATATTTTAAAAATTAGTTAAAAAATTCATCAACAACCTTTCAAAATGTCCTTGTGAGATTGTCATTGTCTAGCGCTTTGAAAATTGTATAATTTGGACCAATCAGATTAGCCATGGTAATTAAGAAATGTAATTTTTGTGTTTATAGTCGGACAGTAATTATCAAGTACGGAAGACCAACCAGAATACAATTTAGTTGCATTATTTGAGTTCAGCATTGTTCTCCGCTGTTAAGCCCTTTACTTTTGCACCGAACACGTATGGAGAAGTTAATTTGAGTTTTCAATTTCAACTGAGAAGGGTACCTACAAGTAACAGTATCATCTTATGAAATTTAACTACTGCTAAACTTTAATTTATATGATCTTATTTTTATATTAATCTCAGTTATGACATTTTTTTCATAAATGAAATATCAAAATTAATAATAAAATGAATGGAAATACAAATAACATAGTAAAATGTAATAAATGTACATAAAATTATAGTATTTTATGTACACTTCTGATAAAATTTCATAAGAAAGGTACCTAAATTAATTAGATACCTTTTTTCTTATGAAATTTAATCTCACTATTAACAGTCTTATTTTTTTTGGTTTCTTTATATTTTTTCCATAAAGCATCGTAAACGTAAAAATGAAAAAAGACAAAAAAAAAAAAAAATTAAAAAAATTAGAGCGCTGAAAGTTTTCCTTAAAAGTAACGAGGTAAATAATTTGTTCACTTAAATAATTTCACTTCCTTCCATCCGTAGAAAGAATTATCCTCCCGTAAGTTATCTAAACGTCATGAATGTGCCTTTCATCAATCGTCAAGTTTCGACGAAAAGGTTATGACCTGCTTTGTTTTATTTTCAAATTACATTTTTTTCGGCGCAGAAGCTAAGTTAAGCTTGGTTCAAAATATTTTAAATAAACAGTATAATTTCTGTTTTTATTAAAATTAGTTTTGAAAAAATGATAATTGATTTTTAAAAGAATATCAAAGTCAGATTTTAATCTTTTTTATCAAATCGAAAAAAATGATTGAAAATGATTGATTATTTTGTCCTTTTTTTTTAAAAAAAAAAAATATTTTTAACGAAAATTTCAGACGTGCTAGGAACGATTAAAAAATGTAAAAAAACCCCAAAAATACTTTGATCTTTCCTCTTTAATAATAATATGAACATTAGACGATAAAATTTTTTTTTTCGCAAGTTCGGCGTTTTTTTCATCATGCTATGCTCTTTTTTTACATTTTCGTGGGTGAGTTGTCCCCTTTCATTCTCACGATGTGTCTTAATCGTGTTTTCAAATTGATTTTTATTAAAAAAACAATTTTGTTTTTCCCATTTTCGGCACCGTTAGAACCATTTGGTAATTTTATGTAGTCCTGTGAAGTTTTGTTGAAATCGGCTAAAAAAATGTAGGAAATTCGATCCAACATATAAAACGTTACAGACACACACACACAACAATTTATTTTTATAATAAGATATATATTAGAAAATTACATAAATCATTATTTTAAAATAATAAAATATTTATTTTTTTTTAAAAATAAAAGATTATTTAGTAAATGTAAATATTTTTGTAAGAGAAAAATTTTGTTTTTTATATATGTCAAAAAAAAAGCAAAATTTTTATATCATACACAAAAAAAAAACCATACTGAGACCTTTTTCAAAATTGAATTTTAATTCCATTTTTTTTTAAAAATATTCTGCCATAGTTATTGAAAACATTTGTATAAATATGGAAAAATTAATGTTTTTTTAAATTTAAATTCAGAACATTGTGTGTGTCTGTTACCAACGTTATATTGGATTCTTTTTTTTTTTGTACATTTTTCAACCGATTTCAAAAAAAAAACTTCACAGGACTACATAAAATTAACTAAAAAATGGTTCTAAATTATAGCGTCAAAAATATGGGAAAAATATAATTATTTTTAAAAAAATCAATTTGAAAATTTTTTAAGAGACATCATTTCCATGTTCTGGGACAACTTTTATCATGAGAAAAGTGTGTGTGGGTTCCTTTAAATATGGGGAGAGTCTATTTCAATATTTTTCAAGAATAAAACAAAAAATTCTTCAATTTTTTTTTTTTTTTTTTTTGGCAGGTAGTGTTTCTTATTCTCTTGCACACTTTTTTTTTTTATTTTTTAACATTCAAATGCTTTAAAAATTCCATTTACAAGACAATTATTTATAATAAAATTCTATTCAATCATAGACTCAAGAACGATTGAAAACAATGTTTTTTGAATTGAGTTTGAGTTTGACCAATTCGTAAAAAAAAAAAATTGAAAAACTTATTTATATTTTTTTTTTTTCAACCTTAAACAATAATCCAACGATCTCTACTGATTGTACAATACAAACATCGGAATAAATTCTTTTATTATTGAAAAGATAATGAAATCTAAACATACATGAGTCCTTGGAAAAAATAATAACCGGAACAGGAAACTACTTTAAATACACATATTTTCCAATTTTTTTACTGTATTTAAGTAAAAATCATAAATTGAAAAGATTATTATATATTAAAAAATACTAAATAAATGAATAAGATTTGTTAGATCATAATTAATAAACCCAAATAAAGTTAATATTTTTTTTATTAGAAACAACGAGTGGAAAATATATTCAAATCAGAATTCTAATTATGAATCACCACAAGCAAAAATATGAATTTTTTACTGTATTTTTTAAGTAAAAATCATAAATTGTAAAAAAAAAAATTACTTAAAATTTAGAATAAACATTTTTCAAACTAGATTTCAACAAAACTTCAATAAAATTTTTTTTTTTACAGGAGACAGTTTCTTATTATATTATAAAATTTTTTCTTTATTTTTTATTCAGAATGTAAAATTAAAATTCCATTTACAAGACAATTGTTTATAAAATTATTCTATTCAATGGAGACATCAGGCATGATTGAAAACAATGTTTTTTTTGAGTTTCTGTTTAATTTTTATTCTAAAAAAAAAAAAAAAAAAAACAAAAATCTACCACAATGCGTGTCTACAATTCTAACAACCATATCAATTTTAGCAATGAGGAGAAGGTAAAAAATATATTTGAAATATATATAAATATATATATATATTTTAATATATATATTTTGATGACAATATATTAAAAGCTTATTATATAATTATAAATAATAATAGAATATTTGATATACCTTGTAGTTATATATTATATATATCTTGTTTATTACATATAAATATATTATATATATATATATATATATATATATATATATATATCATATATAAATATAAGATTATATATATATAAAAGTGTTTATTCAATTTTTCTTGTATTTTATAATTTTATTTGATTTATGGACATAAATTATATAGAAATTTTAAATATATTTCATCTGTATACATTTTATATTATATTATATTTAGCCATTATATAAGATATATATCATTTATTTATATTTAATATAAAATATATTTCTTATATATATATATATATTATTATATTTATATTTTATTTTTATTAACATTATATATATATTATTATGTTTTATAGTTGATATATATTATATAGTGTATATTTTTTTTCTTATATAATAATATATATATATTTATATATTAAAATAAATATATATGCATATTTATATATATATATATATATATAATTATTGTAATTATATATATATTATTTTTAAATATAAAATAAATATTACACACAAATAAATATATATATATAAACATATATATATATATGAAACTTAAAATCATAAATAGTAATAAAAAAAAATTAAAAATCTTAAATTTTAGAAACCTTTTAATGAAAAATGATAATTAAGAAAATAAATAGAAAAAAAAATTATTTAAAAAAAAATATTACATAAACTATAACCAAACTTGTATTATGACATTTTAGCCAGATTGTTGAAATTTTTTTTTCAAATTTTCAGCTACATTTTTGACGATATGATTTAACTACCACCGTGTTTGATCAAGAATATCATTTTTCCACCAGGTAAAGAAATTTTTTCATCTATGTATTGTACAAACAGGAAAATAATTAAATTTTCTGAAATATATTTCGAATTATACATTATTTTTTAAAAAACACCAATATTGTGTTGAGCATAAAAGTTAAGCAAATTTTTACTATTTTATATTTTTATGGTGGCCGCTTGAAAATTCCAGGTTTATTACTAAATACCGATGGAAATAATAAAATCAAAAAAAAAAGAAATTTTGTACTTTTAGTCCAGATTATGAACATGAAGCTATTTGTTACTGTATTGAATACACCTATTTCACATAAGCATTTCATAGAAATTTTCTTAAATATTTCCATTTTATCCTCAATTTTAGTAGCAGATCAAATTGAATCCAGAAGGGTTGCCCTTTCAATTTGCAGCAGTCAGATGCCATTATAGAGGAGAGAAATAATTTCCCAAGGATATATCAAACAACTGGATATTATTGATTGACCTTAAATTGTTTCAATTGGAGATTTTAATTATCAGGAAAACATTTTATGTTGGGTTTATTCCATCAAGATATTTAAGACATGAACACTATTAGAGTAGAAGAGGCAGCTACATTTAACAGTTTTAACAGTGAAAGGGTGAACAGCGGATGCCAGCCTCATAGGACGATTGAATTTGCAAAGTCTTGGGACCAGTGAAAACAACTCATCAGAGCAATTACCATGAAAGTATTTGTAAAAAAAACAGAGAGGAGGCAACTGATGTCTGTGAGAGAGCGACTGCAGACGAGATGCCAGATCACGGTCCATTATATTGCATATCCGTCTTTGGATTTTATCAATACCCCCAATGAGACAACAGAAGGGGCTCCAGACCATATATGGCAGGCAATACTCCATGCAAAATAAATGGTTGATTTGTAGATTTGAATTGACTCGATTCTTTGTTTTAGAAAAAATTAAACATTTTTCAGCTAAGGGGGCAAAACAGGTCAGTGGATGAAACAATTGACTCAATATATTTATTCCATCTCAGGTCAAAGAGAACAGACCAAACAGAGAGAGGCACTCTGGAAAATTGATCGTCAGACATTTTAATGAGGGGGGGGGCTCTCTGGTGATTAATAGAGAAATGTTTTGTTCTGGTGGCGTTAAAGCTTCCAAAAATTATGGCCCCAGTCTCAACCTATTGGAGTTCCTTTTTCAAGATTTGAACAGCCAGGTTAGTTTTTGTCAACGATTTTAGATTTGTTTTGAGGCAGGAGTAAATTGTAGTGTCATTAAACATAGATGCTAACCTGGGGAACCCAATGACATCCAGGAAGATCGTTTATGAAGATAAGGAACAGAAAAATTGTAGGATGGAGCCTTGGGAACACCTGCGTTCGTGGGATAGGAGCTGGAGGAGAATCCATTAAGATTTTTGTTCAATTCAATTATTTTGACAAAAATGATTGTATTGTCAAACAAAAACCCTATTTATGCCATTTTCTCTTTCAGACAAATGTCATCTATTTTAGTACAGGAAAACAAACTTTTTTTCAACAGAAAAGTTCTTCCCTTGAAATTTAATATTAACAATCAGACTTTAAAAATAATTTTAATTTTTTGTATCTGCAAGAGAAAAAAAGGGGTTATTTTATAATTGGTTTCCGCGACAAATTTTGAGCAGGAATAAAATTGAAACAAGCAGACGATAATAAAAAAAAAAAATAATGGTAAAATCAGTTTTGGTTTATTTTGTCCAGCAAAAAATGGACGTTTTTTATTGCAACTTCGTAATATTTCTTTTCCTTAAAAAATTGAAAAAAATATATTTCTGGTGTCATAAAAAGAGAAAACACATGAATACGGAATTTATATATCTTTTGTTTCAAATGGAAATCTCTCGGATTTGGCCAAACTTCGAATTTACTTCAGTTAACTTCCAAAGAGAAAAAATTCATTTCTGTCTGAGAATTGGTCAAGTGCTGAGGGAATCAAGAGGAGTCAAGTTAATTTTCCGCCAAAATATGGTTATGTGTTCTCGAGCCGAGCACGTGATCAGGAAATTACTAAGTTTGACACAGGAGCGCTTCTCGAAAGCGAGGGCAATCAACTCATCAAACAAATTTATGTCTCGTTTATTCGTTCTAACTTAAAACTAAAAGCTAATTCTTAGCATAATCTCAGCTACCAGAAGATTCACTCACTCACACACAACAGTGAGCATTGTGACTTCAACGTTTTTATATGAACTTTCACTCCATGCAGAAGGTTAAATCTTTTCCTATCCCAGCATTCCAGACTTCTCACTCATCCACACAGCAGTTTCCATTGCTTTACCTGCCAGTGGATAACTCAACATTCACTCACCCAATGATCATCATATATTCGCGCTACTGAGAAATTTACAAGCACCCAATTGCCTCCTGAATTTATGATTCTCAGGTTAAAGGTTTCTTCAGAACATAATTCCAGCCTGCAGGAAAAAAAAAAACAAACACCTACTCACCAATTCGTATAGTAAATTATAATTATTTTTTAAAAGTGAGTTCATTAAAAAAGTTATCAACACTTGGTAACTGAAATAACTATATTTAAATATGTTTATAATCAATTCAACAGCACTTTCTAAACAAAGGAATACAATCAAAGGGAGACAACTTCTGAATAACTGTGAATCGGAAACTAATTTCCATCTAAAATTCAGCTCCCAAAAAACTGTTTAATTTTATACCCCCTTTAATATTTATTCAACTTACACAATTTTCATCCAACAATTTATTCAATACACATACTTTCCACAAAACTTTCTTTGCTATATCAAACACCCTAGGAAAGGAAGTTGAACCAAATTTACACATCCACAAAAAAAAAAAAACAAAACAAAAAACAGTTGTACACAAATTCAAATTCAACAATAATTCCAATTCAACACAACTTCTTATTGCATTGATTTGTCGAATTTGTTATTTCTCTTGTTTGTTTATTGTTTTAAAACACAGTTGTTGAAAGTAAAAATAGTAGAGATTGAATTGAAGCCAGTTTAACATTTATAAATTGGTTAACCGACATTCAATCACCTACAGGTTAAGAGAATAGTCAAAAGTATATTAAATATTTGAGCGGGAATCTAATAAAGATTGACATTTTATTTGACTTACCTTCATCGCAACCATTTCCCATCCATCCATCAGCACATTGACATGGTGCAAATGTGCAGTACCACGGATATTTACAATGGCATCCTTCTCTGCAAGATGTTCCATTACGTCCATGTGGACATGCTAAAAATGTAAAAGAATTTCTCTTAAATTATCAATGACTTCTTCCAATTCATTACAACAAAAAGAAAAGACATTGATGTTCATAAAATTCAACTTCTATTGGATTTGCAAATGATTCATAGAAAAGGCCACCTTTTAATAAACCAGCACTGCATGCTACCGAGTCCGCAACAGGATTACAAAACGTTTTTATAACAACGAGATTTACATTTATATTTGCATAAAGATGTCCAAGTATAGGGGTCACTTCCCTTTGACAGAATTTAAAGTCTTTACTAATGCAATATTTTTTTTATCTGAGCTCATAAAAAGTTGAATGAACTTGCCACTCAAAATGATCACTGTGAGTGTTGAAAGAATTCTGTAAAGCTGAGAATATGTTGAGTAAACTTTTAGCTTTAGAAGAGTTGAAGGAGATGTTTCGTAATGTTTGTAATTAAGCTTCCATTGTTTGTGATTTTACGTAAGTTTTGTTCCGTTGCATGTAGTTGAATATTCGTAATTAATTTGTAATATTTGTAATGTAGTTTTCATGAAAGTTTCCTCTGTGTATATGTGCATGTGAATGTGTTTCTCATAGCGTCCGTCCGCCAAGGGGTCGAGACACAGTTTCTTTTACTGTTACATTTTACATAAGCGAATGAAATCAAGAGAGAAGGACGAACTTGTGTTTGGTATTTATAATCAACGTAATCACGTGACAGGTTCGAAAGGCAGTGATAGATTTTGGGCGAAATTATTTTTTAGTCAGGTCAAGAACTAGATCGATGTTATTCGAACGTAGTTGAGAAAATGATTTAAATATTAAGTGACCAATCAGAAGTTGAGGTTTTCTGAAAATATGTATGAAACTGAATAAGCTCTGTGATCCGCTTTTAGCACAGGTTTGCACAAAAATTGAGACTGATAAAAAAGTCGTAGCGTGGTGCTAAAGTTTAATTGAAAGAATTTGTCCTTTTATTTTTTTAATTAATACTTATTAATAATAATTTTTTCTATGCACGTTGTTCAAATTGATATATTTTTACATTTTTCATTTTATAATTTCTTAGCAAATGAATGTTTAGCATTTTCCTCTTTTCAATCTGATCAATTATACGTTTAAATTGTCTTGTCGCAGTGTGCCCAATCACCACTCCCACCTTTTTGTAAACAACCCCGGATATGCCTTGTGTGCTAAAAATAGCAAAGACATCCTTTCAAACTGACAGAAACACAAAAAAATTTTCGCCACTAAAAAAAAAAAAGACCTTTAATTTTGAACCGAAATTAATTAAATACAGTCAACAAACACCGAACACACTTTTGACTGTAATTAATAATTAACCCGAAATTAATTATATTCATTTACTTATTTAGCGTCACCGCTTCTCTTGTATGAACAGTCATATCTAGATCCCCGAGACTTCAAAGCGGTTTTTGGGTGGCCAAAACAGCCCGGCCTACGGGCTTTACACCATGGCAAAGTCTATTTGGACCGTATCAGGACCTGCTAAGACAAGCCAAGACTAATTTGGACCAGTACTTGACTAAGCGCCTTCCAGCTTGGACATGTGTAATACCAAAACATTGATAAGCCTTGACCAGCTTGGATATGTTAAACCAATCTTTGACCAGTAGCCCCATGCGGAAACGCTTGGGTTTTCCACGAAAAATGACCTTGTGTCACGTCTTGACCCCGTGGGAGTCAAGTAATCCCACGAAAACGACCTTGTGTCACATCTTGACCTCGTAGAGGAAGTAAATACCGCCGGCTAGGGAGCAGTCCGGCCTTCGGGCTGGTTGCGACCATGGCAAAGTCTGGTTGGACCATATCAAGACCTGCTAAGATAAGCCAAGACCAATTTGGACCAGAACTTGACTAAGCTTTGACCAGCTTTGACATGTTATGACCAAAACATTGACTAATCCTTGACCAGCTTGGCGGTGTTAGACCAATCTTTGACCAGCCTGACCCTATGCGGAAACGCTCGGGTTTCCCAAAAAAAAAACGACCTTGTGTCACGTCTTGACCCGTGGGAGCCAAGTAATCCCAAGAAAACGACCTTGTCACATCTTTGACCTCATGGAGTCAAGTAAATACCGCCGGCCAGGGGGGCAGGGAGCCTTCCTGAATCGCGACTTTGACGCTCCCAGTCAAGTCGACTGTGCCCAGCAGCAGTTGTTCAAACAGTCCTTTCAAGGCTAACTTCCGAAAGTCATTCGATCACCACTCTTCGAAGCTCCACTCACTTCACTCTCTGCCACTGCTTGCCCTCTGAGACGCCAGCTCACTCCTTCAGCTTCCAGCTCACTCCAGCAGCTTCCTGCAGTCTCCAGCTCACTCATGCAGCTTCCAGCGCACTCCTGCAGCTTCCAGCAGTCTCCAGCTCACGCTTCCAGCAGCCTCCAGCTCACTCCAACAGCTTCCAGCGGCCTCCAGCTCACTCCTGCGGCGCTTTACTGACATTCCGCTACCTATTCCAGCACCCGCTGACGCCTGACGATCTAAGCCAGTGCCCACTGACGTCCAGCGACCTGATCCAGCGCCCGTTAACGTCCGGATACCGTTCCCGAACCAACGACCTCTGTTGCCTTACCATCCACCGTTCAAAAATAAAGGCACGATTTCTATCGTCTACAACGTCTTCTTTACTAATGCTATCTCCTTGCCTTTGTGTCCACCTTTTTAGTTGTACGGTCGATTGGCACTCACACCTCTCGGCCCACTGCAACAGTCTTTTTCTTTAAGATTAATAAAATGTCTTTTATTTACTTTCATTTTCTCGATGCAATTCTAATGTGAATGCAACTTGATGACTTTCCCCTTTTCTTCAATATTATTGCTTATTTCTTTGGTCATTTGTAATTTTGTCTCGTCTAAACTCAAAATATATTTTGCCTCTGGTTCTTGTTCATTTTCAAATATTTTCATTGTGCAATTGTCTGAAAATAAAACTTTCTGATTTTCTACTCTTCAGTTTCATCAACAACTTAATGGGCCATTTATTTATTTCTCTCTTTAAGACAGAAAATAAACCTTTTTTTGTCTTTTCAATATCATCTCAGATTGGTTTCAACATTTGTTACTTTATTTTCAGAATGTCCATCTGGCAAATTCGGTGATAAATGTCAGAAGACATGTCATTGTACTGACAATTCCAAATGTAATAAAGGAGACGGGCGATGTCCTGATGGAAAATGTGAACATGGATACACAGGAGATAACTGCCAAACACGTAAGGAATATTCACTAAAAAAATTCTGTCTTTTTTGTTTTTTGACTTTGTTTCTGTCTTTTTTGCCTTAAGAAAAATGCGAAAGAAAATGAAATATACAATGAAGGGCAACGTTTAATTTGAAGAAAACAAGTCAATGTCTTATTGTTTATTTTTATTAGAAGCTTATTCTTTTATCTTCTATTTTAATTGGTCTACATAGATTTTATAGAAATGTCCATGAAAATGGATGTCATTGAAAATATTCTTCACCCTCTGATGCCTTTTTGGTAACAATTGTTTTCTTTCTCTTTATAGCACAAAATACTATCATGGCGTGAAATTTAACAAAGGAAATAAAAACCGAATCTTTTTTTTTAATCAACAAAGTTCTCTCCCAGCACTTTTGATAATGATAATAATAATATAATGATCTAACGAGATGTTGGGTAACTAAATTATTATTATTATTAATACTAAATTGTAAAAAACAAAAATAAAAGTAAAAAGACTCTTTAAATTGATTAAAGTGTCATAGAGTGGAATTTGTTGCGGAGGTGTGAAGGTGTTAAAAAGTATCAGGTTTTAATGATGAGAAGGGTGTGTTCAATAATCTTCCATCCACACCAATTAATACAAGACAGAAAATAATAATTCAAAACTTAACAATTGAATTTATTGGTCTTAGTGTACATGTACGTAAGCTGAAAGGTTTGACAGAGTTATGTCTCTTAGATTTGAAAATATTTTTCCTTGAGCTCATAAAAAAAGAAGTAATTATTAAACTGTAATTTAGAAGAATAAGTTGTTGCATGTTAGGAATTGTCTGTTGGACCAAAAGAGTTCAGAATTGTACTTGCGTGAATGTTTAACGTCTGACCGCATTGGTCAAGACCGGAGTCCTTGAAGGTCACATTTTGGCAGCAAGGGATGAGACGTGAGAGCGAGTAAAAATATTTATTACTGTAAAAGTACAGCAAATGTGGCACAAGGCCAAAAAGGAGTTGAGGAAAAGGATGGTCATCATTTGTCTTAATTTGAAACTTAGCTAGCCACAAACACTGACCCAAACATACAAAACAATATTCCTAACACCAAAAACAACACATTTATACATACCTTTCATTCATCCAATAAAATACCTTATTGTCTCAATGAAAATCCTAAATAGTCCCCATTTGTACAAATCATCATCTGGGGGGAAGGAATAAAAACAACAAGTTAAAAAATCCCCAATGTATATGTACAATATGAATAAAATTATTTACAAGAAACTAAACAAAATTATGTTAGTAATAACCTCCTCCTCCAAACCCTTAAATGTGGCAGAAATATCAGTTAACTGGATGAAATCGATGCAGGATTATAAAAATATAGAAACATTCATTCATCCAAGCACTCACACAGACACACACTCATTCTGACACAACAACAAATACGAAAAATACACATGCGAAATGAAAGGCGCACCACATCCACCAGAGAACTAACATCACTGACCACCTAACGAGGGAGGGGATGGGGAGTTAAACTAAAGGAAAAAGGGACAGAAATAAAAGGGCCAATGAGCAAACACACCCCAGCTAAGTTGACTTGAATAAAAAGAAAAATAAATATTCAAGAACAAAACCTAAACTAACCTAAATTCAGGATGGGTTGCCCAAGTTCAACCCAGGAAAACAAAATCCTGATGCCTAACCGCATCAAAATGCCACTCCAGGTCAACCCCTTTTACTCAGTACAAATGCGCAAGATTCACCCACCTTTTGCCAAATTCTGATGAGGGAGCCATCCGCTTTTCCGTCCTAATCTTGACTTTAAGATGATGCTTAAAGAACAAGATCACTTGGAAAGAAGTGAACTTCCGCCATCATAAAATTCCTTGTGACGTGTCGTCCAAATCACGACTCTCATAACACCTAGTAAGCAAAAGAACACATATTGTTCAGCCTTCTTCATCTGTGGCACCACATTGCTACAATCAAAATTGGCCTCAAGGACAAAGAACTTTCCTTGCAGCATGCGGACCATGAGGCCTTCAACAAACTTGCACAACGGAGCTACCACCCTGCAATAAAAGAAGGTGTGACCAATGGTCTTGACTTCCCCATCACAGTGTCAACAGTTTGAAGATTTCCCAAGCCCACTGAACAAAGTCATTTGGCGACCCAGAGGGCCCCACGAATCACCAGCCAAGTGAGTGATCATCGTTATTGAGGTCATTTCAACCCAGGCATCCATATTGAGCGAGCCTCCCGATTCGCAAAACCGAGCTCATCAATCAGCTCCTCATGAATGGACTCCTGACTAATACTTGATATGATGCCCTGACGTTGGAGAGGCAATCCGACGCCCGTAAGAGGCATTCCAGAGCACAACAATATTCGCGGTAGAAGGAGCATTCAGCCTGCAAACGGTGGGCCTCCTCCTCATTTCGAGTGCACACTTCTCAGGGGATGGGAAGTTTTTTACGGATATCTTCCTTCCAGAAGGCACCCTCCTCATCCGATTTGCAACACATTCGGTCTAGGGAAGGCGATGCAAGCATATATTGACGAATCTCAATGCTAGGCATATCTAGACTGCCTTCAGATGGATGAAGGCAACAGATCTCCTTGCCTCTCCACAAGAAAGAGAATGAGAGCCTTACAATGACATTAGTGTGGCATACGGAAGAGTCAGGGGGTAATGGAGAATCGGGTATATGTGTGAAAACATACTTCCACTATCCCCTTCAAGGAAAGATTCCTCTGAAACCAAAGGTTAACTGTGATCTCGGCCTCCCCTTGTACCTCCGATCAATTCATTTCCAGCTGGAGATCAGAACTGAACCAGACACGAGTATCTTAACCGCCCATCTGTCCAGAGGAAAGGTCTGGGAAGAGAATCTCCTCTCCACGCAAGACAACCGGGGAAAACAGATTTATTCTTTGATCTGGGCCCCTGTCCAATCTCATAACCACTGATTTCTTTGCTGACTTCTGTCAATCTCGGCTTTGCTCGACACAACCGAAACGTCATCAGCATAGGCAGAATACCTGGGGTAAAAGGTGGTAGCACCAGGTAACGAAATTTTCAAATTTTACCGGATTGTCTTTAATTTACGGTGGAAAGGTTCCAACGCAAGAATGTAATGTGTTTGCGAAAGCAGACAACCTTGACAAATGGAGCGAGGGTCTGTTTATGGAAGGCCCGATGTATAAGGGTTCATCTCCACCAGTGGGAGTTTTCTAAGTCGGATCCTGATGTCGCAAGTATGGCCCGAAACCGGCCACACTGAAAGGACAGCCTTCAGGAAACGATGGTCAACCCTATTGAAGGCATTGACTGATCTAAATTGATCAGCGCAGCTTCATGAACTTGTTCTAATGATCTAACCTTTTTGTCAAGAGATAGATCCCTTTCATCCAGTTGTTGTAAATCAGTTCCAGCAAAGAAACAAAAATGGGCAACTGCCTCAAAAAACTTCAACACTTTTTTTCATAGATGATGTTATAGACAAGGTATGGTTGCAAGAAATCTGAATACGACAACAGTAGAAATAGATTTACGTGATTTATTTCAATAGGAACGTTGGTTTGGAGACAGCTACCTCCACTATAGGAATTCATAGGCCGGCTGGGTTGATTTTCCGGCAGTAGTTCTCGCTGAGTTGGTGTAGCGCTACCATCAAGCTGGCTGCTGCTGTCACAGTTGTCACCATGAATCAGCTCTGACCCTGGCCTCCTGTTGACTGCCTTTACAAATTAAGTAACCCTTTTATGACCATTTTTATGGCTTAACAGGCTCATGCAAAACGACGGAGTATAATTAGAGGGACCTTTTATTGGTTGAAAAATAGAAACAACTTTAAAATATTATTTTATTTTTCGACCAGAACTCACCATTCAAATATGTGTAAATGCGTAAATATGGTCATTTTGTGACGGGCCTTGTCCTATTCACATCCGGCTCTCAAATTGAGTATGTTAGTTTATTTGCCTGCAAATCAGCCAAGATATATCTTATTTTATTTTATAACAAGACCATCTAGTCCCAGAGATTTATCCAGGTCACCTTGTTTCTGCTCTTCCCAGATTTCCTACTCTGTGATGGGACCCTCATGTCAGCCGACCAGCTGCCTCAAGGCAGAGAAAGTCGGCTAAAAGGGTCATTAGACTGGGCTCCTGTTGAACAGATCCTAGCTCCCAGCATATTGCCAAAATATCACACCGGACACTGTGAATGGCTATTTTGGTTCTTCTTAGTCCCTAAATATTCTGTTTTGTAGTGAATAGATTTTGTGGCTATGTTCTTCCAGCCAACTTGATCTTCCTCTGTGGACAAGAGGATATCCCATAGAGGTTAGTCATTCTTGTTAGAATTTTGGGTCCAATTTGGAGGCATTTTCAGTCTTCTCCCATACTCTCTGCTGACACCAAACTAATGTCTGTGTCCCCATCTGTTGTCAGCCTAGCTTTGACTGCATCGATCAACCCTGGAATGGTTATTAACTCATTTCCTTTGATGTAGGCATCGTATTTATCCTTTAGGCATTGTAATATTTGGCTTCCTTTTGGGGTCTGGTTTCTCCCAGGCCGATTTTTTCGACGGTGATGTTTCTCCTGTATTTTCAGCCATGAAAAGATAAGCCGATGTCCTACCACGCCAAATAAATGAGAAAGGTCTATATGGTTTCCAGAGTTTTTTTTTTTTTTTTAAACTGAATAAAGTCTTGTGACTTACAAGTCGCGGGAAGGTAATAACAAAAAGAAAATTCAAACTTGAAATACAAAATAAATGTCAAAAAAAAAGAAATGTACAAAAGAAAATTAAAAGTTTGCACAAATCAAAAAATAAATGCAAAAATGTATTAAAAGAAAAAGGAATCAAAGAAATAAACTGAAAGTCAAAAATTAAACAGTTTTTTGTAAAATAACAGAAAGAAAAACGAAAATAAAAAGGATTAACTTAACGTTAATTAAAAGTTCTTCCAAATCCTTGCCCAGCAAAACTTAGCTGGACAAACGTAAAAGTTGACCCGTCAGGCTTCAATAAATCCAAAACGGTTTCAGTGTGTCAGTACATTGATTCCCACTGCGTCTCAACTGCCTCTTAGGAAGTCTCGTAGGTTGGTATTTATGAAGGAGGAAGAATTCATTCCTATGTAGGTAGGTCACCATAACAGGACTGTTGTCCTCATCTTTATTGTCATATTCATGACATTTTGGCCGTGTGTATGCTCCAACCTTGTTCAGGTGATTGGATTTCAAACTGAACCCTTTACTGTCCAGCTTCTTTCAGATATCTCAGTTATCTCCTTTAACTCAACTCTCCAAGTTTTTGTTCACCAGTGCATAGCCAGGTATTGAACTCATAACTCTTTGGGTCAAGTCACTGATCCGACCAACACCCTTACCCACTTAGGCCATATGTCATTGAGGACACCTGAAGAAGGCCAAATAAAATGATCAGTTGGATATCAGTGTTATTTAGCTCTAACTTCCTAATAGTTTTTAAAAAAATTGTAAAGTTTGTTAAAATTGCTTATATCTCTTTAAAAAGTCAAGTGATATGTTTTATTGTGTTGTTGCACTTTTACTTTTTTCTTTTAACAAAAATAAAAAACTTTTTGATCCTTTTAGAAATTATTAATTTTTTAGTTGTAAGAAAAATATTTTAGACTGATAAACTTATTAGTGATTAAATTTTTAGATAAGATTGAAGACCCTTTATTATTTATTTATTAAATTGCAGGATAATTCATATTTAATTTTTATTAAACATCTGTTAAGCAAAATTTAAAATTTGCATTTATTTTTATTCACTGTCCTTAAGGATTAAATGCCTTGTATTTTATCAAAAATATGGGTTGAATATAAATAACAAATAAATAAATGATGACTTTCTGCTGAGAGTATTAAAATGCATGCAATATAATATATATATATATATATATATATATATATATATATATATATATAAACAATTGTTTTAAATATATATATAAATTTATAAAATATATTTAAAAACTAGGAAACCATTGATTTTAATATTATAAAGTATCTAGAGCCCTTTCATATAACATCTCATCAGGATACAGATAATATATTATATATATATATATATATTGATTTTAAAATATAAAAAGAAGTGAAAAAATGTTCCTTCCAAACAACTTGTTTGTTATTTTAAATATATATATATTATATACATTATTTTTTTCAAAAATTATAAGTCTCAGAGAGAATAATGCTATTCCATTTTCTTTTTTTTTTTTTTTCAAAATTTTTTAGTGATTATTTGAACTGTTTTCGCTAATTTTTTATAAAATAAATTATATCGTTCAACTTTGTATTGAGCACTCTTTTTCTCTCAAATAGTAATTGTTTGAATATTTATATTAATTCCCTATCTTTATCGTCAATTATATTACTTTGATATATATATATATATATATATATTATAATCTCCAATTTTTCAAATATTGAATGAAACTTTATCAAGGTAGATTGTTTATATATAAACAACAGCCTGATATTTATATATATATATATTTCTTTATATTTTACCTTAAAGGTTTTATGACCCTTCCAATCCACAACTTTTGAAAATTCAATAAAGAGATTCCTGATTAAACACATTTATTTAATGTCCCATATTTTCAATATATTTAACATTGAAAATAAAAAGAAAAGTTGCCATTTACAGACATTTAGAAAAAATCTGTCCTTATTTGAATTACCCATAGCTGGTTATATTTAATTCTTATTTTAATTCCAAAATATAAAAACAGTTAATAAATAAAGGAAAATAAAAAATTAATTTTGGAAAGAAAAAATTAAACAATCAATTTCTCTTCCATTAATTTCCAATGCATTTTCTTTCTTCCATAAAACTAAAATTTTAAAATATATATATATATATATATATATATATATATATATATATATATATTCTGTTATAATTTTGTTTTTTTTTTTAAACATTTTTAAATGGATGATTTAATATATGCCAACAAAATTTGGCCCTTAGTTATTAAAATTAAAATAACAGTTCCATTTCATCACAATTATTTTGGAGACGGAAAAAAAAAAGAATATTGAAAAAGACCCTAATAAAATCATCATAAATTTTTTCAGAAATTTATAATTTATCAACTTTAGATTAAATATGTTGAAAATAAATCATATATATATATATATATATTTATTAAATAAATATATTCCAAAAAATAATAAAAATGATTTTCTCTCTTCCGTCCACACAAATGAAAATCATTCATTTTTTTTTAGTGTTTGGACTTACTTAAAAAATATTCAATCCCAATTTTTCTTGTCAATTTTTTATATTTTAAATTTTTTTTGAAATTTAGAAAATAAAAAAAATGCAATGACTTTGGAATTAAATTTTCCTGATCACTGCTCCATTAGAAGTCAATTAAATGGACAATATTTTTATTTAGACCGCATATATTAGGAACATACTAAAGAAAACATGAATATATTAACTGCATCCACTTTTTTTAAAGACTAAAAATAATGGAAGCCATAATAAATAAAAAATGAAAGCTAACTTACTGAAATCAACTATTTTGAAGAAAAAAAGAGGAACTGTATTCGGAAATTAAAAACATCCGTGAAACATGCGATGAAGATCAAATAGGACCTCAGTTCTTTCTTTAAAACAAATTTGAAAAAAAATCAGTGATATTTATTACATCAGCTTTTAATTTCAGAAGGCATTTTTTGATTTATGGTAAATACAAATTATTTACATTTGGAAAAATATAATCATTCTTAATAAAAATAAAAATATTTTTTTTAATCAATATATTATTAAAATAAACTTCTTCCATTTTATTAAAAGATAAATATTTGCATTTGCATTGAATATATTCTTTAAGGATAATCATCGTTATATTAATTGCTATTGATTAGTGTAATGGTTGTCTAGTAAAATTAAATAACAGAGTTAAAAATTGCATTCTTTTCTGGAGAAGGATTGGAAAAAAGCATTTAAGGATGCAATTCCTTTGAGGAGGGGCAAATTTCAAACTTAAAAAAGAATTTTATCTTTTTTTTTAATAAAAAAATCGATGTTCATATAAAATTTCAAAATGAATTTATTTAGTTTTATAACATAGAAATACATTAATTTACTTATTAAATATGGTGATTCATGGGTCAATATCCAAATAAAAATGGAATTTTTTATAATATGTTATTTATATGGCCGTACATTCATTTTTAATAATGCATTGATGATAGGTTGGACATCGTCTTGTATTTTTAATTTTTATTTCATTTTTTTATTTAAATGGTTTATATGGAGAATGTTAACAGCAGGAATCACTCTTATTATTCCATAAAAAGACTTGGACAGATGGCATAAATACTATTAAAATTGAAAATGTCTTCTAATAATCAAATACTGAAAAGTATTTCATAAATAATGCAAATATACATTATTTTAATATAAACTTCCAAATAGAAGGTTTTCTATTTCAAAAGTCAAAAAAATATTAACATTTAAAACAAGACATAATTTTTACATCATTTTTTTTGTCAATTTTTTTTATACAGAATATCATTAAAGCAGAATGCCAATATATAATGCATATATTCCAGAAACAAAAGTTTTTTCATGCTGAAAAAACCAGGTGATTTTATAAAGAGCGATAGTAAAATCTGTAAAAGGATTTCTGAAGAGAAATAAATTTTAATGTCAAAACACATTTGAAAATGTTTTAAAAAAAAATATATTCTTAATAAAGTATATATATATATATATATATATATATATATATATATATATGTTGTGTGTGTGTGTGTGTGTGTGTGATGTATAAAAATTTGAAATGGAAATAATACAATTTAAATTATTTTTAATATATTTTTGTTTTATTTTATTTTATAGGTATAATTTATTTCAGTGAATGCTCAGTTGTAAATAAACAGTATTAATTACATTTACTGGCTAACCATTTAGTAGATATATATATATATATAATAATAATATTATATATATATATATATATATATACATTTTTGTTTTGGTATTTTTCTAATCAGAGAACAATCAATAAATATTTAGTTGATATTTTGAATACAGACTGCCAAATATAATTTGAATTTATTTTTTTTATTGTAGATTTTATGCAATGTTAAAGGTCATTATTCTTAAGCAAGAATGAATTTCTCTTGCTGGATATTTTAACACAAATCACATTTTTGAACTGATCCTGTTATTCTTATCAATTTGTGAAATGAAAGATGTCCTGAATGACCACTTGTCTACATCCTTTTGTACTAATACAAATGTTCCCCCAGGGTTTCATCCTTGGTCCAATGCTGCTTTTAATCTTAATTGAAGACCTTCTTGATGACATCAGCTCTCAACTTGGCATCTATACTCACAACACTACCATTTACTCCTGCCTCAATAGTAAGGCTGATCAGTTCAACAAGGTCAAAATGACGAATATGAAAAAAATACCTCAAGATTTTGTTAATATGGGGCAAAAGATGGGTTGTCAATTTTAATGCCACAAAACTAAATATTCTCTCTATTAATCATCTGAGATTTAATTTTAATCTGCCTTCCATCAGTATGGCTTTTATGCACGCCCTCCTCCAGGAAAAAACCAATGATTCACTATATTTCTCAGGTTAACAATCTCAGCTGACATGAAATGGAAAGACAATATCAAATCCATTTTAGGTCATAATTTAAGAAAAAAACACCAGTTTATTGTGTCAAGCAAAGACAATTTTTTATATTGAAATTATTCTTGAAAAAAAGTCACCATTCATCTATTTAAAATATTGGTTCCATTATATGATCTGATGTCCCTTTATTTACTTTTTTTCTTTTAAGATCAAAAGAATTAGTAATATTATTGATCCTGATCAAATCAACTTTTTTTAATTGCCCAACAAGCCATAAGGTTGCAACTCTGTTTTTTTTTTAAACCTTTCAAAGTAACTATTCGAATGCACTTTTTACAAATAATGAGATTATATATATTTGAGTAAATATATATAGATTGGCAATTACTAGAAAATTAACAAAACAGTTGAGGTATTGCTAGATGTAGCCATAATTTATTGAATTTAAATTTTTTTATCTTGCACTTCTTAAATTATTGTTAACATTTAATATCCTATTTCTAAACTTTCAGTCAATATTAAATCTGCAAAAATTTAAAAATAACATAAATTGTTATCTAAATGCCTTCTTGAATACTTTTGTTTGTTCAAACGCTTTGATTACTAATGTTTTGGTTCAATTCCACCACAACCTTTTATTTAAATTTAATGCAAGTGGCTGCATTTTCATCCTTGCATGCATAAAATCATGACAAATTTTAAATATATATATATATATATATATATATATATATATATATATATATATATATATATATAAAACATTTTTCAAATTTCAAGCTCAATCACTAAATCTACTTTCAAAATCTACCATTTTTCTAACTGTAAATATCATAAATATAATTTATATCCGATAATGCATATATGCCAGAAAACAATATGTAGGAAAATCTGAATGCCCTTTCACTACAGAATTAATAATTATCGCAATTGAATCAAGTCAACTCCCATGAAAAATTATTACCTGTAGAACAACATTTCCACCTAGTAAAACACAATTTCAAAACCCATGCCAAATTCACTATAATTGAGAGAATAGAAAAGTTCAGAGCAGATAACATTAGAAAGATCTTAGAGTTCCATGAAAATAAGTGGATGCAACTTCTAAAAACACACTATCCAGCCTGGCTAAACCATAAATTTAACAATATAGATAGTACTAATACATAACACTACAAATCAAAACCTACCCACATTTCTCATTCACACAAGACAGACATGCTTATGGAGCTGTTGAGGCCTCACACTTATACACACACCGACATGAACAGACACACTTACACACATCATACTCACTCACTCCCTAATGAGCCAAATGATAGCACACACCCACTGCAATATACACGCTTACACATATCATACTCACTCACTCCCTAAGAACCAAATAACACACACAAAAAAAAACACAGAGACATCCCCTCTCCAGGACCAATAAAACTGTCAAACTGACCAGAGAATTCAGAGAAGCATAGATCCATCCAGCACTTATCTCAAATAACAACTTAAAAGAGACTGTTTGACCAACACAAGGAATGTTAAAAGATTCATGTTAAAAAAAAAAAAAAACAAAAAAACAAATGAAAACTACAGACAAAAGTTCATTTTCTCCATCAAGACATTCATTTCTGTAGTTCCTTACCAGCAAGCAGAAATATTTCTTCTCCCGATGATGGCCATTTTGGCCGAAACTAGTCGAGGAATCTAAATGAAATAATAATAAAAAAAATATTAAAAGAATTTTATTAATCTACAACCCAGTGTGTCTGAAGATTTTAATTTTAATTTTTTATTTTTTATTATTTTATATATATTATATATATATATATTATATATATATATATAATATATATATATATATATTATATATATATATATTAACATATATATATATATATATAATAAAAAAGATTGTTTTTATATTTATAAAAAATTGAAATTTAGAATTTATTGTTCTTTTACTGGTTTTATTTATTTTTTTGATCTGATTTCTTTTTTCCATTATTCATGAACAAAAAATAAAAATAATATATGTATATAATGCAGAAGAAAATGCTTTTATGTTTAAAAAAATGTCTCTAAAATTTAAAATTTATTGTATTTCCTCTAATTCAGTTGACCTAAAATTAATTCTGCCAATTGCATTTGTTCTTCTCCTGGTTATGTTTATCATCATTGCACTTGTGATTTACTTCAGGTGAGGTTTACATATTTTTCTTTAATTACATTATTTAAGAAAATATAACATACCTTATTTTTCTCATCTTCCCCTAGTGCCAATCTGTGTGTTGTTAATATATGTTTTAAATTTACATTTTGGCATAATTTTACATTTAGACATTGTCAAATCAGAAAGTAATCAATAATTATTTAGTTAATACTTTAAGGATATATTTTGAATGTTGATTAACAAATAAAATTTGGATTTTTTTTTATATTGTAGATTTTATGCATTTTTAAGTGTCATTATTCTTAAGCAAGAATACATTTGTCATATCAGATATTTTAACATAAATTTCCAAGTTTCTTCCAGTTATGGCTTTTTTATTCTGTTTGTGCTTTTGGGAATCAGCAGAGGCTGTAGTCTGTATTTTCATTTTTGAGAAATTTGAGCAAGTAAATATTTTTACACAAAAATAAAGCCAGATTTTATCAAATAATTTATTTAACTATTGTATACTTCTCAATTTAATGTTTGTGACTGACTGTTGTTGAGTTTATTTAAGTTGTTGTTTTTTAATTTTTGTTTTGGTTTTTGTATTCAAATAGAAGAAATCATCAAGTGAAAGAACCATTGGAAACATTATTCCCATGGAAACAGGTGACTATATAATGACATAGAAAGATCAGGGTAAAAAAAATCTTCTAAACTGATGTTTTTGAAACTGAAAAATATATCAATGGATGATTAAGTTGACCAATCACTGTTTATCATATGTGTTTAAAATGTTATTCTTAAAAACTGACTTTTAACAAGAGAAAACAGGAGAAAGACACTATTATTTTAAAATGTTGTGTAAAATAAAAGAAGATTGTTTTTTGCTCCAAAGTTCTTGCTCAATCCATTTCCAAGATTAAAATTTGATTTTTTTTTTTCCTTGTTATTCATGAATTTTTCATGTCTCCTTTGTAGTTTTAAGAAAAGTCAAGTAATAACTGTGAAATACATGAAAAGATGATGACATTAGAAAACAAAGCAGGAAAAAGTAAAATGGATTTACAAAGATTGTCATTCTTTCTTTCATTGAAATCATAATTTTTTCTTTTTCTTTCTTTTAATGGACCAAAACTTTAAATCATGTCCTGATGATGGTGTGAATAAACAATGAAATGTTATTGAAACATCATATGAAGGATTTCTATAATTATTTATCTCCTTTTTCTTTTAAAACTGTGTATATAACAAGTTTGTGTTAATTTTATATCTTTAAAAAGAATCATTATACAAAAATGAGTGTAAAATCTGATGGAATTCATTTACTAATTCATTAATAAAGGAAAATTTTGAATTCAATTATTTGCACCACTTTAAAGTTTTGTTTATTTTTATATTATTTATAAAACATCACTAAAACAAGCTCTTTGAGTTGTAATTTTCAGGATATGCATTTTATGAATTTAACAATTTGCCTACTTATTAGGTAAATGGCCTTGAAGAAGACTATAAAATCTCTGTTTTGTTTCTTCTCATTTTAGCTTACAATTAGCATACTTAACACATGAAATAGACCCATGGGTTTCTCTTTCTTCATATCATATCTCCTTTCTCCTATAGCAATCTGCTTCGGCTTGGTACTCTAAAAAAGAAGCAAAAGTTCCCCTCTTTCCCTGAAGCAAAAAAAACAATCCCATTCCATACAATTCTTTGGTTTTACAAAAAAACAATTTTTTTTTTTTTTGCCAAATAAACAAAACAATTACACACACACACACACATGCACACACACACATATATACACACACACACATTTGTGTATTTAATAATACCTTTTTTATACAAGATTCATTAAAGGTACTGTGATTAAGATTTTAATTTAATTTTTCTTATGTTCATGTAAGTGTTTTTGTTGTATAGTGTTGCACATAGTCAGTTGTCAACCTCCTCTTGTCCGACTCTTTGCTCTACACTTTATTTCTCTTATAACCAACATATGCAAATAGGTAAAAATCCTATTTGCAAATGCCACTGCATCTCCCTGAACTAAAAAGGTTTCATGCCTTTGGTTGTTCTTGAACTTCTTCTATAACCTCTTTCCTCTTCTCCCCCATGAGGTTGATGTCCTATTCCTTTTAATGGAGATTTTGGTCTCATTTTCTTTTCTTCTGTGTCTGAGTTACTCCTACAATCATAAAAATCTTTTATCAGATCATATGAAGGGTTTTCCTAATTATTTTTCTTCCTTTTCTTTTAAAATTGTCTACATAACAAGTTTGGTTTGTGGTTTAAAAAAATGATTATACAAAAAAAAGATTGATCCTGATAAATCCATTTACTAAGTCAAATAGTCAGATTTTGAAATAAAATTGCACCACTTTAAATATTTGATGATTTCTCTAAATAAAGCATCAATAAAGCAAAGTTTCTTTTAGTAGTAATTAGTTATAAATTTAATGAACAATGAGTAACAGCTTGGATAAATTGAAAAAAGACTATAAATTCTCTTTTCTGTTTCTTCTAACTTAGATTGCCAAAGATTTTAATATATTCTTCAATTTCCTTAGAATGAATTCCATTAAAAAAAATACACTTTTTTATTTAAAGGCATTTTAGAAGAATCAAGAAATTTCACAGATGGAACATTCTGGCTGAAGATGTTTTACGATGATATTGTTGTATTGACAAAAGAAAATTTCTTATCTTATGTTCAGCAAGTGAAAATGTTTTCAAATGAAGTATGTAATTATTATAATCATTAATGTTCATACACACACATATATATAAATGTATATATGTATATAAGCATTATAGTTAATTTCAAATATGATGTGATACATTTATAAATTAATTATTTAATATCTGGGTAATATGCATAATATTTACTAGTTTGACATTTTTTTTTAAAGTGGTGTTCACCGTGTACAAGAACATGGGTTCACTCAAGATAGAGTGATATGAAGTCGAAGTTTAACACTAGTCAGTCGCTAAGCTTGTCTTCATCTTATATTATTCTCAGTGACAAGTTATATAGTCTTTCTCTTGCACTTCAAATTAATAGTTAATTTGCCAGTGTCTTTTGTCTCCCTAAAGGCTAGGTTTTATACCTCTAGTAGTTCTTGTACTTCTTCTTGTGATAGTTTCATTACTTTTACTTCTCTCTCTCCCATTTTCTTTTTTTCTAGGGAGGCAGTCCCGTGCTTGATTAATCATCGGAATCTTCATCTGAACTTTCAAACTCATTCTGTCCCACTTGATCCTGATTATTTCATCTTCTATGTTTCATTCTGTAACGAAGTTCTAATAAATCATTAACCATGGAATCGTAGAATTTCTTCATCATTTTGCTCTTCATATTCACCTGGAAGCTTATTTTTTTCTGCATGGAATACACTGTTGCCATTTTCCCTATTTATTATAGCTTTATATTTACTTTTATATTATTTTACAGTCTGCACCATTCTTTTCCCTAACCCATTCGACTGAGGGTGATATGGGGGGTGTCTTATACGCTTTACATCCTATTTTTTCTAACCATAAATTAAGATCGTCATCCACAAAATTCTGGTGTGTTGTCAGATTTTTTCTTGCCGTTTCTGGAAAATATGACTCTTAAAATCTGTTTTATCATAGGACTTTTCTTGTCAATCAAGAGTCTACTAAATTAATAAAAGTCCCACTCCATAATATACGCATGATCCATATGCACCCGACTCCATGGGTCCACTTCTCTGGGCCACTGAATTAAAGTAGTCTGTGTAAAGTTTCTTAATTCTTTAAATTTTTTTGCAAATATTCTTTGACATCTCTTGAATATCCTGGCCATCATGCTTCTAATTTTATCCTTTTTTTGTGTGGCCACTACTCCACAGTGTATATCATCATGTACACTTTTAAAAATTTTCTTTTGTGTTTCTGGGGGAACTACCAGATCACGGTGTTCTATCGTTAATTTCTGTCTTATTTCTTTGTAGGGTCTTTCCACCCTAGAAAATTTCCCCATTTTTTTCTTATTCTTGATATTATCCTACTTAGTACTGGATCATGTCTAGTTTCCGCATTCTATCTAAAGACAAAACATCAGTCTCTACCCAATGTAAGAATGCATTTTTAAATTCTTCTTCTGTTTTATCATTTGACTCCTTGTATAATCGCAATCTTGATAGTGAATCTACATGTGGAATTGAATTTCCTTTGACATATTCTATATCAAAGTCAAATGCCATTAATCTTATTGCCCATCTTAGTATCCTCAATGTCGTGACTTTGGGTAATTCTTTCCTTGGGTTAAATATAAATTCTAATGGTCTATGTTCACTTCTTAACAGAAATTTTTTTCCCAATTAAAAATTGTCAGGCTCTAGTAGTTGTCCACACAATAGCCAATGCTTCTTTCTCTATATTTGAATAATTAAATTCAGTGTTCGTTAGTCTTCTTGATAAATACATTATCAGATATCCTTCTTGTGATAATATTCCCAATATCAAATGTTCACTTGCATCTGTGGTTAACGTAATGTCCTTTTTTTGGATCAAACATTTTCTGGTTTCTTTGCCATAATTACTTTTAATCTATCAAAAGCTTTTTGTTGTTTCTCTGACCAAATAAATTCAACATTCTTTTTTTTCTTAAATTTGCAAACGGTTCAGTCAAGTCATTTTGAAATATCGCCTGTAAAAATTCACCAATCCCAAAAATGAAATTTGTAGGTGTAGCTACTTTTAGTACTTTTTCTATCAAGGCTTGGTCTGGTGATATACCTTCTTTTGAAATGGAATAACCTAAAAAAGATATTTTACCACAATTGCTTATGCATTTTTTCTCGTTTATTGTCATTCCAGCATTTCTTAATCTATTCAAGATTATGTCGGTTTTCTTTTTTAACTCATTTTCATTAGTAGTTCCTATGCATATATCATCTTGGTAACAAATCATATTTTTCATATTTTCTAAAACCTGTTTGATGGCGCTTTGAAATATGACTCTTGCGGTTTTTATTCCATATGGCATCCTTTTCCATCTTAGTAACCCTATTGGTGTATTTATCATGGTTACTTCTTTGAAGTTATTGTTTGTTGGTATTTGGTGGTATGCCGTTTTTAAATCTATTTTTGTAAAAACGCTCATTCCTTCCAGTGCATATAATGCAACTTCAACATTCGGTATGGGATATGAATCCGAACAAACTTTGATTTACGCCTATTTTGTAATCTCCACAAATACGTAAATCACCATCTGTCTTCCTCAAAACTACAATGGATGATGCCCACTTGCTACCCCCAGGAGGAACATGATCAAGACGGTCTACTAATTCAGAAAGTGAACACTCCAAGCATCAAAATACAGAATAGCATGTCAGATTAAAGCACCCAAACTCAGAACCTGATGAAGAAATGCAAGCAAGACTTGATGTGCCCTAGCCACCCCAATGATCAAAAGGACTCACAAGATGACCAGACATTTGTCTTTGTCCTACGTTATTCTCAGTGATGAGTTATATAGGCTTTCTCTTGCATTTATGCAAATTAGGCATATTAATTTGACAGTATCACTACATAGTGGGTTAAAGAGTAATAAGTACAGCTTATGCAGATATGTGCAGAAGATAACAGTTAACCCTAGACTTGAACAGGTTAAGATTGCAGTGATTGGGAAAGGAGTCTCTTGGGAGTTAGTTCTACAAGGCGGCAGTTTGTGGGAAGATGCTGTTTCAGTGGAACTTACATCTCATCAGGGGCATAGGAAGGGAATGAAGGTGGTTTGCTACAATGTGCATGGCATGGCCTGTCTTAGTAGTGAAGCTTAGGACTGGTGGTATTAAGGAGGGTAGTTCCTCTGAACACTCACTATAGAAATAGTGATAGAGCAGCGAGAGGCTTTCAACATCTCATCAGTGAGAAAGAGTTTGCAGAATGAAAAATAATTTGTCACCTACAAAGACACGGAGATGCTTTTGGACCTATCCAGAATGGAAAGTGAAGATTAGGCAGCAGTACTCTATATTTGGCCTGATCTGGCTCTGATTTTTCCAGCATCTTTAGCGATGGATCATATGTATGAGTTCTGCTTAAGGTCTGGATTGAGTTTAAGCCCTAATAGGCACTCAAGACATGGGTCATTCCTGAGGGAACATTCATTCATCACTATTGGTGAAAGTTCATATGTAAGTAATATTGTGTTTGGTCAAATACTAGTAGTGAGATAGTCACACTCACAGGAGATACCTGCATTGATAACTTGGATTGAATTGTCCAAAGATAATTCCATAACAATATCTTTCATCATGGCATCAAGATGTCCCACCAAAAACTATTGCATGGTCCAGAACCCATTCACAAAATGGCAGTACAATAGCCCTAATATTATACACCTGCTGATAGGATAGCCTCCTTTGAAGTTACTCAAATGCTCAGATTCGTGACTGTCAGACAGATAATGCCAAAACCTTGAAAACATTTACCTTCAGCAACCTTGATGAAGGGACAAATAATCCAGGAAAAAAGATAAAGGTGCGTGCATGTCCTGTCTACACAGAATTCAAGGCAACAGAACTTCTCCATGGGCCAGAAATATCATATTAGTCTGAGACCATAAATACCAAGACAATCTTGCTCATATATATAGACTAAAGTCACCCCCCTACTGGGAGAAGGGGGTTGACATAGGTTGCTTGGGGAGGGGGGTGCATCAGCATTCCCTACCACCATTTAATTTAATATTAACTGAGGAGAAAGGTTAAATGGACTGGAGCTACATTTAGGGGTTGCTGGGGATTTCTTTTTTATCTATTACTTTTGTTAGGTGAGATTACTAAAGGAAATGAGAGTGTTAAACTATTAAATCTTAATTTAGTATCAGTCAAAATATCCCCTATCATAATAAAGGCGAGTTGGAAATTAAGAGTAGCCTTATTCCATAGACAAAAAAATTTTTGTATAAAAGATCAAATTATTTGTATAAAATTTATCAAAATTTCAGGCTATCCCTGCTGCTTGAATTCAATTGATAATCAACATGTTTATGGTACTAATGACATCCCACCAATAATGGAGATAGAGAAGAAATAAAACAACATTTTTTTTAAAAAAATTTGGATTTTTTTAAAAGAATGAACATATATAATAATAATAATATTCAGATATGTATATATATAAAATATGTATATATATATATATATATTAAAATTTATATATATATATATATATATATAATAAAATTTGAATTGTATCAATGAACACATGACTTACATTCAAGGAACTGTAGAAATTCCATGGGTGTTAAAAACTAAGATTATTCACTATGCTATGCATTTGTTTGTCACTCATATTTTGGATGTATCTTCTCATTCTCTTCCTGATCCAGTCCAACTTTTGATGTATGTCTAATATTTTTACCTTTTGGAGATGTTTTCATATGTAAAAAAAAAAGAAAGAAGAAATGCATCCTCTCTTTTATCATTCTTTTGCTCTCTCTTTCCATAAAGAACACAATTTAAACATAGTTAGCGATAATAAATTAAAGTCAAATTTATACAATTATTAGAAAATATATATCTATAACTCCCCATCAATTTTTGTCTAGCCAAGTTACCACACTCTACTGAAAACAAATTTTAAAACAAACACAAATATAACATAGTGTTGGCCATTATTGATGCAACTCTCGCTTGCCACAGATGTCTACAACTACATCTGTGTGTTTTCCTTATGTATGCTATAAGTGAAGCTGGACATCAGAGAGAGGGCAGAGAGAGATTTCCCACATGTATGCTAACCATAGAGGCTACCCAAGAGCATGGCTGACTGCCCATCTGAACACAGAGAGAGAATGGATTCTACTATCAATGTGGCAAGCTCAAACTGATAGTCAACAAGCAGTCAGCCAGTTTAAGCATACTTTTTTTTTCATGCTCTCATTTCACACCTTGTACACCAAACACTTAGATGCTACACTATACTACTTACCAGTGACATTTTCATATCTTGTAAATGAAAGCAAATCTTTGGTCATTCCTCCAAGCCAGAGTCTAATTGGTTTATTTCCTCCAACCAATTTCCACCTTAGGTCAACTGGTGACCATGCAAATGAACATGACTGTAAAAATGGAAGATGTCTCATTGTCAGTTTCAGACATGTCTAAAGAACAACATGAAGCAAGACTAAACATCATCCATTTACTTCCTGTTAACAGAAAAAAAAACCCTCAGACCTGCTTCAACCAAGTACAAGCTTCATTGCAGATCCAAGAAGCGGACAGGGTGAAAATGATAAAAAAATGATGCTGAGTTTCATTAACCAAACTGTTTAAAAAAGGCATGTATCATGACACCAACACAAGCAAGACAATAGCAGAGGGAGAAGATCCAATAGCAGACATCAGAGTTTAAGCCATGATTGAAAATATTGTTAGTATCACTGGCATCATGGAATTAATGCCAAGAAATGTACAACCCCATGTATATTACACACTCCCACAGCAAGGATAGCGACAGATTGACTAGTATCATCAAATGCAAGTACCAGATCTTTCAAATGTAATCTTTTCCACAACACAAACAAATTCTCTGGCTTGTGATTTCTAGTCTACATGGGTGCTGATTTAAGCATTTTACCAGCAAAACAAAAACAAACACCCAACAAATTCTCCCTAGTAGAAGTGAACAAAACCATTGTAAACACTGACAGAGAAAAATCTCTCACTTTGGATATTGGACTTAGACATTTCACTACAATGGGCATTTGTAAGTGCTGACATCAAAGTGCTGATTTTAGGGCAAATTTTTTGTGTCATTATGATCTTATTGTCAACTTTAAGAGATAGCATTTAGTGGGCAGCTTAACATCCCTATTCATGAAGGGTTCACCAACGAATACCCCTTCAATGGAAATCAGATCAGTACTGCCTGATAACAACACCAAAAGAACATTGATAAAGGAATGTGGAGACATAACCAACACAGTGACGCAGAATAAAAATTTCAAAACATAATTTGATGCATTGGATAATCACCACTGGACAATCAGTACATACAAAACCATGGCAGTTATCACCAGATAACCTTAAAATTGCCTAGGTAGAATTTCAACGGATGCTGGATTTAAATAAATCCGTCCGTCCAGTAGTCCTTGGGAATACACATGGCGCCAAAGAGAAACAGCCCAGACTGGAAAGCTTGTGGAGACTACTGAGCTCTGAATAGAATAACAACACCAAATAGGTATCCCACCCCACATCTACAGGATTTTACTTCCACATTACTACAGAAAAAAGTATTCTCTAAAGTAGATCTGATCTGATCTTACAACCAGATTCCTGTGGCTGAAGAAGACATAAAAAAGACAGCCATAACAACACAATTTGAACATTTCGTATTTTTAAAAATGCCTTTTGGTCTGAAAAACACAGTACAAACATTTTAGTGTTTCATAGACAAAGTTTTTCTTGGACTAGATTTTGTGTATGCATACATAGACGACATACTTATAGCTAGTACCGACAAAACAGTACATGAGTCTCACATCTGACAAATTCTACAATGTTTGTAAGATTTTGGATAAAAAGTCAATCCCAGCAAATGCATTTTTGGCATCTCATCTTTATCTTTTCTAGGTCACAGGATAGACAACACAGGTATAACACCTTTACCTGAGAAAGTAGATGTCATACGTTCTTTCCCAATGCCAAACTCCTTAAGACAATTAGGGAGATTTATTGGAATGATGGACTACTACAAATGTTTCATTATGCATTGTTCACAGTTACTCACACCATTGATGACACTAGTGAAAAGCAAATCAAAGAAAAATATGCAGTGGACTAATGAAGTGAAACTAACATTTGACAAAGGCAAAGAAGACTTACGGAATTGCACCAAATTGCAATACATCAATCCAGAGGTGAAATTGTCCATTGAAACAGATGCATCAGAAAATGCAATAGGTGCCATATTACAACAAACTTTAAATGAGGAAACAAAACCTATATCACTTTTTTTTAATGAAATTATCTCCTGCATAACAAAGATACAGCACTTTTGGCAGGGAACTACTAGCAATATACACTACTGTCAAACATTTCAAACACATATTAGAAAGAAAACCTTTCACAATCTTCATGACTACAAACCGCTCACATATTCCCTTGAAACAATAACAGATAACAGACATATATTGAAGGGAGCTACATATGAATGCATGAATTATCCTCATATAATAATTCAGATTATTAAGTGAGACATTTCATTAACAGATTAAATAGGAACTTAAACAATGAAAGTGATCTGCTGGAAAAAAGAGAAGAGAAAAAAATAAGACAAGAAAAAAAGAAAAAGAAAAGGAAAGAAAAAAAAATATATATATATTAAAATTTGAAATTGTATCAAAGAACACATGGCTGGTTTTATATTTATTCTAGATGTAAATGCGTAGCAAAAAAACACAATTTGCACATAGAGATAAGAAATTAAAACCAAATTTATACAATTATTAGAAAACATATCTCTAACTACCAACTAATTTTCATTTAGCCAAGTTACACACACATTGCACTCTACTCAAAACAAATTTTAAAATAAACACAAATATACCTGAGTGCTGGCTTCTCACTTGTCACAGATGTCTACAACTACATATGTGTGTTTTCCTTATATAGACTGTAAGAGAAGCCAGACCGCAGAGAAAGAGAGAGACTTCACACACATATGCTAACTATAAACACTACCTGAGAGCACAGCTGAATGTTCGTCTGACCATTAGGCTGTGAAAATGACCTCCTTTGAGCACAGAAAAAGAACAGATTCCACTATCAAGACAGCAAGGCCAAACTGATAGCCAGCAAGCAGTCAGCCAATTTAAGCATACTCCTTTTTCATGCTTTCATTTTACATCCTGTACACTGTACATTTGAATGTTACAATATATGACATACCAGAGACAATTTCATATATTGTAAATGAAAATAAATTGTTAGCCATTCCTCCAGTGTCTAATTTGTTTCTTTACGTCAAACAACTCCCAACTTGGATCAAATGTCAACAGCATGAATTTTCAAAAATGTGACCAAAATTATACAGTGGTATCTGAATGACTGCCTAATTAGCATAGCTCAGGCTGACTATATAAATGCCCAATTAGTAAGGGTAGTCCAGTTCATGATATGCAAGATAAATGATTATGGCTAGACTGATAAAATACAAAACACTTTGGCTTTAAATTTATTATATTTATCACTCTTATTTTTGCTAATGTCATGTATCAACATCTGTATTTACAAAAATTGGCATGTATATACACAAAAATAAAAAAAAAATAAAAATTATTTTTAAAATATTGGTCTCATTGAATTGTAATCATTTTTTCCATTCAAGATTAGTAAAAATAAATTTTACTTAATAACAATGTCACCTAGCTGGTACAAATTAAGACAGAATTTTAAAAGATTTTAAATTTTATAAATTATTATAATTAAAATTTAATCCATAATATATCTCATTCATAAAATAATTAAAAACTTTTCTAATTAAATAATGTCTTAGTTTTACTGCATTTTTTTTTTATGATACAAAACAGATTTTTAGTAATTGGTATTTCTTTTTTACAAAAAGAAACTGATGATTTAAATTCTCCAAGGAATTCTGCTTTTAACTAATATAAACATGAATTGGGACAAAATTTAATTTCTCAAACAGATGTAAAAAGAAATATTTTTAGCAAGATTTTCTAAGGAAAAAGTTTTCTAAAATAATTTCATTCAATTGTAAATAATTCCTGAAAGTTTCATTAAAATCTAACAATTATTTGATTTTTTCCAGAATTTCCACATCAGTGTGTTTTTCCCTGCAAAAAAAGATGCTAACAGTGTCTGTACTGATGCAAGAAAAAACAGATTTTTAACCAAAATTTCAAACATTTTAAAAAAGATAAATAGTATAATTTAATAATCAAAAAATCCTTTTGTCTTTCCTTTTAACAATAACAAAGATTTTGATGATAAAATTTTGTTTTTATTAAGTTTGGGGCATTTATTCATCAAGCAAGGTATGCTCATTTTTTAGGCAATCTGTGACAGTACTCCCATATATATATATATATATATATATATATATATATATATATATATATTTGGAATATTGAAAGTGATGATTGAAATTGAATACTGAAATTATGTTATTTTAAAACAGAATATTGAAATGAATGTTTGAAGATTAAAAAAGAATATTGAAATCAGTATCTATATATTGAAAATGAATGCTGAACTTGAATGTTTGAATACTGAAAATAATCATATGAATATTGAATTTGAATATGTATATATTGAAAAACAAATTTGAATGCTTAAATATTGAAATTGTATAATGAAATATATTTCTAAATATTAATACTAAATTCATAAATATTGAAATTACCTGTTTGAATATTGAATTTAAACGTAAAAAATATCTGAACCCTTAATATTGAAAATGAATACTAATTGAAATGTTTGAATGTTGAAATTTAGTCACTGAATATTGAATTTGAATGTCTGAATATTAAATTTAAATATTAAAAAAATATTCAAATGTTTAATATCAAAGTTGGATGACTGAATACTGATACTAAATATTTAAATTTACTCTCTGAATTGGATATTGATTTTCTGAATATAGAAATTGAAACATTGAATACAAATACTGAAGTGTATGCATGAATATTAAAAGTGAATGCCATTTTGCTAGAGATTCCCTCAAGAAAGAGGGAAAGCAATCACCAAAATTAGGCTAATCCCCCACCATCCTCAAACACACCAATAAGTTAATATTTCTCTCATTTGAAATTTGAATTTCCTACTCAGAAAAAAACAATGCAATTATGAGCACAATTGGTAATATCCTTTGAAAATATGCAGAGACAATAGAATGTCATTCATATTTCTTTAATAAGAATTATAACATCAGCTTATAATAGCACAAAAATTAATATATTCTATAATGTAGATTTATAAAATGATTATTTTGTAATGAATAATAATTAACTTGTCAAATAAATCTAAGATTTTTGATAATAATAATAATAATGAATAAAAGGTAATTATTAATAATATTTGTTGTTATTTTTTACAGAGCCTTGACAAGCATGTTAAGTATCCATGTAAAACAGGCAAATCAGTTGAAAACATTTGTAAGAATCGTTGTAAAACCATATTGCCCTGTAAGTATCATAAAGTCTTTGAAAATATCAGTCACAAAATTTTAGATTATCTTTCTTGAATTCTACAACATTATGACAAACCAAGACTATAATGATGAAAAAATCATTGGCAATATTTTATCTATTAAGATGCTAATCAATGGATGTTCTTATTTTTAGATGATCATTCCCGTGTTGTTTTGCGCAGTGATGGAACATCAAGTGCAGATTATATTAATGCCAGTTACATCGATGTAAGTTATTTCTCCTTTAAATTTCATTTTATTTTTACACTATCAAGAAAGCTTTCCTAATATTTCAATAAAATCTTCAGTTGAAAGGATAAAAAAACTTAATCTATTATTTAAAAATTGAAGTTGACTTTGTGTCAATTTGATGTATAAGTGTTACAAGGCATAAAATCCATTTATTTTTTTAATCACAAATAATTGAAAATGTGTGGGAGTTGATGTGCATATTTTAAGGTTCTCAGCAGGAAATACATTTGCATATTTTTCAGAAAGAATAAAATATTTTGGCAATAATTACAAACAAGAAGGCAACAGGATTAAAGAATTTCAGAAAAAATATAAATTTTTTTAGGTTTATTCAGTTGAATATAAATGTAATAAAAGTCTATTGATAGAGAGTCATATCAACTAAATGAGAAAACATTGCTCCTCATTTACTGAAAGAATAAAAGAAAAGCCCAATGACATTAGAAGAATAGTATTTGATAAATAGATTTTTAAAAATGCAGTATCAAAGATTAATCATTACTTTCTTTATTAATAATCTTTATTAACGATGTTTAAAAACTGGAATATTGCTTTCTAAATAGAATGACACAATTTCTTAACATCTGTAATTTCCAAAATAAGTTAACCATTATGATTTTTTAAAACTTTCTTTCAAATATCCTTTAATGATTTTTAAAGACTGGTGTACAGTACTAGCCAAAGATTCAAGAAATTTGAACAATATACATGAACTAAATATGATACAGACTTTTGACACTACACTTTGTGAGCACAATCTTCTAGATCAAAGGTTCGCAACTTCTTTGCCTTCACGGACCAGATTGAGTATTAATGGTAAATAGCAAGCTTGATGAAGGCCATAAAAGACTAATTATAGAAAATTACATATGCTAAAATGTAATTACTAGCGTTGAATATACTTAAAATAATTTGTATTAACCACAGATGAATGTAGTAATTGAAAAACATCATTTATTCAATTTAAGACATCGTTGGAATCATTTGTTTAAAAAATCATAAAAATACATAGCAGCCAAAAAATTAATGGGAAACTTGATGTCTTTTGTTCCTTGAAAGCTTCTCGGGTTTCTTGATCCCAAGAGCAAGATATTATCAAGACAGTTATCAGTTAAACTTGTTCTGAAATTGTACTCAGATTACTTCAGTTTGGAAAATGATTGTTCGAACTGATAAGTGCTTCCAAACAAAGATACCATCTTTTTTGCATGATTCACTAAGTTGGTATATTTCCCACTTGGAAAAATATATTTTGTATAGAGATTGATCAATGAAATGATAGAAAATGTGCACAATTTTTATTTCAAGGTTGATGTTCCCATAACTGTAGCTTTTTTTCAAAGGCAACAATATGGTTATACAGTTTATTTACAAACTGATTTTTACTTGAAGTTGTAATTTTTGGTTATTTAAATAAGTTGTGATGCCAATTTGCTTCAAAAAATCAAACTTCATTTTTGATATCGTTTTCAACAAAGCTTCAAAAATGTCTGCTCCAATTATGGTTTCCTTCACAGGAATTAACTAAATAAATTCTGCAAAGATCTGAAAAGTTGAAGTCACTCTTCTCACAAAGATAGCAAGTTGTCACTTAAGTGTGTATTCTCATCAATAGCAAATATATTTTAATTCAGTGCAGGCATTGATTAATTGATTTTTAGCATCTGATGATATTTCTTCAACCTGTTGTATGACTATCCTCAAAGACAGGCTTCAAATAATGACATTTTTTTTTCTGTACAAAAAATATCCAACATTGACTGTAAGCATTCTTTAAAAAAGTCACCATCTCTAAACGGTTTCATCTTTTCTGCAAAGCATCTTGAGATTTCATAACTGGCAGTTATATTTGCCACATTTTCACCTTTTCTCTTTTTAACAAATGACATTTGTTTTTCAAAACTAGTCTTCAACTGTTCAATTTCATCTTTCCTGCCTTGTCCAGTAAATTTCCTAAAATTTTTCCAATGGTATATCTCGTAATCTCCCCTAATATTTGCTACCTTATTCACAGCAATGCTTTCTAGACATATAGGACAAACCGGTTTCCCACTGTGTTCGATGAAGAAGAAATCTAATGTCCAAGTCTCTTGGAAAATTTGGCATTTAGCATATACCTTTCTTGGTTTTGCATTCATTGTCATCAAAATTTTTTCCTATGAATAAAATTAAAATTTATATTAAAAATGAAACTATTAGAGTTTAGTACAGCAATAAAGAGCTAAATTGCAAGAAAACTGAGGGAAATTATACAAATACATAAGGTTAATTTAATAAATATTTAAATTAATCATTGTTTTAAAAGAATAATTCAATTGTTTTACTAATTTTACATCTGAATAATTTGATTTTTTAATGGCAGACCTTTTATTGTATTCAAAAGCCTTGTCTCTCACATTACAATTGTTATAATACCAGTTGGTTATGACTAATAACTTGGCTATAACTTGTATGTATTATTATTCTTATTATTATTTTTGTGTTTTGTGAGCAGAAATGATGTGTGAAGCCCTGTGTATATGAGGCATTTTTAATTGTTTTTATTGTCATAGTGTTCACATCCAACTGATGGACATTAGGTAGGTGAATCAGAAGAAGATTTGTGGAAGCATGTAACAGCAGGCCTTTTATTGTAATTGAAATCCTCATCTCACATCTATCTATATAATACTAAAAGTCTATGATTGCATCCTTGCTTGTGTGGTGCATCCATCCAGCACATAATGATTTAAGTAAATAAAATTGAAAAATACAAGTTGTTTATACAGTATTTTTATTTTAACTTCCTTCAAACAATTTTTTTAAGACAGACACAAAGAGATCCCGCTTTGCAGTTTTGTCCAGTTATTTGTAGAGTAATTATTTATATTTCAGCTTTCTTTAAACAAACAATATTATAAACATGTGTGACTGATTTTGTGCAATAGCAGTAATTTTAAAACACAGTGAACAAGGAGAGTTGAAACAAGGCTTACTTTGCCACAGCTTTATATGTAGGAAAATCATTGCTGACTGATGCATTGTCATGGTATAATTCTTCACTGACTTTTCTATTTCACAGATGTGTCTTCTGACTCTCCTGTTTCAGGTATGGCCCCTTGACTGTTGTTGACAAGCTATTTTTATCACTTATGTTGAGTCGGTGACCAGCTCACAAATTCTGTGCAGGAATATACTAAGTAGCCCACGCCCTGACCTATTTCCAGATAATTTGGTGTTCAACTATGCAGACGTCATAGAGAGCACATTATCTGACTTGTTATATCCAATCAAGTTCCAGAAACTACTTATTTAATTTTGGAGCAATATTTTGTACAGAATTGTGAAGTTTTTTTTTGTATCTACCGATTTTTGTAGGATTTATTTGAAGGCGTCTCTTACTTGTTTGTGCTTCACTTATTGGCAATAGAATATAGGAGTTTATCCTATACTTTCAAAGAATCATCTGTATCAAGTTTCAATTGAAGGTGGTTACAAATAATTATTTGTAACAATATCAATGAGCCTTATATGTAGCATTCTACTTTATGCAGACTCTTCTCTGGAGTATAGAGTTACAGCCTCACCTAGATAGACATTGCTGTTGTGGTTTCTGTAGCAAGTAGGTTTTTTTATGAGGGGAAATTGCTAGCCTTATTCTAACCAGTTTGGGAGTCAGAGTTGTTGTTCTCCTAGACTGGTTGCCAACCAAGACTAGAGATCCTAGTCCATCCAGTTATTAACCCCTAGCGAGAAGAAAGAGACTGATTCATGTCTTTACAAGGGGGTGTGTGCAAAAATGTATGCAGCAGCCCCAGCTGGAATTTGAACTCAACACATCAATCCCACTTTTTGTGCTGATAACCAATAAGAAAATGTCTTAGCATAAATTTGAGAAATGTTTTCATAAATTTAGTATCTGCTTTCAATGATAGCGTTCCTACTATGCATGGAAAAAATATTGGAGCTGTTTCTCTTCTACAAAGATTTTTTTGGAAATGAATATTCACCCATCACTGCATCATACATCACTAGGTTATATGCAGATAAGTTATAAAATTCAATCATATTATGCCTATTATCTTTTCTATTGTAAACTATTTTTGTTCTAGAGAGCTTAAACATAGATTATTTAAAGGTTTTCTTGAAGAGTTAGATGCTGAATATAGTGGCTTGTCATATCATATAGAAGTGTGATAGTTCCACTGATGAAAGGTGCCACAGTATTTTGTAACTCTCAAAGAGAAAATATTTCTAAAACATGTACTAAAAATATTTAAAGTGCTTCAGGTGGTATATTATAAAACCTCAAAATAATCTTAATATTAAGCTTTCAAAATGAAATTGAAACTTTTTAGAAGTCAGCTAGCAAAAATTGGAATGTATCACTTTCCTACGTATACCTGACATATTCCCATGATAAGTTTAGAGCAAATATGCGAAACAACTTGAAATTCTTCTCACAGAATTTTAAAGAAGTATTATTTTTTCAAAAGAAAATGACATTCAGTTGAAACTCACTGAGGATCTCTTTTCTATCAACCACTAAAGAATTGTCCACAGAATTGTAATTGGAGGTAACCAAATTTCAAGCTTCCTCAGGTTCACAAAACAAACCAAAGTAGCCTGCAAAACTTTTACTAAAGTCTGGACAAAAAGATATATCAAAATGTCATTCAACTTGCTAAGAAAATCTTCAGTATTTTTTGAAGCACTGACATTTCTGAACAGATCATCTCTGTCATGAACAAAAATAAAAACAAGCAATGTTCTTTTTTCACTGACAAACATTCAGAAGATATTTTGAAAATATCTACTGAGAATATTTTTCTGGAACATAAGCTTGAAGAGATACCATAAAAAATCAAAAGTGGCTCAATTTGTTTCATGAAAACATTAATCATATTAAAATGAAGATATAACTTTTGTTTCATTTTAGCTTTGAATATTTTTAGATGTGTTCATACATCTCTATAACTTGCTTCATAAAAAAAACATCCCCAAAAAAGCATATACATAGTTTTTAATGTTTTTTTTCCAGTGCTATTTTATTTACAGATATTCCAATATTTTATATTTTTTTAAATATGTGTTGAAATTAACAAAAAGGTTATCTCCCATTTTCAACACTCAAGTGATTCTGTTAAACTTTACTATTGGCATCCATTCCCTATATCACTTATAAAGGTTCACACCCCTGTCTATTCAATGTAATAAAACTGGTACCAATCTGTTTTTCAGTAAGAAAGGTTAGTATTTAATTTTTTGATATTTTTCCTCACACTTCTTTAGCTTTGATTCATGGTTATCTGATAATTTTATTTTTTATTTTAGATATTCAACATTTTATTTTTATTTTAATGTGTTAGAATTTTATATGATAAAAAATGTTAATACTAGTGCCATGTATTTACAGCACATCTGATCTGATGACAGCTTATGTGATGTTGCTAAATGAATCTATGATTTAAATTTGAACCTATGATTTAAGTTTGATAATGTGACCTAATGTGACCGAAAAAATGCATGATGCTAAATCACATGACCTATAAAAAATATTATGTGTTAATTAGGTGTTGAGTTTTAATAAACCTTAAATGTTGAAATGCCAAAAAAAAAAAATACCCAGATTCTAAAAGCAAGGATATTTGGGTAAATTACGAAAATCTAATTCTAAGCTTTTCTTCTCACCACTCCATCCCAAAGATAATTGGTGCATGCTTATCAATTATCAAGAACAATCCACAATAGCTCATGATATAATTGCTACCAATTTTTTTTTTGTTTCAGGTAGGAGACAATTACATTGCAACACAAGGTAGGGACATTTTTATCATCTATATATGAAAAACTGAATATTTTTAAAAATAAATATTTAAATATGCTTACTTTTAAAATTACATCCATTTTACTTTTGAATATGATATTTATTTTGATGTTTTCATTCTTCAGAAATATAATTGCAATAATTATTGGTGTATATCTAATATTTCAATTTATTTTTATTTGTGATGGATACATAATATATGCTTGTTTAGGCAATTAATGAACAAAATGAAAATTAATCAGGATTTTCATATTATGAAAATTTTAACATGATCAGAGCTAATCATTTACTTTTTAGTATTAAAATATATTGACATTAATATTTGATATTAAAGCAAGCTTTGAAACATAGTTTCATGAAACATTGTGTTTTTCATTCCATTCTGTATGATCTTTATCTTCAGTGTTGATTTTCTTTTTAATTCACCTCTTAATATATTCTATTATTTTTAGCATCTCTTTTTCTCTTTGTTTCTAAGGATTCCTTGACTTCTCATGGTGGATTTCATTTTACATTCAGATTTACTATTTTGCCTTCACTTTCTTTTAACTTCTAACATTTCCCAGTTTCATTTCATTTTACAATTTTTATCTTGATATTTATCATTATATTTTGATTCCACTTTTATAAAAAAAAAACTCTCTATCCTTCTCTTCTAAGATGTTTATCCTATTTCATCATTTTTACTAATCAAACCAATCTCATACCTATTAATTTTTTTATCTCTCTGTAGACAGAACAAACTAACTATTAAATTTATTACATATAATCTTTAATCCTTAAAAAAAATCATAATATTTTTATGCTTGGCAGAGATCAAGTCACTAACACTCACTAATTTGTTTTGTTTAAAACATTGTATGTCTCTGATTTGAAATGTTTCCATCATTTGTATGAATGTAAGTTAATAGATACAACTTAAAACATCCAATAAAATACATTGAATTTGATATTGGGAAATCCTTTTATCAAACTATGATAATGAAATATAAAACTAGCATCACCATCTTTGTTGTTTTGATCACTACCTCTTGGTTCCTGTTTTCCAACAACTTCTGAAGAATTTCAAACAGTACCTCTTATTTCCCTCAAAGGCAATTATTTTCAGTTTCTTTTGAAGAATTGTGAGACAAACTTTAGCAAGTGAAAAGGTTGTGAATTCAGTGACTAACAAGATACTAGTTAGCAGCATGTGAAGAGTACACCAACATAAATACTGTGATCAGGATACCAAATATGACAATGTGAATTTGATCAATTTCTGACTTGGTAATAATACATAATCTCTAAATTTCAAAATGACTATCATGAAAGAGCTGCCAATTTTGACAATCACTTTTTTAAATTGTGAGTTGTTTTCTAATATATATGAGATTATTGCATCAATTTAGGAAGAGTTAAATATGTTTGAGAATTCTACTTGACCTATTAATCACTTTCTATGTACCTGAACTATAAATTTTAGGACCTTTGGAAGGAACAATCGAGGATTTTTGGAGAATGATTTGGCAAGAAAAATGCAACACAATTGTTATGTTAACTGAAATTATGGAAAATGGAAAGGTAAAAAAAATCTACCTATTCATTTGAATAAGTTATGTATTTGACACCTAATATGCAAAACATATACTAGTACATATGTAAACACTGCATGTGCAACCAAAATTATACAGACATTATAGAAATTATAAGTACTTTCAGAAAGAGAGTGTTATTACAAACATCAACAAATGTCTGTCTTGTAATTGTTATATTTCCTGACATATAAGATTTTATTTCCATTGATAATTCAAATTACTCCTCATTGTCTTTGAAGCTGATTAACCTTTTTGAATCTTTCAATGCATGCAGTGACTTGAATGGAACTCATCACATGAAAATTTATTCAAGGTTGAAATTATTTTTGGAAGGAAAAAGAAAGTTCAGAACACAATGTTATTTGCCTAACTTTGTCTTATATGAACAAACAATGGCTTAAATTTATTTTGGCAAAACAAGTGACAAGTCTTTCTTTCCAACCATTTTACATATAATTTTTTAAATTGAGTCATTCACATTTTTGTAAAATTTGTGAAAAAATATTTTTGATTTGATTATATAACGAAAATCAAATTTTTCTCTAAATGTTTATATAAAATTACATTTTTCATTTCAATAAATGCCACTACTGAAAAAAAATTTTTCCTCTTGTTATTGTTTTCAGTTGAAATGCTGCATCTACTGGCCAAAACTGAATGAAATAGAAAATCATGGAAAATTTCAAATCCAATGTGTTCAAGAGAAACATTCCATGGTCTATATTTACCGAATTCTGGCAATCAAGAAGGTAAGAAGTAATGCCAAGAACTATTTGAAGTTTGAAAGAAAATTAATGATTCACTCTTGAATCTCCAAGTAATATTTCAAATCCCAAGTCACAAAAAGCAGAAGTTAACTTTTCTATATATTTGCTTAAAATGTCAAGTTAACTTTACATTTACATATGCTAATCCCTAATCAGCAGGAGTCTAATGTTATATGATTTTTGAACATTCATGCTTACATTATTTACACTATATATTGACTATTGTCATCATTTTTGTTGATGAGAATAATAGTCCTAATATAAATAGTGTAAATAAGATAATTCTTCATTTCTTAAATTCAGACAAAAGGAAACATGCTTACAATTTATTTTATTTTTGTAACAGTTTTGAAATATTCATGATGAAATGGAAAAAATAAGAAAAAAAGATATGAAAATTGATAATAATTTTGCATGGATAGTTAAATGAAATGAGTTATTTTGTTAATAAATTTTATTTCAACATAAAAATATGTAATCAGCATTTTCCTTTTTTTTTGTAGAGGTGGGGAAGTAAAGGTATTTTTTTCAATTAGTTATCTTTTCATTTCCTTTATTTTTTAAAGTAGATGCTATTTTCATTTCAGCTGTTAATCACCAATAAAAAAAATCAAATCATTATCAATGTTAACATAAATGCAGACCAAATACTATTATTTTTAAGTTCTAAATTAGACTGCAAGTTGCTTTATTATTTGTATTAGAATCATTTTAAAGATATTGTTCTAACAAAAATCTTGCTATGATGTGCTGTTTTTGTTCTTTTACAGTAACAAACAAAATTACAAACATAAATCAGATCATAAAGATATAGATAACAATAACAAGATTGAAACAAATAGAGTTAATGGAATGAACTTCTTCAGGATAAAAGTATTTATATTGACATAAAGCACAAATTAAAGGCTTCAGCAAAATATTCTTATAAAAAGACTTTCTTTTCTGTACACTATTAATCAACAAAGACTTGAGCTTTGGGTGGGAAGAACAATTATTTCTCTTCTTTTAAGCAAGGGAATGACACTGATGTTCCTAACTTCTACTGTATCTTATGATTGGCTATAAAATCATATCACTTGATTGTTTGAAAGATTTACTAATTATTTAATGAACAGATTTTCTCATGAACACTAACAGGATGTTATAAATTTTCAAAATTTATAACTGATTTCAAATGGACTGAAAACACATGACTATTAAAGACAATTCCATGCAAAAAAAATCAAAAACTTTAAAAAATAAGTTTTAGTTTCTCAAAGCATTGTCTTGAAAATAATTGAAATTGATAGAGAGAGTGGGGGAGTAAAGTCTCAAAGCAAAATGTTTTTTTGAAAATGTTTTTAACATTTTTAAGGTGAAAAAATATAGAAGAGAAAAAAAAAAAGGTAAAAAATCTGTTATTGGTTTCAAACTAAGAAAAAGAAAGACATCTGATTTGTGAGCTTATTTTTACTCCCATTCATTTAAATACATTAGGAGTGGTCAAACTATAGAAAATAAAAATAATTATACAAAATATAACATTTACACACACAGGACTAGAGAATGACATCTTTTTTATTTGTGAAAGCCATATTTCAACAATTATCATCCAATTAGTAATTCTGTAATGTTTAAACAAGGCTATTTTTTATCTATGGAATACTACTACATAAAAAAAAGAACACATTATCAATTTTATAGATTTAAAATCTTGTTGGGACTTTACATTAGTCATTTTTAAGAATTTTTCAAGTATCTGTTTCTAGACTTTTGAAAATAAAAATAATTATACAAAAATATAAAAACAGACAGGACCTTCAAACAAATAAATGATCTTATGTTTTATACAAATGCAACTGAAGCAAAACTTTGTTTGAATGATTTTTTCAGAGTTTTTAATTGTATTTGTATATCAGACAATGATAAAAAGAAATGTTTGATGTTCGCTGAGATTCTTATATTTGTTTTTTTCGTGACAATCTTTGAGAGATATATTTTATTGAATTTTTAAAATTAATAGAGTTTTTCCAATTAGTTGTTCCTAACTTATGTTCAAATATAAAATCATTCTTTTGTTTGAAAGATTTACTAATTATTTAATGAACAGATTTTCTCATGAAAAAATTTATAACTGATTTCAAATGGAGTTCGAAAAAAACAAAACTTTAAAAGTAGTTTTAGTTTCTCAAAGATTGTTCCATGGGGGGGAGTCAGTGGAAAATTTAAAATTATGTCTTTTAAAAAGGTCAATTTTTTCAATTTTGAGGCTAACTGAAGATGTTACAATAGATTCAAATAAGCTTTGGAAAATCTCAAAATATTTTTTTATATTTTATTTTTTCGATCTTAAGAATTCAAATTCAATTGCTTGATTTGATTCCCATGGTCTTTTTATTGGTTTAAATAAGCGTTTTTTTACAATAGATTTAAATTTTTTAAATTTTATCAATTCATCAGAGAAATGCCATAATTTAGATAATCTGATAGAGGCTAGAAATAAAATTAAAGTTTCATTCAACTAATTGTCATGTACAACTGCTAAATGAAAAGGTCTGTCGCAAGCTTTTGATATCACTTTTAGGTCAAATGACAGCTGCTGTATTTGATCATATTATTATTTATAAGAAATATAAACTCACATGACTTATTTTCATATTATGTCATATTTAAAAAGGATATTACAGCATCTTAATAAACTATAATTCTAAAGATTTCATATATGTTAAGTGTGTAAGTGGTATTGACGGCATAAATCAACCCACACATTTTTTACTTTACGAATGTGTAAGAAAATAAAAAGCAAACAAGAGAAAGAATACAAGAAAATAACTTTTCTTAACAGGTACAATATTTATATTTATAAATGACAACAGTTTTACAATAACAATAATATGAGTTACTTCCCTTTGACTGGGATAACGTTTTTTTAATTTTACTAATAAAACATTTTTTTTATCGGAGCTCACAAAAACTGAATTAACTTGTCGTTCAAAATGTTCACTGAAAGAGAATCTTGTAAAGCTGAAAATATGTTGATAAACTTTTAGCTTTAAAGAATTTGGAGAAGTGAATGTTCCGTTTGTTTTCGTTGCTCGTAGTTGAATGTATAGTTTGTACTTATTTTTCGTAAGATAATGTTTGTAATTGAATAAGTTTTAACTTAAAACTTATTCAATTATTCAATTACAAGGATTAACAGTTACAAGGATTAAAAATACGTAAAATTGAGTTATCATGAAAGAATTTTAAAATATTTTGGTAGAACTGGTAAAATACCAAAATGATCAAAAATTACAACTACAAGAAAGAATGGAAGAAAAATGGCAAAAGCAATTTCTACAAACGCAGAAGGATCTCCAGGAACTATTATTGAAAGTAACAGGTAACAAGCAATTAGATATTGAAAAAGAAGCAACTGTTTCGCAAGACGCAGTGTGGAATACCATAGAGATTTTCAAATATTCTCTAGATGAGGACAAAAATTTCAGAGATTACTTCAGAAGACATGAAGACATCTTTAACATCGACTGTCAAAATTGGACATAAGCAAAAAAGCTATGTCTATTGCTTTGAAAATTAGGAACTGAAGAATATACAAAGTTCGTGGATTATATCTTGCCAAAAAAGACGAACGAATTAACATTTGACGAAGCAGTGACATGTCTTAAAAAACTCTTCAGCCCAAAAACATCACTCTTCCACAGGAAGTGGAAAGGCCTTAACCTAGTAAAGGCAATAATGAGGATTATTTCACGTTTGGCGCAATCGTAAATAAAGATTGCGATGACTTCAAACTAGTGGAATTGACCCCGGACAATTTCAAATGTCCGGTGTTAATCTTTGTTCAAGGGTTAGTTTCAACAAAAGATAGCGAAATGCGCAAAAGAATGCTTTCAAAATTACAAGATGAACCGGGACTAACACTACAACAATTATCGGAAGATTGCCAGAGATACCTAAGTATAAAGAAAGACGCGAAGGACATTGAGGAGTCAGCTGTATCTCATATACGTAAGTTAAACAAAAGTCTACGTTCTTCACCCTCCCCGGAAAGAAAACAAAAATTCTATAATAATGAAAAAAGATTCTCACCCTCCCCAGAAAGAAAACAAAAATTCTATAATAAGAGAAAAAGTACAACATACAGGACAAATTATGATGAAAATCGAAGCAATATAAGCCCCCCCCCACACACATACACACACACATCAGCATGTTATTGGTGTGGAGGACAAGGATTGCCGCTTTAGATATAAAAACTGTCTTGAGTGTGGAAAAAAGGGCCACAAGGCATCCCAATGTAGGAATAGAAAAGATACTAGTAGAATAAGAGCTACTAGGATGCATAACGAAGACAATACCAACATAAGGAAATATGTGGAACTGGAAATTTTAAATAAAAAGATAAAATTGCAACTGGATTCGGGTTCCGACCTCACAATAATCAACCTACAGACATGGAGAAAACTCGACAGACCTACCATGTTACATACACAAAAAATTGGCAAGTCGGTTACAGGCAAGCAAATAAAATTTGAAGGAGAAATAATCGTGAATGTTAAATTTCACGGCAAAACAAAAAAAAAAAACTTAAGATATACGATATGAAAGATACTGAAAATCTAGTAGGTATCAACTGGATGCAAAAGTTCAACGTTTAGGATCTACCTATCAGCTCTTTTTGCAAAAAAAAAAAGGTTGAACCATCAGGTACCATAAAAGTTAAAGGCAGAATTATATAACCAATTTCCTGAGGTATTTTTTTGAGCGGGTTGGGACGATGGAACAAATTTGTAAACAGTATCAAATTAAAAGAAAACGTCCAACCAGTTTTTAAAAAGAAGCGAAACGTACCGTTCGCTACTATAGAAAAAATCGACAAAGAATTGGAGAGACTTGAACAAACTAGGATTCTTTTAAAAATAGAGTTTAGTGAGTGGGCGGCGCCGGTGGTTTATGTATGTTATGATCTGGTTCCTTGTACCACGGTGATAGTGCAAGGTAGAACCAATAAAGAACTAGAATACAGATATGGAATAACTCAGATATATTACAAACAGGAATATATACAGAGAAGTAGAAAGGGTTATTAAAACAATCAGGTTTTAGTAGTATGCGCAGATTTTTCAAATGGACTTAATAAGGCTATAAAAGACCATCATTACCCACTACCAAGACCAGAGGAGATATTTACAAAGCTCAATGGGGGTAAGATATTTTCAAAAATAGATCTAAGTGAGGCTTATCTACAAATCTTAGTACAAGAAGAGAGTATGAAAATCCTTTGCATTAATACGCACAAAGGGTTGTACAAATTCAACAGACTACCATTTGGAGTAAAAGTTGCACTAGCAATTTTTCAGCAAACGATGGACACAATGCTCATGGGCCAAAATTTTGCGACCGCTTATCTGGATGACATCCGAATTAAGATCGACAATGTTGAAGAGCACATTATGGTCCGATTCCTTGTACCACGGTGATAGTCCAAGGTAGAACCAATAAAGAAGAACTCAAAGGCGGATATGGAATAACACAGATATATTACAAACAGGAATATATACAGAGAAGTAGAAAGGGTTAGTACGAACAATCAGGTTTAGTAGTAATTGTTTGAACGCGACTCTGTTTCGGACTGCATCTGACTCCACTGGCTGACTTGCTCACTCTGACTGACTGACAGACTCCTGACAGACTTCACTCCAGACTTCAGACTGAACTCCCTGCTTCCTCTTGAGGTGCAGTATTTATTACGTATGGAATAGTGCATTATGTTATTATGGGTAAGGTCCCATAACACACACATCACACATAAAGGAAGTTTTCAGAAGACTTCAGGACTTTGGGTTCAAAATAAAAGGAGAAAAGTGTGATTTTTTCTTAAATGAAATTAAATACTTAGGTCAGATAATAAATGAAAATGGCAGGAAACCGGACCCAGAGAGGCATCGGCAATTAAAAATATGCCTGAGCCAAAAAATGTTGCAGAACTACAAAGTTTCCTGGGTTTAGCTAACTACTATGTCGAATTTATTGATAATATGCATAAACTAGGGCTCCACTAAATGAGTTACTAAAAAAGGAGCATAATTGGAATTGGACAGAGGACTGTAAAAAAGCATTGAAGGAAATAATACAAAAATTAACTTCGAAGTTAGCATTGACACATTTTAATCCCGAATTCGAAATCATTATTGCAAGTGACGCGAGCTCATATGGGGTAGGTGCGTGTATTCTACACAAAATGTGGAACGGTACAAACAAACCCGTTGCACACGCATCTAGATCATTATTACCGGCGGAGAGAAACTATTCACAGATCGAAAAGGAGGCACTGGGCCTAATTTTTGCAGTAACTCGTTTTCACAGATATATTTATGGGAGAGAGTTCACGCTCCAAACGGGCCACAAACCACTTCTTACAATTTTTGGTTCAAAAAAAGGTCTACCAGTCTATACAGCAAACAAACTTTTAAGATGGGGAACTGTGTTACTAAACTACAATTTCAAACTTGAGTTCTTACCATCAAAGAAAATAGGACACGCTGATGAACTATCGTGATTAATACCTGCGAAAGACAAACCGTTAGAAGATTCGGTAATTGCGGCATTACAAGCTGAAGATGAAATCAGTAAGGTATTATGCAATACAATAAAGGAACTATCTGGAATGCTGCTAGAGATAAGGCGAGAAGCATAAAGACACGATTTTATTCAGAATACCAAGAAAAAAATAGAAGAGAAGGTGAGGAATTTAGCAGACAGTTTCTCAGTCTGTGACAACATATTATTGTATAACGAGAGAGTAGTAATACCGAAGTCGCTGTGCAGACGGATCTTGAAAGATTTTCACTTAGGACATCCTGAAAAAAACGGATGAAATCACTTATGAGAAGTTTTATCTACTAGCCGAACATGGTTTTGTTATTATTCGATCTGTGTCATCGTGTTGCAGATATGCTGGTTTGAGACGGTCTATACTGACGGTATTCTGCTTTCCGGCGATATCAATTATGAAGAATTTTGGTGTCTTAGATATTACTAAGTTGGACCTGTATAGTTGGGTGTTAATGGTTTTCGCACAGTGTCATTTATTCTGCTGAATGTAGATCTGCTGGCACATAAAAAAGGTTTTTTTATACGTTCTTGTAGGTGTATAAATAACGTCCATCATTTTCTTTTTAGATCCGCCAAAAAGTAATTCGTTGGTGTAGAGATGTCGTCTCGTTGTGAATATTTGTCCAGGCAGCGTTGTTGCTTTTACCGAAAACTAACTCTGCACTTCCAGCTTTATTGTATAGCATCACAAATGGTAACTCTTATCTACCCACGTACGAGCACTGGTAGACGCTGTTAGTGCGTACTTGAAAATCTCTCCACTATTCCGTTACTGCACGGATGGTAAGAGATGTGTTTTATGCCTAAAATGTTGACAAATTCATTGAATAGCGTCGATTGAAATTGGGGACCCCTGTCAGTTATTAAATAACTGCAGGGCATCCAAATATAGAAATCCAGTTGTTGAAAATTGCTTTATTTTGCCGTTATTGATGTTAAAGGTATCGCAACTGGCCATTTCAATGATCGTTAGTATGTATTCGTGTCCATTAATTCTTTCGACTGCAAATGTGCGTGAATCGTCCATCTGGTGTTGCGAACGATGATTTTTTGGTATGTTTTTTTTTTGTCTGGCAACGTTGGCATGTGCGAGACCACTGTTTCAAAGACATACCGGGCCAGACGTATCTGTCAAAAATGGTCCGGGTAGCGTAGCCTTCGCTCCAGGGTGAGCTGGCGAATGGAAATGATCGAAGATCGGTTTTCTTCGTGACAAAGGTAGGTAAGGTCGATTTGTGGATACGTCACAATATACGAGCTCATTAGTGAAGGGGTAAAGGTCTCCTTTCAATTTTTGAGGAGGTATCTTTTTGTACGGACTGTAATTCTTTAGTTTGCTTGTTCTTCATTCAAAATTTAGTGATTGTGATTGCAATGCGTTGATACAAAAAATGTTGTCCTTTTATTATCCGTTGTGTACTGGCTGATTAATCCAAGTATCGTAGGTCTCTGATGATTTAATTTGTCGGCCTTTTGCATTTAATGCATTTAAGCGGTTTATGGTCTGTAGATTAAGATGACGAAATTTCTTCCTTCTAGAATGTGTCTAAAATGTCGTATTGCTAGGTATACTGCCAATAATTTTTGAGAACGTACTATATTTCCTCTGGGTAGTGTTTAACTTTATCGAGAAAAATGATAGTGGGTTCTTTAAATATCGTTCGTAATCTGGTGTAATACTGCGCCAATTGTGTCAGCTGGTGCGTCTGTTGTGAGTGTTTTAGAGTTTTCGGATGAATTGATGTATTACAATTTTTGTATTTTTTTGCAGTGCGTTCTTTGCATTTAAAAGATTTTAACTCGTTTTGGATAGTACGATTTGCGGGTTCTTCTTTTTTCGTTGCGACAGCATGTTTGTTAACGGCAATAGTATAGATGCACAGTTCGGTATGAATTGTCGGTAGTAGTTTATCATTCCTAAGAATCTTCGTAATTGCTTAATTGTGGAAGGTGTGGGATAATTTGTTATTGCTGTAATCTTATGATCCAAGGGCGACAATCCTTGTTGATTTATGACATGTCCAAGGAAGTTTAGCTGTGGTACCGCAAATATATCAATGTTTAATTTTAAACCATAATGTTTTAAACGTTTTAGAACTGCATGCAAATTTCCTTGTGTTCAATATGTGATTTAAATGAACTAAAACAACGTCAATATACGCGTATGTGATACCACGTAATACCTCGTCTATTAACCTTGGAATGTCTGCGCGGCGTTTCGTAAAACCAAATGGCATTCTTGTGAATTCAAATAGTCCGAATGGAGTGGTGATCGCAGTCTTTTGTATGTCGTCTTCCTCAATTGGTATCTGGTAGTAAGCCTTTTGAGGTCTAGCTTAGTGAAGACTGTAGCACCTTCTAATGACAGCGCAAAATCTTTTATATTAATAGGGTATTTGTCCGGAATGGTTTGGGCATTCAGTAACCTGTAATCTCCGCAACGCCAAACTGGTCGAATCCGCTTTCGTGACCATATGTAGAGGGCTGGCATAAGGACTTTTTGAAGGACGTATAATCCTAGCTTGAGCATGTTGTCGAACTCATCTCTTGCGATCTTCAATTTGGCGGGATGAAGTCTACGTGGTTGTGAATAAACTGGGGAACCAGTTGTTTTAATGCTGTGTTAGCATGATGTCTAACGGGTTCATTTCGTGACGACGGTGTTAATAGTGTCTGGTACTGACGTATTATTTCATCGTAGCCATTAGCTGTAGGTATAATATTCGTCAGTCCAATCGTTGAATGTTTCGAGGTAAAACCACAACGTTTTATATTCGTATTTGTGTCGGTTAGTGTCCGGGAAGCAAGTTCTACTGACAATGCATAATGAGTTAGGAAGTCCGCTCCCAGGATTGGCATTGAAACATCAGCTATTATGAAAAAACGTTAGATCTCGTCTTAGACCTATATCTAAAGTTAAATCCATTTTCACCATAGGTTACCAATTTTCGCGGCTTGTAGTTTAAATGTTGTGTTTTTTATCAGAAGTTGTTTGCTGCACCTCTTCTGTGGTATAACACTGATTTGGGCAAATTTAGTCCGCTGGATTTATCATCGTTTTATAGAAGAGACGGTTTGTTTTTTGAGTTGCCTATCCAGCGTCTCTATGGGTGCCAGGATATCCGTTCCCTGTTGTTTGGCGGTTGGTGATTTCTTATAAGCACATGGTTGTCTGCACATCAGCTTGCGCGCCAAAAGTTTCATGATACCAACAATTTTGGTATTCGTTTCGTTGTCGTTTATATCTGTGCCGAGAATTTGATCTCCAGCGTTGTTTATTTTGCTTGGTATAATAACTGTCATGTCTGCTTACATGAGCATTTTGTAGTTCGCGCAGCTGTATAGATATATTTTGCAAATCTGTTGATAAAATGTTGATCTATGTCTACATGAGGCCATCTCGTGTGTTCGTTCGTTGCGGATATGTGTTTAACTGGAGCTGTGTCTGATATAGCTGTCGGTTCTGCCATTTGTAGTTTTGAGATTCTGTATTCGTTAAATTTTGTTGGTTGTGAATTTCTTCGGTGTGTGTATCGTAATCACCAATTTTTTTTTTTTTTTTTAGATGTCAGGTTTGCAATTTTGTGTTGCCCACGTCTGGTTCGTCTTTTGTTTCGTACGTCAAGGTTATTAGGTTTTTGGTTTGCACTCGTTTCCAATAGTTTATTTGGTGTTTTTTTTTCGGAGTTATCAAATTTTGTTGTTCTGAGGTATGTCAATAAGCTCGTCACTTTGTTGTATGTTCACTCACGTCGGAACATCACCATTTTGTCGCTAGGTCGGATTATCAATTATGTTGCGTGTTCACTCACGTCGGAAGGTCACCATTTTGTTGGGACTTTTATTCAAATTCTCAGAAGGCTTTTTTTCGTAAGTATCGGTTGCGTGTCTGAACTCGTCCCAAACAAAATATACAACAAACATAAGATTTCAATGATTAAAAACGAGACATATATATATCAAACAAATAAAGCATTTTATATACAATTAAACTTTTTTACAACTTGAAGTAAAATTTGGAATGATGCGTGTTTAATTGTATTTGTTATGAAATTTTATGTCTGGTCTTATATTTGTTGTTTTCGTGTTTGTGTATGAAAGTTCGTAAATTAGATTTTAAGTTTTTGAATAAGTTTGCAAAGTTGTCTGCCTTGGAACGTTGTTCGTCCTTATTTTTGTAAGGATTTGTGAATCAAAATAAGAAATTTAGTTCGGAGTTAAAAGTAGTTTGTACTGATTGTTCCAGATGAGCTGGTGGAAAATTTTAAAAATAATGAAAATTATGTCTTTGAGTGTCGTGGGTCAATTAGGCAATCGATCGGCGAGTTCGCCTGACTATTGGGTTTGTCTTCTCCCTTTTAAACAAATTGGTCCTCGAAAGTGGCTCAGATGTTTTGGCGCAATTTTGTTTTGGTAGGCGATCTATTCCTGGTGTTTTTTATTGGTTGAGCGTTTTTTGTTCAGGTGTCTTTTAAATTATGCTTTTTTAGGGTTGGAAAAGGTTATAAAATTAGAAGAGTCCACAATCTGATAGAGGCTAGAAATAAAATTAAAGTTTCATTCAACTAATTGTTTTTAACAACTGCTAAATGAAAAGGTCTGTCGCAAGCTTTTGATATCACTTTTAGGTCAAATGACAGCTGCTGTATTTGATCATATTATTATTTATAAGAAATATAAACTCACATGACTTATTTTCATATTATGTCATATTTAAAAAAGGATATTACAGCATCTTAATAAACTATAATTCTAAAGATTTCATATATATTAAAGTGTAAGTGGTATTGACGGCATAAATCAACCCACATTTTTTTTACTTTACGAATGTGCAAGAAAATAAAAAGCAAACAAGAGAAAGAACACAAGAAAATAACTTTTAACAGGTACAATATTTATATTTATAAATGACAACAGTTTTACAATAACAATAATATGAGTTACTTCCCTTTGACTGGGATAACGTTTTTTTAATTTTACTAATAAAACATTTTTTTTATCGGAGCTCACAAAAACTGAATTAACTTGTCGTTCAAAATGTTCACTGAAAGAGAATCTTGTAAAGCTGAAAATATGTTGATAAACTTTTAGCTTTAAAGAATTTGGAGAAGTGAATGTTCCGTTTGTTTTCGTTGCTCGTAGTTGAATGTATAGTTTGTAAATTTTTTCAAGATATCAAAATTTGTAATTGAATAAGTTTTAACTTAAAACTTATTCAATTATTCAATTAAAGGATTAACAGTTACAAGGATTAAAAATGCAAAATTGAGTTATCATGAAAGAATTTTAAAATATTTTGGTAGAACTGGTAAAATACCAAATGATCAACAATTACAACTACAAGAAAGAATGGAAGAAAAATGGCAAAAGCAATTTCTACAAACGCAGAAGGATCTCCAGGAACTATTATTGAAAGTAACAGGTAACAAGCAATTAGATATTGAAAAAGAAGCAACTGTTTTAAAGACGCAGTGTGGAATACCATAGAGATTTTCAAATATTCTCTAGATGAGGACAAAATTTCAGAGATTACTTCAGAAGACATGAAGACATCTTTTAACATCGACTGTCAAAATTGGACATAAGCAAAAAACTATGTCTATTGCTTTGAAAATTAGGAACTGAAGAATATACAAAGTTCGTGGATTATATCTTGCCAAAAAGACGAACGAATTAACATTTGACGAAGCAGTGACATGTCTTAAAAAAACTCTTCAGCCCAAAAACATCACTTTCCACAGGAAGTGGAAAGGCCTTAACCTAGTAAAGGCAATAATGAGGATTATTTTGACGTTTGCCGCAATCGTAAATAAAGATTGCGATGACTTCAAACTAGTGGAATTGACCCCGGACAATTTCAAATGTCCGGTGTTAATCTTTGTTCAAGGGTTAGTTTCAACAAAAGATAGCGAAATGCGCAAAAGAATGCTTTCAAAATTACAAGATGAACCGGGACTAACACTACAACAATTATCGGAAGATTGCCAGAGATACCTAAGTATAAAGAAAGACGCGAAGGACATTGAGGAGTCAGCTGTATCTCATATACGTAAGTTAAACAAAAGTCTACGTTCTTCACCCTCCCGGAAAGAAAAAAAAAATTCTATAATAATGAAAAAAAGATTCTCACCCTCCCCCAGAAAGAAAACAAAAATTCTATAATAAGAGAAAAGTACAACATACAGGACAAATTATGATGAAAATCGAAAACAATATAAGCCCCCCACACACACACACACATCAGCATGTTATTGGGAGGACTGGAGGAACAAGGATTGCTTTAGATATAAAACTGTCTTGAGGTGGAAAAAGGGCCACAAGGCATCCCAATGTAGGAATAGAAAAGATACTAGTAGAATAAGAGCTACTAGGATGCATAACGAAGACAATACCAACATAAGGAAATATGTGGAACTGGAAATTTTAAATAAAAAGATAAAATTGCAACTGGATTCGGGTTCCGACCTCACAATAATCAACCTACAGACATGGAGAAAACTCGACAGACCTACCATGTTACATACACAAAAAATTGGCAAGTCGGTTACAGGCAAGCAAATAAAATTTGAAGGAGAAATAATCGTGAATGTTAAATTTCACGGCAAAACAAAAAAAAAAAACTTAAGATATACGATATGAAAGATACTGAAAATCTAGTAGGTATCAACTGGATGCAAAAGTTCAACGTTTAGGATCTACCTATCAGCTCTTTTTGCAAAAAGTTAAAGGTTGAACCATCAGGTACCATAAAGTTAAAGGCAGAATTATATAACCAATTTCCTGAGGTATTTTTGAGCGGGTTGGGACGATGGAACAAATTTGTGGCCAGTATCAAATTAAAAAGAAAACGTCCAACCAGTTTTTTTTAAAGAAGCGAAACGTACCGTTCACTATAGAAAAAATCGACAAAGAATTGGAGAGACTTGAACAAACTAGGATTCTTTTAAAAATAGAGTTTAGTGAGTGGGCGGCGCCGGTGGTTTATGTATGTTATGATCTGGTTCCTTGTACCACGGTGATAGTGCAAGGTAGAACCAATAAAGAACTAGAATACAGATATGGAATAACTCAGATATATTACAAACAGGAATATATACAGAGAAGTAGAAAGGGTTAGTACGAACAATCAGGTTTAGTAGTATGCGCAGATTTTTCAAATGGACTTAATAAGGCTATAAAAGACCATCATTACCCACTACCAAGACCAGAGGAGATATTTACAAAGCTCAATGGGGGTAAGATATTTTCAAAAATAGATCTAAGTGAGGCTTATCTACAAATCTTAGTACAAGAAGAGAGTATGAAAATCCTTTGCATTAATACGCACAAAGGGTTGTACAAATTCAACAGACTACCATTTGGAGTAAAAGTTGCACTAGCAATTTTTCAGCAAACGATGGACACAATGCTCATGGGCCAAAATTTTGCGACCGCTTATCTGGATGACATCCGAATTAAGATCGACAATGTTGAAGAGCACATTATGGTCCGATTCCTTGTACCACGGTGATAGTCCAAGGTAGAACCAATAAAGAAGAACTCAAAGGCGGATATGGAATAACACAGATATATTACAAACAGGAATATATACAGAGAAGTAGAAAGGTTAGTACGAACAATCAGGTTTAGTAGTAATTGTTTGAACGCGACTCTGTTTCGACTGCATCTGACTCCACTGGCTGACTTGCTCACTCTGACTGACTGACAGACTCCTGACAGACTTCACTCCAGACTTCAGACTGAACTCCCTGCTTCCTCTTGAGGCGCAGTATTTATTACGTATGGAATAGTGCATTATGTTATTATGGGTAAGGTCCCATAACACACACATCACACATCACACATAAAGGAAGTTTTCAGAAGACTTCAGGACTTTGGGTTCAAAATAAAAGGAGAAAAGTGTGATTTTTTTCTTAAATGAAATTAAATACTTAGGTCAGATAATAAATGAAAATGGCAGGAAACCGGACCCAGAGAGGGCATCGGCAATTAAAAATATGCCTGAGCCAAAAAATGTTGCAGAACTACAAAGTTTCCTGGGTTTAGCTAACTACTATGTCGAATTTATTGATAATATGCATAAACTAGGGCTCCACTAAATGAGTTACTAAAAAAGGAGCATAATTGGAATTGGACAGAGGACTGTAAAAAAGCATTGAAGGAAATAATACAAAAATTAACTTCGAAGTTAGCATTGACACATTTTAATCCCGAATTCGAAATCATTATTGCAAGTGACGCGAGCTCATATGGGGTAGGTGCGTGTATTCTACACAAAATGCAGAACGGTACAAACAAACCCGTTGCACATGCATCTAGATCATTATTACCGGCGGAGAGAAACTATTCACAGATCGAAAAGGAGGCATTGGGCCTAATTTTGCAGTAACTCGTTTTCACAGATATATTTATGGGAGAGAGTTCACGCTCCAAACGGGCCACAAACCACTTCTTACAATTTTGGTTCAAAAAAGGTCTACCAGTCTATACAGCAAACAAACTTTTAAGATGGGGAACTGTGTTACTAAACTACAATTTCAAACTTGAGTTCTTACCATCAAAGAAAAATAGGACACGCTGATGAACTATCGTGATTAATACCTGCGAAAGACAAACCGTTAGAAGATTCGGTAATTGCGGCATTACAAGCTGAAGATGAAATCAGTAAGGTATTATGCAATACAATAAAGGAACTATCTGGAATGCTGCTAGAGATAAGGCGAGAAGCATAAAGACACGATTTTATTCAGAATACCAAGAAAAAAATAGAAGAGAAGGTGAGGAATTTAGCAGACAGTTTCTCAGTCTGTGACAACATATTATTGTATAACGAGAGAGTAGTAATACCGAAGTCGCTGTGCAGACGGATCTTGAAAGATTTTCACTTAGGACATCCTGAAAAAAACGGATGAAATCACTTATGAGAAGTTTTATCTACTAGCCGAACATGGACGATGATATTACGCAAATGGTGGAAAGTTGCAAAGGTTGTGCTGCTGCGGCGAAAGTATCACCATCTATACAAAAGCCATGGCCTAAAGTTGACAGACTGTGGTCCAGAATCCACGTGGATTATGCAGGACCCATTGAAGGTTACTACCATTTAATAACAGTAGATAGTTTCAGTAAATGGCCAGAGGTTGCCAGATTTAAACACCCGACGACTGAAAATATCATAAACTGTTTACACAAACTATTTGCGAGATTTGGCGTCGCGGATTGTTTGGTAAGTGATAACGGCACACAATTTACCTCCAGTGACTTCAAAGAATTTTGTGAGACATATCAAGTAAAGCATGTCAAGATAGCTCCGTACCACCCGAGGTTGAACTGACAAGCTGAAAGATTCGTTGACACACTAAAAAGAGCGTTGAAAAAAGGCGAGGATGTACCAACGATAAAAGCGATACAACAGTTCCTCAAAGTGTACAGAATAACACCTAATATGAACAAGCCATCGGGTCTTTCACCAACGGAATTGATGTTTGCTCAGAGAATAAGCTCTGTGTTTGACAAATTATTGACAAACAAGAACAAAAACCAGTATACACCTATTGTGCCCAAGAGATCATTTAAACCAGGAGAACGGGTGTACTTTAGGATGTTTAGAAACAATATGGCTTACTGGGAGCCTGGCACAATAATTAAAAGATTAGGAAATGTGCTGTACACAGTACAAGGCGAGAAGTTTTCACATAGAAGATATTGACCAATTACAAAAAAGATGGGCTGAGGAGCGAAGCTCATCACCCGCAGAAAACGACGACAATGGATGCAATCTTTGAAGCGTTTGAGATCCAAAGACCACAGGAAGACACAAAAATGGGAAGGTCAAACAGGAAGAGAAAATTTACCGAACCTCTGATTATCAACCATAAGAGACAAAAATACTAACTCCCACCAAAAGGGATCTAAGGAGGGGGGCTTATGTGGTCCACACCTTTTTTATACAAGTGGACTCGCCTAGTGTGTACTTATACTGCTGCCAGTGAATTCCCAGGAGTGACAGTGATACGGTGACAGAGTGAGACAGTGAGAGTGCGAGATATGCATATTTCATTCCTGCATTTGTCATTCATTTGAGACAGGATTTCATCCTGGAATCCACAACACATTCTTTGTGGGAACTATTTGGGAATAAACGATACTTCAAAAGATTTTATATATGTTAAGTGCATAAAAAGAGTGTGTGTATAAAGGACACAATGCAGTTCATATATATATCAGACAATGATAAAAAGCAAAGATATTGTTAATAAAAGAAAAGATATTCTGCAGAGATTCTGTCCATAAGCTATAAATCTTACTGTATGACAATCTTTGAGAGACATTTTGAGTGAACTTTTTGTACAAAACTATAATTCTCAAGATTTCATATATGTTAAGTGCATAAAAAGAGTGTGTGTACAAAGGACACAATGCAGTTTAAATATATCAGACAATGATAATGACAATCTTTGAGAGAACACTTCGAGTGAACTTTTGGTAATGTTACCAGACGTTCTTATCAATATTTATCAGAATCTTTGGAAATAAATGAAAAGAATCAAAGATATAAACAAATAATACACATTTATGTGACTTTGATTGTAGTCAGTCTTCGATAATTTTTGGTAGTGAATGTTAATTTATAAGTCAGATCTTGGTAACATCAGGAGAAAATTTTGGGTCAGTAGTTGACAGTGTAGTAGTCATATCTTCATAGTAATTGTCATCTTGGAAATAGTTGTGGCATCAAGCTACTGTGTTTTCTTGGCTCTCAGAAGGGTGGAAAATGTCTTGAGCAGATGACCGCTTAACTTCTTCACATGATACACTTGGATAGTTTCTCTGGTGTTCCCTTCTCTTCTTCTGTTTTTCAACTATCTATTTATATCCTTTTTGAACAGGATCCTAAACTACTGGCACAAAGATTGGTTTCAGCTAACATCAAAAGTTTCTTTGTGTTAAATTCTTTGACTAGACAAAATTCTTTTTTATTTTCTGGAATTTCTTACTTTTTCAATTTGTGTTTTATAGCAGAAGTTATGTGTGGGGTCTCTCTTATTTTGATAAATTTTTAGTCACAATGGCTGGACCCATGGACTAGCAAGCTTCCAACATTTTGCAGCCATTCTTAGTTTTTTCTTCATTTTTAATTAAGGGTCATCTTCTTGTTAGTTGAGAGAGAAGTATAGAGACAGAAGTCTAGAGAGGGAGATAGAGAGAAAGCAATATGGATTTTAAAGAAAAGCAAATGCCTTATTTTAATTTTAATTCTTTTTTATTTTCATATTTTATTTTAAATTTGTGTCCACTTTGAAACAAATTTGGAAACAAATTTCTGAAGCTAAAATATTGATCCACTTCTTCTCATCCATTTATCAGAAAAAAATATTCCTTGTATTCAAGATGCTTCAAGAGGCTGAAAGTTTAGATTCTTCTAAGGAAACGCTTATTTTTTTTTTAATAAATTCACTTTCATTTGCATTATAGAAAAATTGCTCTCTGAATTTCTGGGATGGGGAGTTATCATTATTCACCCTATTTATATTGAGACTATAGTCTTCATACAATGAGGACAATAGTCTGAATATAAACAGTGTAAATAAATTGAAAATTTCTTAGTAAAAATCTAATCTGTAAAAGGAGCTATATAGAAACTTTGTATAACTATTCTTTTTATTTATTTTATCATGACATATAAATAATGTAAATTGCCTCCTATATTTTAAGATTAAATTATTATCTTTATTTTAGTATTCTGTGAGAGAAAAAAGATTTGTACATCATTTTCAATGCACCATATGGCCAGATCATGGTATCCTAGAGGAACCAGCATCTTTCATTGAATTCCGAAATAAAGTACAATTTTCACCATCTTCAAAACCACCTTTTGTAGTCCACTGCAGGTATTTCTTGACTTACATTACATTCAATAAGCAATGTTTATTATATATTTTTATGCTTATAACTGATAAGAGTATAGCTCTGTTGGAGTGTTGATCAAAATATAAATGACTTCATAAGTTTTTAGGGACAATTTGTTTATTTTGAAAATACAGCTGATTAAAGAGTCCAATTTTATTTTAATATTCAAGCCTTTTAACATTTTGCTAGTATAATAATTAATAAATGGAAATTTTTTTCAGATTGTAAAAGCAATCCAGTCCCTAATACACAGATTAGAAAAAATGACAAAACCTTTGACATATTAAAATTATTAACAAAATAAATTTAATCATTTTAACAATTCATATATTTTCTTAATAAAATCCATCTGGAAATTCAATGATAGACATTAAATTATCAGACTTTCAGAACAAACAATAAATTGACAATAATGGAATGCCATAGAAGGTCTATCATTGTTTCAAGACTATAACTTAACTTTAATTTGAAACATCCCTTTTATTAATGTAAACATGCCTTGCAAGAAAAAAGTTTCATTTTTTTAGAATGGAATTTAGAATTAAACTGATATCACACTAAAGGCCTTTCCATTCAATAAATACTAGCCCCAGTGTGACACTAATTTTAGTATTTACTATATTATAATTTTCAAAGATGAAGGTCATTAAAAAAGCTAAAAAAAAACAAACAGCAATTATCTGCTTAGGGAGATTAATATTTTTTTGTATTTGGATCATTTTTTTTTCTTTCAGTGCTGGTGATGGAAGAACAGGGACTTATATTGCATTAGATATTCTTTTGGAACAATTATGGAAGAAACCAACCATTGATATTTTTTCATGTGTCAATCAACTTTGTCAGCAAAGGGCATTCATGGTACAAAACAAAGTATGTCAGAAGATAGAAATTTTTTTGAATTTTTTTCTTCTGAACTTTTCATTCATGTTAATCTTGTAAATTTATGAAACTCTTTATTGATCAATATAGAATAATGGTTTCTTTTTTCTACATCTTTCATTATAAAACATTTCTTCAATTTAAATGTTAATTTAGTTGAATTATTTCTAATCAAAATTTATTCTAACTTCTAGATAAATGTCAGTATTTCTTTGTGATAAATTTTAAAATTATAGCATTTCATCATGATATACTTATGAAAAGCTTATACCATAAACTTTTATAAGGTTATTAATGTATTTTACACCTAATATTAATCTTACTAAAAACTCCTGAACACTAAAAGTGCATTACTCTTGTTAATTTTATATGCTACATATTTGCATTATATTCCATTTTGAAACAAAATTCTTTTAGGTATGAACATGTGTGTGACTTGGAATCATATAAATTTGCTGTTGTTGTTGCTGATGATGATGTTAGAAATACCAATTATTATTATTATTATTGTTGTAATTGACATCCTTGGTATCTAGTATTCATTACTTTGAAATGGAGGACAACTATTGTTGTCAAAGATTCAACATTCATTTCTTCAATCAATGTCATTTAATTATCTTCCAATCTCTTGATAAGTTTCCCTCATGCTGTAGAATTATGAACATTTTTTTTTAATTTTTATAGATTTTTCTATTAACTCTTTCACTTTTAACCACTGAATCATAAGAAACTCTATATTTAATGTGGTTGCTTTTTAAAGTTAGACATACTAAACTTGATAAATCTTAAAATCCAATAATATTTTATGTTTTTTTATTTTCTTGAACAGTTTCTATTTTCTATACATATCATTTGTTTATCTGTTTGATTCTTATTTATAGATTCAGTATCAATTTATCCATGATGTTTTAGCTGAAGAGATTTTGACTGGCTTCTCAGAGATTTTTGTTACTTCCATTCCTGAGGAGTTTAAGAAACTGAAAACAAGCAAAGCAAATGGGGAAAAAGCAATGCTTAAAAAGCAATATGAGGTAAATTATGACATTTCTATAAAAGAGGATTTTCCAAACTAAATTGAAAGAAGACGTTAATATTTCAAACAAAAATTGTCTTTACCTTTGTTGTATAGGAGTGAAGTGTCATAGTTTGAACATAAATCACCAGTGAACAAATTCAGACAATTCCATTATTTAATTAAGTAGATAATGTGATCATAAAGAAAATGAATTAATAGGAAGTAGTGTGATGTCTAAGCGATCACTATATTTACCCTATTCTCTACTACTATACGGATTACTATTCTCTATACTGATCATTATATAAATTACTATTTGGTGATTACTATTTGAACAAGTATTATTAGTGTGAGTATTGTTGAAGGTGTTACTCCCACTGGTATCTGCATTTACAAAGTCTCATCTACAACGAACATTTTGGAAGTGATAATGAGAATTCGTTGACATAATGAAAGTTACAATAAGTGAGCATCTAACATCACAAAAACTTTGTCATTAAAGAATCACTTAACATTTATGATTAAGAATGAATCTGTTGTACTAACACTAAACACATTTGATGAGTTATTGTTTCTAAGCCAAAAGATAATATCAAATATTGTTGTTAGTTTTCTGGAAACCAATTCTTATTCAACTGCTCTTTGGTTTCTACTTGATTTGCTCCTCAAAGAACATACACATGTTTCTCCAAGATACTTGAATTTCTTTCTTAAATTTATGCTCATTTCTCACCTGTGTTGAATTAAGGCAAAGACTGAAGAATAATCAGGATAAAATTCAAATCTTTTGATTGCTGTTTTTTTTTTTTTTGAGTAGCAGAGGCTCCTTAACATATGGGGATATGTATACAATAGAACAATTGGAAATCATAATGACACATTCTTTCTAAAATCTTTCATGTATACTTTATGCCTAGAAAACTAGGTAACAGCAGAAGTAGAACAAGATGAATATAGTTTGTAACTTGGGTTGTTTCTCTAACAAATCCTAATTCAATCTACCAATGGAAAGAGAAAAGGAAAACTTTGAATGAAAATCCTTCTTGTTATATCAGTAGCTTTATTTTATAACTGGAATATTCTTAGAAAATAGAGAAATGTCTAATGCTATATTACTTAATAAAAATCTCTTTCTCATTCACAAATACATTTTACTAGATATGATGACTGGATGTGAGTGCTAAGTTAGCAAAACCTAAAATAAATGTCGTTTTCTGTGCAGTCATGAAATTATTTTCCTTGGCTTTCTATGATGTCACTCTGTCTTTAAAGTAAATTGTATATTTCATCATAAATAAATGATTCTAAATAATTTGAAGTTTTGAAACTGTTTAGATTTCTGATGAGATAAGGAATGTTTGCATGTAATGAAAAAAGTGCTACTTTAGAGAAGATACTGTATGTTGATCATCTTATGATAAAGCAAATGTCACATTAAGACAAGTGTCTAAAGATAAGAATATATAGGCTTTAGTTTCACTGGGGTATTGTTGTTTATGATCTGTGCTGCTTGATAGCAATCATAGCAATGTTAGTCTAAGACTTAAATATAAGTATTATGTATTTTACATTAAATAATGAGCATTGTTATAACACATTATTTATTACTATGATTGTAAAGATATTACCAGTTTAACAATATTTTATGCTTCTCATGACATTCATACTTTGTGCGTTGCTTAATTTTCTCTTTTCTATAAACTCAATTTTTGTTCATTTATCTTTCAGGAATTCATATTTCCACTGAATCAATTTCATCCAACAGAATCATATCAAGAGCCAATATTTACAAATGTTGAGATAAATAATGGTAAGGCTTTTGTAGCAATCAGCATGCAGCATTTCATTTTATATATTACTAGCAGTAGAGCCCGGCGTTGCCGGGGATATAACAGTAAGAGATAGATCAAGTATCCACCATCATAAAGACTGAAAAATAAAATTGATAAAGATTATTGTTTAAGGTTGATGGACACGCATGTCTTAATTAGTTTTTTTTTTTTTTTTTTACGAATTGGTCAAACCCAAACTCAAACAAAAACATTATTTTCAATCGTTATGAGTCTCTACCAATTGAATAGAATTTTATTATAAACAATTGTCTTGTAAATGGAATTTTTAAAGCATTCTGAATGTAAAAATAAGGAAAAAAGTGTGCAAGACAATAAGAAACACTACATGCCAAAAAAAAAGTGAAGTTTTGTTGAAATCGGTTGAAAAATGTAGGTAGCCTTTCTGTAATCTTTTAGTTTTACAATTTATGATTTTTACTTATTGAATACAGTAAAAAAAAATTGCATATTTTGCTTGTGGTGATTCATAATTAGAATTCTGATTTGAATATATTTTCCACTCATTGTTTCTAATACAAAAAATATTAACTTTATTTGGGTTTATTAATTATGATCTAACAAATCTTATTCATTTAGTAGCCTTTCTGTAATAATAATCTTTTACAATTTATGATTTTTACTTATTGAATACAGTAAAAAAATTGGACACCATGTGTATTTAAAGTAGTTTCCCGTTACAGTTATTATTTTTAGTTAGGTAGGACTTGTGTATGTTTAGATTTCATTATCTTTCCCTAAAGATAAAGAATTTATCCAATGTTTGTATTCGTACAATCAGTAGAGATCGTTAGATTATTGTTTAAGGTTGACGGACACGCATGTCTTAATTAGTTTTTTTTTTTTTTTTACGAATTGGTCAAACCCAAACTCAAACAAAAACATTGTTTTCAATCGTTATGAGTCTCCCGATTGAATAGAATTTTATTATAAATAATTGTCTTGTAAATGGAATTTTTAAAGCATTCTGAATATTAAAAATAAAGAAAAAAGTGTGCAAGAGAATAAGAAACACTACCTGCCAAAAAAAAAAAAAAAGAAGTTTTGTTTTATCGGCTGAAAAATATAGGAAATCCGCCCCCATATTTAAAGGAACCCACACACAAAACAACCCGATGTGAGTTGTCCCCCTTCCATTTTCACGATGTCTCTTAATCGTGTTTTCAAATTGATTTCATGCAAAAACAACTATATTTTTCCCATTTTTGGTGCTGTTAGAACCACCACAAGGTAATTTTATGTAGTCCTGTAAAGTTTTGTTGAAATCGGTTGAAAAATGTAGGAAATCCGATCCAATATATAAACGTTACAGACACACACACACACAATCTGCGTTTTATAATAAGTAAGATTTAAAAGAAAAGTGTTCTGAAGTTGAAGTTAGCACTAATCAGCCGTTAAGCTCATACTTCTTTCTCGTTATTCCTATGAGTGTTCACTTATGCTTATGCAAATTATGCATACTATTTTGCTAGTATCACTACATCTCCCTGAACCTTAAGGGTTTTATTCCTCTTGTAGATCTTGTACTCCTTCTCCTGCTATTTTCATCACTCTGCTCTATTTCTCTCTCTCCTGTATTTCTTTCCCTGGGAGACCTAGACCTGTCCCTGGCTAGGTTGTAGTCATATGTGTTTTCTTGCATAATCTGGTCTTCGTCCGAACTTTCAGACTCCTTCTGGCCCTCTTCATCCTGCTTTGTTTCCTCTTCTGACGTTTCCTTCTATAATGGTTGTTCTACCAACTCGTTATCAGATGGAATTGAAAACATTTCTTCGTCGTTTTGTTCTTCCTCGTCACCCTGGGTCCTTATTTGGTCTGCATGGGCTAACACACTATCGCCATTTTCTCTGTTTATTATGGTTGTATTGTGGCCTTTTTGCATTATAAATTTGGCTCCTTCCAGATCTGCATCTTTGCTCTTTTTGTATCACATTTTTTAATTTGTAGTATATGACATCGTTAGCGGATCTCTAATCTGTCTTCCCATTAAAGCTGATGGGCTTTCTGGTCTTCCTGCAAGTGGTATCGTACGATAACTTAAAAGCAGTCTCGGTAGAAAAACTTCTACTTTTCTTTTGCTGAGAGCATGCTTTTAGCCCCATTTTTACAGTCTGTACCATTCTTTCTGCTAATCCGTTTGATTGAGGGTGACATGGAGGTGTCTTAAATGGTTTACACCCTATTTTTTCTAACCATACGTTAAGTTCTTCCTCACAAAATTCTGGTGCATTATCAGATACCAAGGTTTTTGGTACACCATTTCTGGAAAATATGACTCTTAGAATCTGCTTTATAGTAGAACTTTCTTGTTTGTAACCCGGATTATTTCAGGCCAAACTGAAAAGGAGTCTACTAATATTAATAAGAGTCCCACTCCATTAATGTATGCATGATCCATATGCACACGACTCCATGGCTCCACTTCTTTGGGCCACGAATGTAATTTGGTTTGTGTAAAGTTTCTTAATTCATTTTTTGCACCTTTTTGCATATTCCTCGACATCTCTTGAATATCCCGGCCACCAAGCTTCTAATTTTATCCTTTTTTGTGTGGCTGCTACTCTACAGTGTATATCATCATGTACACTTTCTATTATCGGTTTTCTTTGTGTTTCTGGAGGAACTACCAGGTCCCTATTGCAAATCACTCCATGTTCTATTGTTAATTTGTGTCTTATTTCTTTATAGGGTCTTTCCGCTCTAGAACAATTTCCCCACGAGTTTTTTGTTATTCTCGATACTATCCTACTTAGCACTGGATCATGTCTCGTTTCCGCAGCCATTCTGTCTAAATGAATCTTCAAATTCTTCCTCTGTTTTATCTTTTGACTCCTTGTAGAATCTCAATCTTGATAGTGCATCCACATGTGGAATTGAATTTCCTTTGACATACCCTATATCAAAGTCAAATGCCATCAATCTTATTGCCCATCATAGAATCCTTGATGTCGTGACTTTGGGTAATTCTTTCCTTGGGTTAAATATAAACTCTAATGGTCTATGATCACTTCTTAATAGAAATTTTTTCCCAATTAAAAATTGTCGGGCTTTGGTAGTTGTCCACACGATAGCCAATGCTTCTTTCTCTATGTTCGAGTAATTAAATTCAGTGTTTGTTAATCTTCTCGACAAATACATTATCGGATGTCCTTCTTGCGGTAATATTCACGATATTGAATGTTCACTTGCATCTGTAGTGAGTGTTATGTCCTTTTTGGATCAAAAATTTTTTACTACAGGTTTCTTTTGACATAATTTCTTTTTATCTTTTCAAAAGCTTTTTGCTGTTCATCCAACCACATAAATTCCACATTCTTTTTTCTTAAATTTGCAAACGGTTCCGTCAAGTCTGTATATTTTAGTAAGTATCGCCTGTAAAAATTTACCAATCCCCAAAAAGACTCCAATTCTTTTTTATTTGTAGGTGTAGCTACTTTTAGTATTTTTTCTATCAAGGCTTAGTCTGGTGATATACCTTCTTATGAAATGGAATAACCTAAAAAAGATATTTTGTTAGAATTGCTTACGCATTTTTTTTCATTTATCGTCATTCCAGCATTTCTTAATCTATTCAAGACTAAGTCAGTTTTCTCTTTTAATTCCTTTTCATTAGTAGCTCCTATGCATATGTCGTCGTGGTAACAAACCATATTTTGTACATTTCCTAAAACCTGTTCAATGGCCCTTTGAAATATGGCACTTGCTGTTTTTATTCCATATGGCATCCTTTTCCATCTTAGTAACCCTAGTTACTTCTTTGAAGTTTTCGTCTATTGGTATTTGGTGGTATGCCGTTTTTAAATCTATTTTTGAAAAAACGGACATCCCTGCCAGTGCATGTAATGCAAGTTCAACATTGGGTATGGGATATGAATCCGAGCATATCTTGTGATTTACTCCTATTTTGTAATCTCCACAAATACGTAAATCACCATCTGTTTTCCTCAACACTACAATCGGTGATGCCCACTTGCTACCTCCAGGTGGAACATGTTCAAGAAGGTTTTGTTCTACTAATTTACGTAGTTTTGTCACTAGTAATGGTAATAAATGTACTGGTAATTTTCGTGCCTCACAATAAGAGGGGGAAACATTTTCTTTTACTTTTAAACTTGCTTCATAGTTTTTTAACTTTCCAGTTTTTTCCATTTTTATTTCATTAATTAACTTCGTAGAATTTATATTAAGCACATCATTTCCAATAATCCTGTGTTTTTGTTTTTTGCAACTTGTAACAACTATAGGTATTACTTCAAATTTTTCTTTTAATTCTAATGAACCTTCAAAGTATCTTACTTTTTATAGCCGACCTATCAAATTGGCGAAGTTGTAAACTGCTTTTTCGTAAAGGTGGCTTACCAATGTGTTCCCAAAAATTTTTTGGTATCAGTGTTACTTCACTCCCAGTATCCATTTGCATATCTAAATTGCAGTTATTAATTTTGACCTTTACTATAATGTCTTTTTTCTCATGTTCAATTCTTTTTAAAGTCTTATTTTTTAATGTAAAAACTTCCCTATCGGTGTCATTTTCTTCAATTCTTTCAACATTTTTCTTTTTTAATTTACACACTGCTTGAAAGTGGTTCTTTTTAAGCAATTATTACAAGTTTTTCCAAATGCTGGACACTTTTCCTTTTTCATTTCGTGTTCACGTCCACAATACGAACAGTTTTTTTTATCTTCTTTAACATGTACGTATCAGCGAATATTTGTTCGCTGGGTTGACTTTTATAATGGTTGTATGTCTGTATTAGTTCTTGTTGCTGCATAAAGTCAATACATGTATTTAAAGACATATTTCCTATTTGTAATTGTTCCATTATTTTATAACGGTGTGACGCATTGGACATACCTTCAATTAGTCTTAATTGAATCATGTCCTCTTCTGTTCGTCTTGTCCAAGTTTTTCAAATTCACAATATCGATTTGCATTTCGTAGACGGTGTAAATATTTTATAATTGGTTCGTCAATTTCTTGTTTCATCGACATGAATTTCATTCTTTCTGCCACTACCAGCCTTTGCTTGGGTCTCATATTTCTTCTTATAATCTGACTTATTTTTTCGAAAGTCAGGTCTTCCAAATTTAAGGGATATGCCATGGTGGAGACTTTCATTACCGCCTCGCATCCAGCTGTAGCCAAAAATAAATTCGTGATTTCATTTTCGCCTGCATTTTCCTTGTTGTCTTTCAACTTTTTTGTTCTCGCAGTGGCAGAGAAACAACGAATCCATGTATCCACGAAATCTGGATCTTCCAGAGACAATTGATATCCTTTTTAGCCTCATTCTTGTATGACTTTTGACGGGGGATTTAATTGCATTGGGTATGGATTATTTTATAGTCAATGTGATTTCTTTGGTGCACTTTTTGCTGAAGTCTTTTTTGAGGCAGTTCAAAGGTGTCCAATAGAATGTCCAGCAGTAAAATGGAGTTTGATTTGGTCTCTTAAAGTTTAGATGGATAACATATATATAGAAACAAATTCTATGGTTCATCAGTGCTGTTAGTGGTTAATTACCATTAGGTGCAGCTCTGTAACTTGCAAGGAATACTTCTAATATTTCTTGTGCTGTTCCCTCCACTTCAAGTTTGAGGGGTGCTCTCTTAAAGCTATTTACAAAATGCTCCATTTGTCCATTTGATTGTGGATGAAAAGGAGGTGTCCTAATGTGTTGAATACCATTCTGTGCACAGAAAGATTAAAATGCAGCTGAAGTGAAGGTAGTGCTATTATTAGAAACTATTATCTGTGGGACTCCATATCGACTGAAAGTTTACTTTAACCTAACAATTGTTTCACCAAGGTGATGCAAATCATTTGAAAAATCGCTGGCCATTTACTGTAAACATCAATGAAGATAAAATAATACTGCCCCTTGATGGCTTCCACAAAATCAATGTGAAGATATGACCAAGGTGATTTAGGGATAGGCAAAGAACTCTGTGTAGTTTTCCTGGGAGGTTTTGCTGCCAGTTGACAATTGTAACATGTGTGCACCAATTCCTTCAACTACTTGTCCATGTTTGGCCAATAAACGTAGTTCCATGCAATATGGCTAATACCTTGATGATCATAATGGAATTGCTTGATCACTCTGTCATGCAATGAAGATGGGACAATTTAGCTTAATATTAAATAAAGTTTGTTTTTCTCCAAATAGTTAATTGAGTTGTTTCACTGCTTCAGTGAAGCTGAAAATTGTTGCCTGCTTTCATAAAATATAATTCGTATGACGGTCATGTTACTTAGCACCCAGTTTACAATTTTCCATTTTTCCTTTTTATGAGAAAAGTCATCGTGAAAGGTATCCAACAAATGTTTAAACCACAAAGTGAATGTTTTCCTACCCACTGCTTCATAGAGGAATAATTTTATGTCATTGACCAAGATATCTGCTGAAATGTTATTTTGGAACTATGCAGTCATTGCATAGTTGTGACTTCTGAAACTCTCCTTGCTTTTGGTGTTTGTTTTAAGTTTCCTTAAGCATCTCAGGTGAAATTGCCATGTTGATTTTGAAGTTCAAGTTCTCATCACCAAAACTTTATTATATCCCAGGTTGTTGGGATGAACAAAAACAAATAAAAATAAAAGACAAATGTATTTTAATACATAAATCAACAACTGTTGTTCATTCACTGACTGAGAACAGCAAGGATTGTATGAATAGAATAAAATGAATTCCACATGTATGTCAGCTGGTCACCGTGTTCAGTTCGGATGTGGCACCTTCGGCTTGACAGACAAAGGAAGTAACTCACTTGTATTTTGAGTTAGCCTTCTTTTTAAGGGAACAAATTTAGCTTTTCCTAAAAAAACAGACTATCAGTTCAGGATTTTTTCAACAGGTGCTTTAATCACACTTCCCATGTAGAAACTCAAATGACCTGAAGCTGCAAGAATGGAAAAGGGTTTTTGTCAATAAAAGACGATCTTTAATAATTCCTTTATTCTTCTTTTATTTTTGTTTTCTTTTATTATTCACTAAATTTTAATTTTCTTTCAGTGTTTGAAGCCAGATGCAAAAATTTCCATGAACCTATATTTGTTGATGTAAGTAAATCAGTCAAATTGACTTGGGTTGTCAAAGTTAGATAAAAAAAAGATGTACATTGTAAATAATGATTCTATTCATGAGGTATTTAAGTGTTAGTTAACCTAAAGTTCACAAATTTAATAAGCTGATCAGAATATTGAGTTTAAATTAATCTTATCAAGTAAAATTGAAAGTTGTAAATATTCTCAAATCTTAGCAAAGGATCTTCTACATACAAGAATTTAGCCAAGGTTTTATGTACGAACAAAATATTTGTTATGAGAATGTTAAGTGCCATAAATGATATCAAACAAAACTAAAGTTCAAATCTTTAAAGCCATTAATGATGTTAATGCAACTTAGTACAACCAGATTAAAACTGATTTGCAGAACGTAGATGTTTGTTTTGTTTTGAAATATTTATCTATTTATCAAGAAAGGATTTTGTTTTTGTCTTTTAGGGTTTCTTCATGAAGAATGAATTTATGTTAACCCTTCAACCATCCCAAAAAAATGCAGACATGTTTTGGAAGCTTATTTATGAGAAGCGGTACTCAATCATCGTCATGCTTGATGATACACCTAAAGTGAGTTGCTCAGAAATAAAGAGTTTAGCTTTTTACTATTTGTGCTATAATTTTATAAAATTTATTTTTTGAAAGTTTTTTTGATTAAAATTAAAATCTGTTTTAGTTTAGACTGATTAGAAAATAAAATAAAATTATAGAAAAGGAAATAATAAGAAAAATATTTAGCTTTATTCAAATTACCTTTCTCCACCCCACTCTCTCTTTCTCTCTCACTCACTCACATGTACATGTATGTGTGGCCTCTCCAGGTCAAACAGAAGGTGACAAAAGGGGCCCTAAACAAATGTCTTTCTAATCCAGAATGCAGATCAGCCTTTATCTGTAATGCACTCTGCAGGATTAATACCTTGACCATCTGTGAAACATGTCTTCCTGGTACATCTCAAATAGAGAAAGATGTACAATAATGGGGACTTGTAAAATCCAAAAAAGAAACATGGCTGATTATGTATACAAAGAAAAGAATAGTCATCAAATCATGAGGAATTAAGTAAAAATACTGGACAGGAAGGAACACTAGAATAACAGACATCTAAATGAATAAGTGCATATGTTAAATGAATAACTGAATATCCTAGACCATGAGTACAACATAGGAGCAGTTAATAAAGACAGAAAAATAAATGACAGCAATGCTTGAAAAGTAGCAGCACCTACAGTAAAAAGTGAAGCCTTGGTGAGTGTTGTCATGCATGGCAAGTAGCAGCAGCAGACATCAGCAGGCAGGTTAGGTTCAAGGCATCAAGTCCTCCACTCTGAATTGTCCCATGGAACAATAGCCTAATGGATTAAAGGATTGGTTCATGAATTTGGTAACATAGTAATTACATACTCCATTTTCTATTTTGGGTTGTGTATACTTGGACTCAGCAAGCAATAATTGAGCAGTATTAAATAAGAACTAGACAAGATATTCCTGAACACAGAGTGTAGATTGAGAACAATCTCCGAAGATTAAATGAAAGGTTCAGTTCAAAATTCTCTGATGATTACCAGGATTAACAAGCACCTGATGAAGACTGGAGAATATAATGGCTAAAATGTTATGATAACAACAACAAAGATGAGGACAATAGTCTGCATGTAAATGATAACACCTCATTGTAGAAATTCAAATAGAAATTAAATCAACTTTACTATAAAGACAAGTTGAAGGCCCCAGACTTGATGCAATCTGTGTTTAAAATCTGGGATGATATTAATCTTGAAGTAGGTCCATTGACTCCTAACTTTTGCAAGCCTCATTTTCAGAATTTCAATGCATTCAGCTCTGTAGCTCTCCATGCATTGTGTTTACATGAATACACCAAAATGCATTACAGTTCTGAAAGACAACAGATACAACTCCTGAAAGTACGTCTATATTTCTGAGATGAGGTATTATGTACATTATTTACATTATTCGAACTATTGACCTCATCTTTGTCGCTATATTTATCAGAACGTTTCGGCCGTTGTATGCTCCAGCCTTCTTCAGGTGGTTGGAATTTCGAACTGAACACTTTATTTCACTCCATAGGGTAGACTGTTCTAGTTCCACGTGCCATGTTTGATGGATGTCAGTTATCAGTTATCTCCTGCTAATTTCCCTTCTCTACTGCCTTAACCGGATATTGAACTCACACTCTTTGGGTCCTGTCACTGATCTAACCAACACCTTTATCCACTGTGCCAAAGTGGATAAATTAAACAAATTGATTTTTTACCAAAGCAGCTCATTTCTTTTGCTCACCAAGGTATATGCTGAAAATTTTACCAAAATAATTAATTAGTTAATACCAATTGCCTTTGGGAAAATATTGACTTATAGGTTACTGTAGTATATTGACCATAATAAAATTTGATGTATATACATACATAGACACATCATCAACAGACTCTAGGGATTTTAGTGGATATAATATATATGGTATTATTTAAACTTAAAGTATATGGTTTTTAATTCCTCCATAGAGAAAACGAACTATTCAAATCTCATTTCTTTCTTTTAAAATACATTGAGTCACATGTTACATATTACTCCCACATTTACTTATGAGTCTACTGAAATGTTCAATAAAATCTCTATATCTATTCAGACCCAATGCTAAACTTTCAATAACCCAACAATATACATGTTTAACTTTTATTTAATTTACAACAAATTTGAATTTGCTTTTCCTTTCATCTTCTCTTGGTATAAATCTTGAAGGTTTTAATTTTGCTTTTAGGTTGCTTCAGTATATTGGCCACAAAAGATAAAGTGTACCGAAGTGTATGGGTCCATAAAAGTAGAGCTGACAAATACAGCTGAAAGCAAAACATTTTTTCAAAGATATTTTCAAGTTTCTTCAACTAAACAGGTGATTATTTGAATTTTTTTTTATTCTTTAAAGTAAGCTTTCCAGAATTAATTTGCTTAACAAATTTAATAAAAATGTCAGAATAAATAATGAAATTAATGCTTTAAAAACTTACTTTAATTAAATACAAAGAAAATTGAAACCCATCAAATGATTTACAAGTAATAATTCTCTATGGAAGGGGTTGTGATTCCTTTATCTTTACCATCAACTTGGACTTCTTCAGCATTTCATATCATTCAAATTACAACACCATATTCTTTTCAGTCCACTGTATATGAGCTCAGATTGTCTTATGTCATGGGACTATTCTGTTGTTACAAGCTGAAATAAGGATAATTGCAAGAATAGAATCAAATCCACAGGCTTTATGGAGATCAGGTAAAGAGATGATAGATGGAGTTATATGCATATCATACTCAAAGCTGAGTTCTAAGTGAAAAGTCTAGTAAAGTTACACCTGTTGAATCGAGTCTAGAATTTTATCAGCAGAAGATGATAGCATTTCAAAATGACTGAAGAGAGGACTTTACCCCTTTTTGTACACACACTATTACAGAGCTGCTAGTAGTCACAAGAACCAAACTTGTGAGAGGCTCACTCTAAATACTGACAGCTTCATTGAGGACATGTTTGCACTTATTATGAGCAGACACAAAGAGGGCCTCTGTTGTGATCAGAGTTATCACCTTGATGATATAGCTGGAAAAAGTGATTCCTGTAGACTATAGCAGTTGAACAGGTAGGTGTGCACCAAGGTGAAGATGGCAATCTTATCTTGTATTTATGAGATGGTGCAAAGCCCTTGATGCTGGCTTTTCACCCAAGTGAAATGAATTCCAATTAGCACACAGGTAACAGAAAGAAGTCTTGTGAATAGGGGTTTGTGCCTAAATGCTATTAAAATCTAACCTTATTGAACCCTAACCCTTACCATATTAGAATATAAAGGGGTGCTGAAAAGTTATTAACCCAACTAACTTAAAAATATCTGACCATGTAACTAAACATCAGGGTTTTTTTTTACAGTAGTTTTTGGAACAAGCTAAAAACTTTTCAACACTCCCTTGTATAATCTGAAACAAAGTTATTCCATATAGGAGTACTTGGTCTTAAGGAAGCAACTTAGAATCAACTTTGATCTTGCTGAATGCTCTAAAAATATGTCATTATGTTAAAGTTTGCCTTAAACAACAAAAATCTATTTGTTTCAAAATCTATCATTTTCAAATATTTCTTCTTTCTTTTTCACCTAGAATGCACTTGAACCAGTTTATGTTGTTCAATTCCAGTCCAAAATTTGGCAAAGAAAGCAGCTTCCTTTTCCATCTGATCTCATTGAACTCATTCAAACTGTTACTAATTCTTGTGGACTAAGAAAACAACTTCTTATTCATTGCAAGTAAGAATAAGAATTTATTCCTTTTATAATGTGTGTACTGGTGTTTGTCACAGCTCTATCCTTTATTATTTGGGAATTCTCACCTTGTTATTTCCATTAATAAAAATAAAAACTATAGCCATGTAATTAATTACTATAATTATGCTTATCACTCACCTGCTGATAACAGTCTCAATAGACAATCTGTAGCTAAAGAGAAGGTTTTTATTTTTGCATTCAAGATGCAAACTGATTTTTCCTTTTGTCATATTATCTTTCTAAAATAAATCTATTTTTTTTAGTTAAATTGCATCCAGTAATTGCTGTTTTGATATTTTCTTGTTGATGAACATATTGGAAATTAGGCTTTATCTTTTGCATACAAACTTAGGAGAGCTGACAAATAATATGAAAATAAAATAACTGGTTCAAATGAATAAATTCCTTCAATTTAAACTACAGACATGAAGATTTGTGCAGTGCCAATTCTTTGGTAAATGTATAAAATAAATGCTGAAAATAATAATGGCTTCTGTTTTTTCAAGTGACAAAATTTTATATTCAATTTTAGGGATGGCATCACCAAAAGTAGTATTTTTTGTGTTCTATGTGTGATGATTTGCAAGATAAGAATGAATGAGACGGTCAGCATATTGAGACTTCTTCGTACCATGAAGAAAAAAAATCCACAAATTGTCACTGACTATGTAAGTATAAAAATGTTTTATCATCTGTTTTGTCTCTCACATCTTAAATATCAACAGGTGACAATGATGCATAAATCTAAAACTCAGCACTAATATATTACTGACTTTTAGAATTTTCTATATTTCTTGTGTTCTATAAAATGTGGGTGATAAAAAGGTTTTTTTTAAATTGTCATTCATGTAAGTGTCAATGAAAACTGAATAACATCATGAAAAGAAAAAGCCAGCTTGTTAGCAATATTTCCACCCTGTCAAGTTCTTTGCTTTTTCTTGTACTGACTTTATTGTAAGTAGTAATTAGCTATCATTATTAGCTTAATAATAATTAAACTAATTATTAGCTTAATTATTATTAATAATTAGCTATTATTGATTAGCTTAATAGTCTGTACAATGTCTGTGAATAGACTCAGATGAAAAGAAATAATAAAGAAATAAAACCAAATTATCTTCTCTCTATGAATATTAGAGATCTCTTGACTTAGTTAAAGAAAGAGAATGTCTCTGGTAATTTACGTAAGGTAATTAAGTCAAGGTAAATAATGCAAGGATATTAGGAACTAATCAATTCAAGATTCTTTGGATATTAAATCATTGGAAAATAGACATGCAATTTGATCATTTTTTTATGATGTACAAGTCGCAAGAGCCACTTAAGTTAGAGGGTTAGAGAGTAAGAGGTACAGAGAAGTGTTCTAACAAGACAGAAAGTGTGACACTGAGATTTGAAAAAGTATTGGGATGGCCAAAGATGCATTTCAAAAGCTAAGCAAAGTATTATAAGACTGGAAAATTTCATTGGAAACAAAGTAAAAGAGTATTGAACTGTTATGTGATATCTGTCCTCCTGTATGGCAGCAATTGCTGGATAATCTCCTCAAAGATGAAGAAGAGACTTGAAGCAACAGAAATGTTGTTCTACAGAAGGATGCTAAAGATACCAAGGGCTGAACGTGTGAGCAATAATGAGGTTTTAGAGAGAAGGTAAACAGAAAGAAAACTTATAATTAACATCAAGAAGAAGAAGTTGAAATTTCTGGGACATGTAATGAGGAAGGAGGGAAATCTGATACTCACAGGACAGATAGAGGGAAAGTGGGTCAAGAGAAATCAATGTGCAATATGCTTAATGGGCTTGAGCAAGTGAATGGGAGAACAAGGTTTGGGAGAAATAACAAAAAGACAAAACTTATTAAGAGCTCCAAAGGACAGGAGGAGGTGGAGGGCCATGAATGCCTACATCCTGAAGAAAAAGAATCCTATGCTCTCTGTTGAAATGATGCATATCAGAAATAAACACAAAAATGTTTGCGAAAGAATTTCTGCAAATCTTCAATTTAGCAACAAACAAACATTATAAAACAGAAAAACACCCAATGAACTGTGATATCCAGTGAAATTTTTAAATTACCACAATCTATTTCTTTTAAAGATTGTCCATCTACTTAAAAATAAAATGAGTATTATTAAATATTTCCTCTTCTGTGGGACAATCTTGTCTTGCTATAAAATGACATTTTAATATCTTTAGGGATCCTAGTTTCAAGGTCTGGTAAGTTATCAAATGTTTGGCATCCCATTTTATACAGCAAATGTCCACATTTATGGCCTGGATCAAAATTGTATTTTTTGACTTCAAAATTGAAGAAATAGTTTTACTTTTTTCAATATTAAATTTTTAAATAACATTTTGAATTGTTATAAAATATGCACCTTCAGAACTTTATCTTAATTTTCCAAATAAATATTCAAAATAGTCTGTGATAAATTCATCAAGCATAACAAAATTAAACCCACTGCTTAGCAAATATCTAGAAACTTTTTCAATTTACTGTTATCCATTTTTCTTATCAAAAATGGGATTCACAATTAATTCATATTTATAATTGAGATTGTGTGTTTATATATGTTAGGATTTTAGGTATACATGCTTAAGTATCTATTGTTAAAGTATGCTGAAATGTCAGTGTTTTTGTTTAGGGTCGACATATACATATATGTATAGAGTATGTTGTGTGCATCAACCACTCCAATTTTTTTATTATAATCTTTTTAATTTATTTCAGGAGTCATACAAATTCTGCTGGTCAGTTGCTGAAATACTGCAAGATGAAAATTCCACTTATTATTCCTACTGTCATTCCCAGGAAATATCCGAAATAGTCTAAATTTTTCAGATGGTTTACACAAAACTGATAAGAATCTAAATAAATTTTTAGAGTATAGACAACTTTTTAGCTTATAATATGTGGATGTTAGAAAAGTGAACTCAACAAAATATCATTTTTAAGGACTCAAGTGAAATTCTGACAAAATAAGACAAAGTTCTTTGTAATGCTTAGGAGATAGCTCATATCAATTCTTTCTAGTCTATTCCCCTTTATATTCAATTGATACATGGCCTACTGATTTAAAATGTTGGTTGAAATGTGTCTGGTTTCTTGGCTGTCATGAGTTCAGTCCTTGAGTCAGTGTAAAGAAAGCATAGTAGAAGAAATGGATAAGTAATGTAAAGCTTTGTATACAAAGGCAGATGCTTTGAATAAAATTGAAAACAGTCATTGTAATGACAACAAAGTTAAAAAGCAGGAATGTATATTCAGTGTTCTAAAATTAGCTTTAAAAGTTGTTCATTCATTGATTTTGTGGACACTTGTATTTCTTCAAATGAAATAAATTATGAAACAAACTCCAGAATACCATTCCAAAAATTCATATTTGCTGGTAAATTTCCATTTAATGATGTGAGACTTCCTTTTTAGAATGCTCATGGCTTTGCAATTGGGTTAGGGTCAAGTAAGCAAGATGGCCAATTTCATTAAACTAATGTCTTTGAAACTCATTTTATTTAGATATTCATTATTTTTTTTCCACTGAATAGGGTGGAGTGCAGTCATGCATAATCATATTATTTCTGCAAATATTTGGCTTCTTTTTGAAGTAAGGCTATATGTGTGCCTACAAAAAATTAGTCTAAACACCATCTGGAATTTGCCATAAGCCCACACTTCATCATCTATCATCCTACCCTGAAACATTATACCACACCTGACATGTGAGGGCAATTTCCACTAGTAGCCATCTATCTTTTGCTCTACCTGTCTAGTTTATCAAGTATAGAACAGCATTTATTGAGGGAGAAGAACAAAAATATACATGCAAGCTTTATATACATATATATATATATATATATAACTGAAACATATTAATCTTAAAAAACCCTTTGTAAATGTATCATCACAGAAACTGTATAGCAAGAAATCGATTAAAAAAATATCTTTGAAATCAGCATTTATCAGTGAAAATATTGCTCTTCACTTATTCCATTGTCCATTTTATTTGATCTTTCTTTATGATTGTCTTTTAAAGGAGGCATGGTGATTTACTTCCATGTTTTCCCACTTGATTTATAACACTATATCTCGTACATCTTTTTACACTTCATTATTGTCATCTGTAATCTCATCCTAAAACATCATACTATTCCTGACTAGTGAGCATCGTTCCCACCAGTAGCCACACAACACATCTGCTCTAGTCTATTGAGGGTAGCATGACATTTGTAGAGAAAAACAACAAATAATTCTACTTTATATTTTCTGTTGCCAATTTTTTTTAAAGGAGACATAGTTATTTACCTCGCATATTTTGCTACTTAATTTATGACCCTATATTTCCCTGAAATAAAAAATACATTTACAAATACAAGTACTTTTTACATCTATTCATATAATGTGGACATTCATTCCAAACTTCCAAACAGATATGATGAAGCCTTTATGGGATATTGTGAGTCAGATGTATGCTTTTGTGTGGGAGTGTGAACAAAAAGAGCCTTCAACTCCATAAAAAAAGCCTTGTGTTTAGCACCAGTTCAATCATTGTATATAGCCCTTCAAGAGAGAACAGTAATTTCTTTATATGCTTCAACTTTTGGCCTTGGAGCAGTATGAATGCAGATACCACAATGGTATGAGCTTATCTCTTGTAGAACAGGAGTTAATGAGATAAATGAGCATTTGTAAAATCCATTCTAGTCACCAAGATGCCAACAACAAGTATACCAATCAATCTGGTGACCAGGATTATCTAACCAAATAGAGGATGTGGTGAAAGACTCTGAGATGTATGCCAGGCCATGATATCAGATGGCCAAACCACTAATGATAACCAAACTCCCACCAAGATCATGGCATACCCTAGCTTCAGATTTATTCAAGCTAAATGGCAGGATATATATTGTAGTTTTTGACTATTTTTGGGAAAGTCACAGTGATTGGAAATGACCGCACACCACAATACTACATTGTAAAAATGAATGATGGTAAATCATCAGCATATTATTTCAAGACCATCTTCTAAAAGTGAGATGGAGGAAATGGAGAGTTTGGAAAGTGCCCAACCTCCAGTAAATGAAGTTGAGAAACAACACAGTTGTGAAAACCATCCATTTAGCTGGATGTTTAAAAAAAATAAAAATAATTCAATTACTAAAGGGTTACCTTAAGGAAACATCCAAGGACACTTGCAGGTATTCTTACCCCAAATCTTTTAGTTAGAAAATTTTAACCCCAGAATTTATGAACATAAATATCTTAAAAGTGGAAATGTGTTATTCTAGTTACTTAATTAAATATGTAGAGTTTATGCGTTTTAGAAGGAAACAGTCTAGTTTGGTAATAAAGCCTCATTTTGGAAATAAAGGGGGCCTCAAAATATTGCCATCTTCATATTCATGATGTATGTATGCTTTGGTCTGTAACCACTAACAAAAAACAAATGAACCTTGTTTCATCTTTTCAAGTTAACCAACTCCTGAGTAAAATGTATTTATAAACACTACCCTCTAGATATGCAAGATGTTTCAACCATCACTACTATCTGACTTTCTCTGAGTTAAAAATCAAACTCAACATGGAGTACTGAATGGAGAATATGACTTGCAGGGTAATGGCTATAAACAGGAGAGACATATTTTCAGTTATATACATGCACAAGAGTGTGTAGAAATATACTTAGTCAAACCCACTTCCAAAAATCTAGCTGTTATATTAAGCATATGGTGGCAGATCAAAGAAGAAACAACAGATGTTTAAAGAGATAAACAATTGTATTAATGTAAAATACAAAAAAAAATGATAAATTGGTTCAAGAAGGAGATAAGTGAAGTTGTAAAAGGTGTCTGCAGGGGTGTACAGTAGGAGAGAGAAAGAGGGTGAGTTATGACTCACTGTGGCAATGGCCTTTGGTGAGTTGTCTTTTGAAGATGAAAGACTGCCTTCTGATGAGTGTGGTGAATTTTGGTGAAAATGCTGTTTGACTGCCAAAAATGTTACTTTGATGGGTTTTTATGTACTTTTTTAGGCTCAAATCGGGTCCAGATTTTATTTTGTTTCTTTAGGCAGGAATGGGTGCAGTTGGGTAGAAATTCTGAATTGTATTGCTTTTTTTTTTTTTGAGTGTTAGTAAAACAGAAATTTTGGGCAGAGCCTATGTGCTGTTGATGGAATTTTAGTTCAGTCTTGGTTTTCAGAGCATTCACATCCAGCCAGTAGTGGAAATTTGTGTAGCATGAATCAGAAGAAGATCTTGTTTTAGGAAGAATGTAACATAGCCAAATGGTCAGACATGAAAATTATTTTTAAAATCTCCTTCTTGATTGAGTCAAAATCTTTTGAGCTCCCTGCCTCTCTTGCATATATACATATATATGAAGAAATATAGTCTTAAGGTCTGCTATATTTATGGGATAAAGTGCTCGATATCAGAGATAGAGCGTGTGTAAATATAAAAGTGAACATAGAAGTCAACACTTAGAGGCAACAGTCTGTTTCATGCTATATACAATCGTCAGGCCTGACGATTGCATATAGCATGAAACAGACTGTCGCCTCTAAGTGTTGACTTATGACTTCACTATGTTCATATTTATATATATATATATATATATATATATATATATATATTGAACATTGTATTCAAGCATGAAACAGATTGTTGCCACTTGGTGTTGACCTCAATGTACACTTTTATCAACATTTTTGATGAGATTTTAAAAGCTCTTGGTATATTTGACCCACTAACAGTTTTTGGTGGACTCATGTAAGACCAAAGGAAAAATAAGACATAGAATTTGACAAAGGAAATATTAACAAATATATTGACAAGACATTTTACAAAATGAGAAATTAAATAAAATGTAAAGAGTTCAAAGCAACTTTCAATGTCTGTAGTTGAGTACTCACATTTTGCGACAGCGAAAAGACTACATATTTTTGCTATGATTTTTCTTTTATTTTTGCTAATCTGGACTTTTCAAAAAAATAAAAATAATCCAATTAACTAAAGGGTTCCCTTAAAAAAAAAAACTTGCAGCATTCTTATCCTCAATTTTTTTGTTAGAAAAAAAGTGGAGTTATGTTATTCTAGTGATTTAATTAAAACGTCATTTTGGAAATAAAGAGGGCTTCAAGATATTGTCATCTTCTTATCCATGACATCCACACCTATGTTTGCTTCAGTCTGTAACTATTAACAAAGAAACAAATCAACCTTATTTCATCTTTTCAAGTTAACCAACTCCTGAGTGAAATGTATTGATAAACACTACCCTCTAGATGTGCAAGATGTTTCAACCAACAATACTTAGAGACTTTCTCAGAATTAAAAAAACTAACTAACTATGAGGTGGGGAATATGGCTGGCAGGGTAATGGTAATGAACAGAAAAGTTGTATTTTCAGTTATATGCATATATATGTATATATATATATATATATATATATATATATATATATATATATATAGTCTGAACATTGCATTTAAGCATGAAACACTTTGTGCCACTTGGTGTTGACCTCAATGAACACTTTTTTATATTTATAATAGAAACTCTTGGATTAAAAAATAAATCCATTAATTCTTCATATATATATGTGTGTGTGTGTGTGTGTGTGTGTGTGTGTTTCTGTATGCATAGGTTTCAAAATGGGGAATTTTGTACTGAAAACCTCTTATTAAGTGTTTATCCTCTTTTGAATGTGAATACAGGCCTGTAAATCACTTATGCGTATGACTTTATAGCAGTGGTTCCCATCTGATTTTGGGCCATGCCCCTCACTTTGATATTTCTAAAATTCTGGTGCCCCACTGTAATATTTAATTCATACATATTCAAAATTTTACTTAAAAGGCCATTACCTTGGTCTCTAAACAAGCCTCGTAAGACCATGGCTTCCATGAAAGGCAAAACTTAAGAAAATCAAAAAGACAATTAAATATATATAGTTGCAAAACATATAATATAGAACTGAAAGGCAGAAATATAAAATATTTGAATGGAAGCTTATTCTGTAATATACTTTGATCATTTTAATCATGAAATAATAATGCAAACTGAAATTTGTGCTCACTAGAAAACAATTCACTGTTAATAACTCATTCTCAAATTGCCCCCTTATTCTGTTGATATAGTAAGCCAAAGGGTGCACATCCTATGCATGCCCCATCAAAATATTACCATGCATCTTTGGTGGGGCATGTGCCCCACATTGGGAATTATTGCTTTAGAGATAATTAACACCATCCTACAATACATGATTTCACACCTCTTTCATCTGTTAATAGAATATAACAAGAGTTGTAGGTTGGATAACTAAACCAGTCAGGCATCTCACGTTCCATATATGTTCAATGGAGGGCAGATCTCATGATCATACTATCAAGGGAATTCATCAAACATCTTACAGATCATGTTGAGTAGCAAAGTTATCTTGTGGTGAGGAGTATTATCCCAAATCTACATTAATACTCCTTGGGTCACATTTTCTCTGATCTATCCTGTGGATACTATGCTGTCACCACTGATTTTATGATACCACAATCAGGGCAAGCATCAGTGCTCCATAGCCATCCAGAACCTTGTCTATGGCTGATTCAGTCAACTACTGTTGTTAACATTTAAGTAACATTGCCATGCATGTCCAACATATATAGCAGTTCTTTAAAATGACTATGTAGCCTCTGAAACATCTCTTAATTAACAAAAAGATCATGGGTGTGTCTCCATGACAACACACCTGTTTGTACTTGGCTTCTTTCTTCACATACTACAATATATATATACGGACAAGACAGTGATGATAGTCTGTCATTGTTTACATAGATGATTTCTAAGCAACGATAAACATGCGCATATAAGACGCTAGAAGCGAAAATTGCACCGCATCTCATGACGTCACACATGACCACACGAGAGTGAATTGGAGAAGTATGAAGTATGGGAATCCGTTGGTATAAACCAATGGCTTCTGTTACCAATTATAGACATTTAAGGGTATTTGTAGAGATTCCATAATTGATTTTGATTACATTTTTAGGCATTTAAAACAACATGCCTGCCCGCACACACAATTCCGTAAAATACTTGTTGAAAACACAATTATACTTCGACATGAAAACAATAGACAAAAACTAAAAATCCTTGAAGCATTATACATCAAACAGTTGAAACCCAACCTAAACAAAATCACAATGTAATAATCTTAGGTAAGAAGATTTTATTAAAGTCAAACAATAAACCTTTATTTTTTAACCCTAAAAAGGAGCTACCAAATGTTACTTTTTCCAGAATTCTAAAGTGAGCAATAAAATTAATGGCTTATAATTTTGATATTGAGTATTCAAAAGGAAATACAATACCACATGTTGATACATTGTCATGGTTACAATATAATAAAGATCAAAAAGAAAATATGGAATTCCCGGATGAAGAAATATTATACAGGGTTGAAACTGACATATTATCTGTACAAAGATTGGCATCAGAAATTCTATATGATCCGACATTAAGCAAGATTGCTGACAAAACACGAAGAAACAGGGGGAGTGATTGTTCGAAGGCTGAAAAACCTTCTAAAGAAATAAGGCATAACTTAATGATGGCAAACGGTGTTATATGTAATGGAGATGTGATAGAAATTGTAAGAAAAGATATTTTAAAAAGTGTACACGATGATGTACATTATGGGATAAAAGCTACACAGATTAAAACTGGAAATATGGAGGCCAGGTTATTAGTGCGATATAGAAAGATATGTACATAAATGCTCAAAATATGCATAAATAAAGTATTTTCGATAAAGGAGAATACACTCATGGCCTAAAGAAACGGAACCATTGTCTTGTGTTCATATTGACTATGCAAACATTAATGGCATGAGACTATTTCTAATTTTAGTAGACTCCTTTTCCGGAAATCAATTACAATAAAACAAATATTAAAAATTATATTTTCTAGAAATGGGGTCCGTAAAACATTTTATATTGAACAACGCATCAGAATTTTGTGATGAAGATTTATTTAATTGGTTGAGGTAGATTGGCTACTTCCCTAAGAAAACACCAGATTGCAGAAAGTATGGCGCAAAAGAGTAAAAATGGGATTAAAAACATTTTCCCATGTAGAGATATTATAGATGGTTACTTCCCAAGGTTAGTGCTCAGTTATAGGACGATTCCACATACAGATTGTAAAGGCCATCTGCACGAATAAACAAATAAAATCTCTATTAACAATATCTTACTTCACAAATGAAAAGATGTGGTGTAAGAAAGACAAAGTAGTAAGTCATGAGAGAGATTTTAGTGTTTTACTTCAATTTAATATTTTATTTGTGATCTAACTAATTCCATTGGTTGAAAAAGATTCCAATACATTTCTTACGTAACAGTACTGCAATCGACAAAATCTGTAAATAAGTGGTTCACAGAGCCTTGATATTTCTCTGACTCCTGATTGGTCAATTAATCCTAATATCATGTTTTCCACTACATCTACACGGTTAAAATTAATTTACCACCAAAAATCTATGTGTTTCGAGCCTATCTCATGTCATACAACATTACAATACAAGCAACATCTTCAAATCTTTCTCTTTCCTGTTTTCTCAGACCTACACCAATGTAGTTTTAGGAAAGGTCACATTTGTCCCTTTAAGGGAAAATGCTATGACACTCACACACGTACATACGAACAATGAACATTTCTGAACCCATCTCATTCTCTCTTTGCACAGAAACTTATTCAACTCTTATCAGTGAGCTTTGCGGCATGAAACAATTCACCAAAAAAAATTCACGCCGTTCATTTGAAGAAGTTTCTAAGTTGGATTTCCTAACATAATACCAAACTTCAAATTCACTCACTCACCAGCAAACTACACTTCAAACATACGATTTTTATTGAGACAAGAATTCTACTCAAAGAACATAGAATTTGCAAAACAAACATTTCATTCAAAAAGCAACTTTGAACATAACCAAACGCAAACTTGCTTCGAGTCAACTATCTTACAACAAAAAGATTTTTAATGTTTAATGCAGAATTTACTGAAAAGTTATAAGCTTAAAAGTTTACCTTTTAAACACAAAATTCAACTTTTGATATCAACCAACATTTCATTCCCCAATTTCGATTACAACAAACTTTCCTAGAAGAGCACAACTTACTTTCTTCAAAGGACTTACTTTACTCATTTGTTGAATTCACTTAATTCCCATAATATTTAAACTTTCAATCTTTTTATATTTCATTAACAAAAACTATATATTCAATATTCAACAGGTAACGGGAGAGAACTCTGACCTTAATCCCCAATATCAAATGTTAAAGATGTAAAATATTAATCTGAACTGATTAATTCATTGAAAATTCATTTACTGACAGGAACACTGAACAAATACTTTACTTGACCTAAAGAACATTCTCATTCTCATGTTGTATATATCTGTTATATAAATATTTTATTCTTGTTTATTTCTAAAAAGGAATATTGTTTGTTTTATATTTTGTCGTTGATGACCTTGTGCCACACCCAAAGTTAAATGTCTGTGGAGAAGTTTATATTCAAGCAGCCAACACAAATAATATATATATATATATATATATATCCTCTGCAACAAGGTAATTTCATCATGCAAAGGGGACATAACACGGCCATTATATCAAAGAAAGGAAAAAATTTTAATGAGCCATTCTGACCAATTGAGACCCAGAATTAAAGAGGAAGATATCGTGATGGAAGAAGATCTTGGCAGAGAAAGATGAGTTCTTCAGATCAGGATAATGTAATAGAAGATAATAGCAGGAATGACTTAGACACGAAAGAAGATGAAATGAGACCAAGATCTCCATTAAAAAATACAGGGCATAATCCTCAAGGTGGAGAATAGAAAAGAGGTTGTAGAAGAAGTTCAAGAACAATAAATGCCATTAAAACTCTTTTCGTTCAGGGAGGTGTAGTGGGATTGACAAACAGGATTGTACCTATTTGCATATGTTGGTTATAAGAGAAATAAAATGTAGAGTAAAAAGTCAGAAAAGAGGAGGTTGGCTACTGACCACGTGTTGTAGGGACAACATTTACCCAATGTCAGCTAATTGTCAAATTCATAAAAACATATCTTGAAAATTATGACTGAAAGAGACCATTTTTTGGCGTTTCGATTTCAACCTAACTCACTTCTTGGTTCATTACAACACCTGTACCGGACAGTACAACATAAATACAGGTACCTCCCAGGGCTATATCCTTGGACTTAATTTTTTCCTGATTTTCCTGATCAACGTTTCCAATGTCAGCAGTTCTCGTCTTGGTATCTGTCAATCGTCATCTTTGGTCTTTTTGAAGACTGTTCTTTTATTGTCCTTTCTCTTCAATAAAATTTTCTCATTTTCTTTCATTTTCAGTAACCTCCTTAGGTTTTGGTAGTTTTATCGTTTTACTTGGGGTGAAATGATTAAAAAAGAAAATAAGACCAAAAAAAAAAAGCTCAATCAAATCGAAATATTTGTTGATTTCCAGTGGAAAAAGAACAACTCTGTTTAAAGTATTCGAAGTTATCTCCCTTAGACGTAACAAGCATCTGTTTTGATTTGTTTTTAATTTTTAAATATCATAGCGTACAATAAAGAAATCAATTGAAGCATTGTTTTAAATTATTACTCAAAAAATCTTTTACATTATATTTTTGAATCGTTGGTTAAATATTTCTTATCTTTTCATCAGAAAAGTATTTCTTCATAATGAAAAAAATAATCTGATATTGCAAACAATTTGCATTTCATATTGGAAACATTACCTCAATTAGATTAAAAAAAAAAATTTGTCCTGCTGAAAAATGTCTCACTTATCTTTTAATATATAACCTTTATAAATTTATTTTTTACAATGAAAAAATGAAGTAGACAAAAATCATTTTGAATTGTATTTTCATCTTAAAATTGTCACTTACAAAATTACTGAGTATCTTTATCAGAAATAGTTTTTTGAAAATATTTTTATTTTGCTTAAAAATTACATGTTCACAATTTATGGAAAACTATTTCAAGAAGAAATTACTTTAGGCTTGTCAGGCTTAAGATAAAGTAACATAAAAGTTTATTACTGATCCATTAAATCTCTTATAGTGATTTCACAATGCTTAACTCTGACAAAACAGCGTCATTTTTCCTTGAATCAAAATTATAATGACTTTATTTTCAGATACCTGGAAATTTGTTATATGGTATATTGGTATAATATTTGTTGACGTGGGAGTTATGTTGTTCCTGTGGACTTTAAGTTGGGAATTTAAGAACACAGGTATTTTATACATTTATGCATATATCAATGTGTGTAAACTAATGATGAGAAAGCCATTTATTATATGCAACAAATATCTCTTCAACTTCCTTGTCAATGCACTCAATTCTGTGGTGAATATTAATCACAATGATCAAACATTATACAGTGGAAATATTAAATCAAAATTCAGATAATGTGTTAACTATGAGCATTTGTTTTCCATATTCATATACACTTTATATAGATATATTTCTTTCAATAAAAGATTATATAAACATAAAAGAGATCTTTCATAAAATAACACATAATGAATTAGATGTTCATTTTAATAAATCTGAACATAATTTCAATTTAAAAAATGCTGCTTTAATTAAAGGAGAAAGTAATTAACTAAAGCAAAGATCTATAGAAAGTGCACTGATTTCTGAGTTTTCTATGGTAAATTTGCATCCAGTCTTTTAAAACATTTCACTTTTCTTAAAAACCCTTCTATTGTCACATATTTAAAAACAATAATAATAACAAAAGAGTTAGAAAATTAAATGACTTGTTGCATTGAGGTAAATCAGGTACCATATATATCGTGTATCAGATGCATCTTCCTCTCTCTCTCTCTCTCTCTATATATATATATATATAAAAGATACATTTATATACTAGTTAAGTTATATATATTTAGTTGAGTATTTTAATTCTGATGTTAGTTCTATTTAGTTAAGACTTATAACAGGATTAGCCTGACAGATGAATCTAGTAGTGCATGCATATCTCTTAAGGTTTACGAAATATAAACCTGATATAAAATCCCTGTCATCATTGATGCAGCATCAGAAAACCGACTGATAATATATAAAAAAATGTCAACAAATTTTCTGTCTCTAGTTTTATCTAATGTTTTCTTTTTGAAAGTGGCAATGGTTAAGAGCTGCTAAAATGTAGCTTTGAAGGTAAATAAATATATATTTTTAATACATCATTTATAAGGGATTTAAAATCAGCAAATGATTATTTTTAATAACCTTTTTCCTGTATTTTAGTAATAAAAATGTATAACTGTGAAAAAATGATGTTTGATTAATAAAAAAAAAATAAGTGTTAACATTTTGTGTTGATTCTAATAATAGTGTGTTTAAATTATGTGAGTATGTATGGGAGTTACATTTATACTTACAGACTAATAAAAAATATCACAAAAAAACATTTTCATAAAAACCTGTCATAATTTTTTTATTCAGTCAGTTTTACAAGATTTACATAATTTCTTACAATACCATGTCTTTATTGCTCTGTACCCCAGAGCAATAAAGACATTTTTTTTATCATTTAAAAAGTTGTTTATATACTTAAGAGAATTCAAATATGTTCTCAAAATATTTTTGTTGGCATGTGGAAAATTTTTGCGTCATTGATTTGGCTGGTTTTAGCACGCATTCTCAAAAAAGTCTGCCCATCTCTGGTATAGTTACAATAACTATGTTGAATGACTTCCCATTTAGTTTTCCTAAAAGAACCCCTAACTTTTCGACAACTGTTACAAGCCTAGAACACATTTTCTTTTTTTTTTACCTAATATTAATCCTATTTCTATTTCATTTCTCTCAGCATACATATATGATTCTGTGGTCATCATTTGTCAAGTACTCATTGTTTATTCATCTAGTCTCTCAGAATGTTGGTATGTAGCTTATCCATTTCCTGTTTGACATGTTTTATCTTCCTGTATTGGTACTGCACCTCAAACTTTTTGTCCAAATTATAATTTTGCCTTTGTTACAAACATTTGCTAAATGACAGTCAGGTAACTTATGTTGCACATGTCTCTAATTACTGGAGGAAGAGACACTTCCAATGTAGTTGGCTCACTTCATGTTATTTTTGCATTGCATATTGGCAGAATTGTTACTGGGAAGGATAGTGGAATGGTTTCCTGTCGCTTTCTATATGGTGATATTTTTCTAGTCATTAAATTTTGGTTGCTGGGTGTTGACACTTTTGAAAACATCTGCAAATTTGGTAGGTCTTATTTTTTCTTCCTACTGGATTGAGGGTCACATTGTCATTTTTGAAGGATTTCCAACCTGGATTCTCAAATCCATAGGGAACAATACTTCTCATCATGTCAAGCAAATTAATCAAATTGTTTTGAATATCCTCTTGCTACCAACCCTTGATTTAATGCCTTTCTCATGATGGCCAGATATCAGAGAGGACAGTCTTTGCCTAAGAGGAGATGCTCAGTGCATGTCAGCATTCATGATAAAAAATTTAAGATGAGCACTCATTTTAGGGGAAAACAGCAGGCCTCTTCTCCATCCAAGTGCATAATTCTCAAGGCTTTCTTATAATCTTCTTCCAGAATTTACTTTTGCTCTCATCTTACGTACATATTTGTCCAAGGAAATGCATCTCAATGCTGAATATTAAGAAATCTTGATACTCAGTATGCTTAGATCACTCTCAGAAAAATGGAAGTAACAGATTTTGCAACACACAATGATAGCTCTTTGACCCCCAAATAAGGTTGGTACATGGAAGTAGAATTACTGTCAGTGGGTAAAGGATGAGGAGTAGATGTGTGATACACACACCTCTGTCCTTCCCCTTAAGGATTGATCCATCAAGGTCACAGATTAATATCTTGAACAAATTCTTCTCGAGTTAGTGACCAGGACTGAACCAGATATCAAGAATTTTTCACAACACATATTTACAACTTAAACAATCTAAGGATAGGATAGGTGTGCAGATATTATAAACAGAGATAGAGTACCTGGTCAAGATTGTGGTATCAGTTAATATAATTCCACTTAAGACCATGTTTGCTCTCAACTTATGCAAGAAAGAATCCAACATAAGCATGTCAAAACCAGGTGAAAACTGAAATGGAGAACCTAAACAAACAGATCTGGACCAGATGAAAATGTTCAATCTTATCCTATTCACTTCTACCATAGATCCAAAGTTTACATACAAGAAGTGAATCCAAGTACAATTTTTTTTTTTGATTGTCCTTCCTCTACGCTTTCATTACTGGAGCTTTTTGTCACTTCTTTTGGTGCTAAAGGTGGTGGAGGAAGAAGTCGGATGAGGAAGGGGAGATGTTGTGCGAGGAGTTGGAGATTTTGGAGTCTGAGTTAATTGGATGTGTGAGAGTAAGGAAACATGCACTATGTGCATTGTCTCTAGATGTAGGCATTATCTTGTTGAAATAGTACTAGTGGTGCTAAAGGTTATAATGGTTGTGGTGGCAGTGTCTCAAGGAATGGCAGGCAACTAGAGGAAGCAGCCACCCATGCTGACTTTTCTTTCTATTGGTTCAATGATTTATTCTTTTTTTTTTTTTTTTTTTTTTTTTTTTTTTGCTTTTTTTAAGAATTAATAATGTTTGATTTTCCTTCTTAGAACATAGGCTCTAAAATGGACTGAGACTTCATAGATTTGACAATCAAGAGAAGTTGCTTACTTTGTTTTGACATCCATTTATTTGACCAGTGGCTGTTTGTGCTGGAGATAACTCTACCAAACTCTTTTTTTTCTTTGAATCATTTGACATAATGAGAACTTAGACAGAAACAATGACCCCCACCACTAACACACATATAACAACATTTCATTGTTTCTCACATATGTACACAAAGAGAATTTATATTTTATTTCAAAATTTTATTAACCTAAACAAAAAGACATTACTTTCCAATCTATGACCAATTGCTTGTATTATTGTTATTATATTAAATTAATGTTCATTTGTTGAAACTACATTGTCTTTTCTACTGAATTTTATTCTTTCATTTAATTATTCTAAACAGCCAAATTATGACACAGCCCACAATATTTTATGTTATTGTATCGAATCCCAACACTCTGAATTTTGTCATTCCAAGCTTTTATTGTTCAACTTTCTTCAAATAGACATTTTTTTAATGTTGAAAGCAAACTTAATAACTGCAAATAAATGTATTTTTAAAATATCTCTTTCACAAACTCTTCATGAAACTAAATGTAAACAGTAAACATAAACAAGGTTGATCATAGGTGATCTAGTCAAAAATTAAATTTAATAGAATATCATTTAATGTGAGTTTTTAAGTAGATCGTGTCAATCTATAGAGAAGATTTTCAATCTGCATTGTTTTTCTATCTCAAAATATATTTCTCAACATGTTTACAGAATTTTGTTAATAAATTAATAAATTCAAGGGAAGTAACTGCTACTGTAAACTGAAGATTAAAAGATATTTTTGTATATTTAAGTTTTTCAAATGTATAAATGTCTGTCAGTAGAGCTTGTGCTCATAAATAAATACACTCCAAACACATTAATCCAGTACCCTTTGGGAGCAGGCTGCTACTGGACCACAGAAAATCATCCCTAAAAATGAGCTCTATGTGAATAGTCTTTAATATATTTCATTAAAGCATATATAATTGCTGTTTTTTTTTTATTGTTTCATGCAACACAGATTAAAAAAAGCTTAAAATGTAAATAATATATCCATTAACGCTTTTAAAAAAAAACAAACAAGGTTTTTTTTATTGTTTCATGAAATACAAACGATAAAACAAAAGCTTAAGACTAAAAAAATATATGCTAACTATCCTGAATGAGTAAATATATATATAAAATGAACAAGATCATTTTTACCAAAACACACTGCTGTTGTCAATTTAAGTGCAGTACTGGATTGGCAACAAGGTCTCAACAATTTACAGTTGAATTGTCTAGAAATAACTGCAAGTTCTATGTAAGCAGTTTCTTTTTTTGCATTTCTTGACATTTCATGAGATGGAAGTGTGTCTCTAGCTACGCAAAACTAAAAATTATCAACAAAATACAGAGACATATCTCTCTTGGATTTGGGTATGTCTCTAGCTATGCAACACTAAAAATTATCAACAAAATACAGGGACATATCTCTCTTTCTTCTATTTTTTTTTGCAAGAAAAAAATATTTTCAAAATACAAAGATCATTAAAAAAAAAATATATTTTCAAAATTCAAATTTTGTCCATATCTGGATTATGTATCTGTTAAAAGACGGATGCTAAATAGTTAACAGCTCAACAATATGAGTGGATTTTACTCTTCATTTAACCTGATCATTAACCAGAGGGTCATAAAACCGGTTGAAACGAAGCAGATATGGGGTCTTCAGAAAAATAATCTCAGGGAAAAGGATGGGCTTTCCTTAAATAGGGTAAAAAGAGCTTTGCTTGTTGTGAAGTCCTTTGTGGCAGAGTGGTAAAGCATGACAGATCAAACAGTAGTTTTCCTGCTGGTTCAATCCCTTCTGGGGGGACCCATTTTCTCTATTTAAATTTCTCAAGTGCAGTGTGCAAACCTATAGACATAATAAACACTGTTTAAGAAAATAATAATATATTATCAAGAATAAGATGAGGTTTGAAAATATCACTGAACATGACTGAGAAATTTGATCTAAGATTAGATGCAGCAGAAAATAGTGTTGAATATTATGAAGATACCTGATATGAGATGAGACATGGTTAAAATAGCACTGAATATTACAAAGAGACTTGGTCTGAGAATAAATGAGGATAAAAATATCATTGAATATTAACAAGAAATTCTGTCTAAACCCAAAATATTATTCAATATTAATAAGAAATTCATCTTATAATCTACTCAGAAACATATCCATTTCCAATGACTATTGAATAATGATTACTTTGTATCAAAAGTACAAAACATGACACAAGGCCAAAATGAGTATGTGGTAGGTTGGTCTTTACTAGTCCTATCTTTATCTAGCTAGTCTTATATCCTAGATAATTAAACAGAGAAAAGGTCAACTGAAAAGACAAACTGTCCTAGACTATCCTAATGTGAACTGGGTTTTTCTGCACAAATGTTTTGTAAAAAAATAAGGAATATTAAAGACAAAAAACATTTTGTCAAGTTGAGAATCCTCTTAGCTAAGTTAGTATAGAATCTCATTTCATGTGCAAGTGTGTGTGTGTGTGTGTATTTTTTTTAATATGTTTGGGATCACAGGACCTGAATTTCTTGTAAATTTCTGAGGAAAAAGTTAAAATTTTCAATGCAGATTTTTCAAGACAAGTAGACAGTTCTTTATGATTTGGAAAACTTTCAAAATACAATCTTCTCACTTCTCATGTTGACCTGTCCTAAACTGAGGTAAATTTAATATAAATCTTTAATGTGAAACAAACTGAGCATATCTGTTTACAGACATGTGTAAAGGCTTGAACATAGGTGTAAATACATAGAAAACTATTGTTATAGTATAAAAGGGTATTGAAATTTCATTTGAGAAAAATGCAAGGAAGCGTTGAAATGCTCTTGAGAATAAAGAACAGGTTTTGAGAAGTTTGAATAAGTTCTTAAAATCTGTCTTTTATTCTCTCCAGATAATAGATTTTAACATAAAAGTTGAATATGGAACAAAATAAAATATAGTGATGAGGATTTAAGAATTTGTTTTTCAACTACAATTGACTTCCTTAGATTAAAATCATGAAAGTTGAGAACAGAACATAATTGCTGTATAGGATATCCTGGATTCAGTTATAAATTCAAACATACATACAAAGTTAAATACATAATATATAGATATTCAAAATGACTGCTGAATTATTTAAAATGACTTCAATGAGGGATGTAATTATTAAAATAGAGTGAGTCAGATATAAAAAATTTAAATTTCAAGTATTGAATGTGACATCAGAAATATTAAAATATCCTCTTTCAACTAAACCTGCATAATATTGTTATTGTTATATTGAAGACAGATTTTACAACTTCCATTTAATAACATATATTGACCAGAATAACTGAGAGAATGTTTTTGATGACAAAATTGACAAAAGGAAAGATTCAACTTGGATTTTTATTTATGTTTCTTCCATTTCTGAAAACCCAGGCTGGAAATTGTAAGTTAATCTTTTTTTTATTTTCTATTTTCTTGTTTATGTTATCAGAGGGAAATGAGAATGAAATTTTATGACAGTTCTTTTGTTTTCTTTACTATTGATTTTTTATTTCATATTCAATTCTTTCAGATTTTATGCGAGAGTCTCCTAACACTTTTGATATTAAAACTTGAATTTTGTTTCAACCTGTTAAATGATTGGCATTAACCTTGGTTCAGTCTTGTAAAGATTTAGCTTAAACATTGTTTCACTCACATAAAGGATTGTCTTGTTCCTTGTTTCAGTCACATAAAGGTCTGTGTTGAACCTTGTTTCTGTCATATAAAGGTTTGTCTTGAACCTTGTTTCAGTCACATAAAGGTTTGTCTTGAACCTTGTTTCAGTCACATAAAGGTTTGTCTTGAACCTTGTTTCAGTCACATAAAGGCTTGTCTTGAACCTTATTTCAGCCACATAAAGGCTTGTCTTGAACCTTGTTTCAGCCATATAAAGGCTTGTCTTAAAACTTGTTTCAGTCTCAGAAGCAAAAGTTTCAAATGTGTTACAGGATTCATTGAAAAATACTTTTCTATATTAATGATCATTCATAATAAAAACATATCTGCTTTCATTTGAATAGAAATTACTCTGTTTTTCAGATTTGTCTTCTTTATGTTTGATATGTTTTTTTTGCTAAAAATATTTTTTCACACAAAATAGTTTCATTCAATTTATATGTTTTGTTCCTGGAAAGACACAAACCAAATTTACCTTCCCCTGTTAAATGAAGGAATTCTAGTTTTCATTGTTGGTATTTCTTCAAAATTCTCTTGGCTTAAGACTTTGTTTTTCATCAGTTTTCATTAAAACTAATCAATAATCAGAGGGTCATAAAAATTACTATTATAGATATTGAAATATATTTCTTTTTTTGGTTGTTATTATTCAAGGAGGATAATGAAAGAGAAATGTTTCAAGTCAAACATTAAATTTCATTTCTAAATCATTTCTACTCCATATAAGAAAATTAAGAAGCATTCATTTTGTTCTGATGTGACAAATAGATGGAAATACCAATTAAGAATAATTGATTTGTTTATTATAACCAATAAGTTTAATCTATATAAAAAGTCTGCATCTAATATTGGTGTAGCAAATGTCTTGGGTGAAAAGCCACAAAAAATTTCACCACATATCCAGGTTGATAGTCACTGCTTTCTCGTCAAATGTATAAATTTTTGTACCATTTTTAAATTGAAGTCTGTAAAGTTCTGAATTTGAATTTTGTTTTTGGTCCAGCGGTAAAACACTTACTTCAGCACAGATATCTATTAAAAAATTACATCTGCAATTTCTATCCAGGATATAAAGCACACTTTTGTGAGAGTCCAGCAACCGTTGACATCTCTCTTGGCTGGAATTTAAGTTTACCAGCGCCATGTTTGCAAATGTACAAGGTTTCAAACAGCATCTTGTCTCTGTATCAAATTAACAATGGTAGTAGCAAATGTCAAATTTCTGTCTTCCTCTATCATTGCTAAAACTCCTGCTGTTACTCCTTCATCTGTGCTTAGGATTGCTCATTTCACTAGGAGTTCATTGTTATTGTAGGTTCAAAAGGGGGTGCATCTGTTTAGCTAAACTTGCAACCATAGCTTGCAGTTGATCAAATTGCTTGTTTTCTTGTTGGTTCATAAGTTCATAGGTTGCGGTGTCAATTTATTCACCTCTCTGTCTCTGAAACCCATGTGGATCCGGTCAGTAGACTCTTCAGGTTTCTCCAGTTCTGTTTCCTTATCCATGGGTGCTAAAATTTGTGTTATTATGTTGGGTAATTTGTCCAACCACAATCTCTTTAGAATATTTTCTACAATAATATTGGGTCCTAACAGAGTCTTCATATGTCTCAAGAACTGAGAAGGAGTTCAGTCACCTAGCACTACTTGGGCAAATAAGTCATGTAACAATGTCTCCTTTGAAATTCCAGTTTGTTTAATAATGGTTGTTTTCCATTTACTGTAGGGTTTTTCTTCTGGCATTGTCTTGAGTAATTTTTTGACCTCTTCTACAACTTCTGCTAGTAGTTTTCCCACTAAATAGCAGTACAATGCTCTTTATGAAAAAAAAAAAAAAATTCTTATGTTGAATATGGCCTACAATTTTATAAACCATGACTATGTTTTTGGGGATATATGCAGGTAAATTTAAAGTGGCCATTGTCAAAGAAACTTCCAGACTATTTGTGCTTTTGTTCCATGTTTAATTAAAAATGTACGTATATTTGTGTGAGCTGTCTGTCACCTTTTATGTTTTCACAAGGTAATCATGTCAAGGTCACTATTTCTAGGGATCTTTTAATTAAGGGTTTTGTTAAAGGTCAAAATTCATAGTGTCAGGATTCAATACAATAACATAAAATATTGTTGCAGAACTGCTCGTAATTTGGCTGTTTAGAATAATCCCAGGATTTTCATTGAAAGAATAAAATCAACTAGGAAAAAACAATATAGTATTAACAAATACCATTATCTTTATATAAGAAAAACAATACAAGAATTTGGTTCAATGTATTGAATCAGTATTTTTGGTATTAAGTTCTTGGATAGAATATGTGTAGAGGGGTTTCAATGTTTATGTAGCAACTGTTAGCTGAAAATGTTATTCATGTTTAAAATGAGCTTATAATTAGGATAATAATTATTTATATTCTGTGAAATCTATTGCATATTTTATGACATATTTTAGTGGACACATCAAATTAATGCAACGTTAACGGCTGACCTGAGATGGAACAAATACATTGAGTCAATTGCTTCATCCACCTCGAGGAAAGTTGGCTCCCTGTGCCACGCCAGGAAATTCTTCTCCCTGGAATCGATCCTCCAGATCTACAAATTCACCCTTGCATGGAGTATTGCTGCCATATATGGTCTGGAGCCCCCTTCTGTTTGCCTCGGGGGTTCTTGATAGGCTCCAGAGGCGGATACACATCAAATTAATTCTGATCTTGCATCTCGTCTACAGACACTTTCTCACAGACCAATTGCCTCTCTCTGCCTGTTTTATACTTTCATGGCAATTGCTCCAAGGAGCTGCATTCACTGGTTCCCAGACTTCATGAGTTTAAGTGCCCGACGAGGCTGGCATCCCACTCTCACCACTTCACTGTTGAAACTCCTAAATGTAGCTGTCGCTTCTACTCCAGTAGCTTCATGTCTCTTTCCCTTCCCTATTCTAGTTTCCCTGAGAGCTATAATCTCCAGCTATTCAAATGTAATGTCAATCGACATCTCCAGTTGCCTTTCTATTTTGATCTTGCTCCAAATTTTCTGTAACCCCTTTTCCCACCTTGTTTGGGGGGAAACACTTAAAAAAAAAAAAAAATAACATAGCTTTTTAGACATAGAGCATGATGCTTGCAATTGATACCAGACTTGAATTAAACTATTTTTGTTTTATTCATTTATTCTCAATGGAAAATTGACAGCATTGTTGCTTAATTGTTATTCATTATCGCAGAAGTTTGATTTTGTCATTGTTTTAGTTTGACATATTTTGGATTAACTCTTCTTCCTTGTCATATATACTGAATTGGGCCATTGATGGCAATATTTACTACTTTAGTCTATTCAATATCATGACAGATTATTTTGCTCATTTCTTACTTTGAATCTTTTAGTCTCAGTTACCTTTTCTCAAATACTTCTTCCCTTTCATTTATTCTTCATTGGGCCATTGATGGGAATGTTTACTAATTTAGTCTCTTCAATATTATTACAGATTATTTTGCTCATTTCTTACTTTGAATCTTTTAGTCTCATAGTTTGTTTAATCACTGATATTTTTTAAAGGATTTTGTATTTACCCTGTGTAAAATAACCACAATGGCAATGATAATAGTAATTCTCAATTACTTTATTCTCATACCAACACAATACAAATACAAAAATATACCTGGCCCTTGTTTATATAACACTGGAAGAGCTAATTTATGCCTGCCTGTAGAAGTCCCCCCACTACTTCCATTTCCACTCTACATGCCCACTCCCTCCTCTGACCACAGGACAGATTGACATAGTTGAAAGTTTTCCCCAGAATATATGTGTGATTGTCTTTGTATTTTGGGGCATAGAGTTCAAGGTGCTCGGAGATTTCGATGTGGACATTGACTTGAGGCTGATGTTGTCTGATATTAGTGTTCTTCAATATCATTTTGTATTGTGCCTACTGAATACACAGTGTCATTAATTTCCATTTCTTCTGGTTGATTACACGCTGTATTTGGCTTATGCTGTACGTTACATGATAAGGGATTATAATCCATGTCAATCAACAGAGAGGATTCACAGGTTTGCTGGAGCTGGACACCAGGATCTGCAGAGCTATTATACGGCTTTGGTCTAGATGTGGTTAATCTATTTTCTATGTTGATATCTTGAACCAGCTGCAAAATCAGGGTGCCATGAGGACAAGGGACCCACACCCTGGATAGAATGATGTGGGACATCAACTGGATGGATATTATCGAGGAAGTGACAATTTCATAGAGTTACATGATTGCTTTCATTCTTCCGCACACAGTACTGCCAGTTACCGAGTATCCCCACAATTCTCCCTGTTTTCATCCACCGATGAGGGTAAGGGCCATCTTAATTCTGGATCTGAAGAGAATCACCAATTTGTTATTCTGAAAGTGTCTGATAATGTTCATTATAAAAGTATTCATTCTGCATGAGCCTTTTAACCATTGCTGCCTCTCTCAGGTCACCAATTTCTCTGCACTGCTTATAAATTTTGATAACACAACTGTATAATATCATAGAAGGCAACATGCCAAGATCTTGAGTGGAAATGTTGCATTGAATTAGAAAAGCACAGGCTGCACGATCATGACACAGTTGACTACAGCTCTCAGTGTTGTCTGCAAGTACACTCTTAGCCATTTTGACGTCCACTTATGCCCCGTCATTGTTTTGTGTGTACTAAGTCAACAAACTACGTTTCCCATTTCTTAAGGAACACGTCATATTCTTGTTAATCAAAAAGTGGTTCCCCGTCCAAAAGAAAGTTTTTCAGATGCATTATATGTGCAGAACCAAGTTCACAGTATGTCACATAGTGCCCTGGCCTTCCCAGATGACATTAGGGTTACTTCCACTTAACCAGTGTACCAATCTGCATATATAACATAATTTCTACCATGTAAGTCAAAAAATGCAATCACAGTTTGTTGGAATGGGAATTCAGGGTTAGATAATGGGATCAAGGTCTCTTTAGGCTGTGACAGTGTGATAAAATTACATATCTAACACATTGGACTATGGTCTGTCAGATGCTGGCATCCAAACCAGGCCAAAAATAGGATTCTGCCTGGTGCAAATGCCATGTCTTATTTTTTTAAGATAGTTCTACATAATCATCAGATCCTCTTCATAGTGCCATGTAGAATAACTACAACAGCAATGTTAGTATTAATTCTCAATTACTTTATTCTCATAACAATGAGATATAAATACAAAAATATATCTAGCCACTGGCCACTCAGCTGTTTATATAACACTGGACAAGGTAACTTATGTCTGCCTTTGGAAGTCACCCCATTATGTAATGAGACCTTCCATTTCTACACACTTTTGTTATTTACCAATGTCAGATTTGAAACTTGGCATATATTCTTGATACAGATATTGTCTTTTTTTTCCAATTTTTAGATAAATTTTATGAAATAGATTGATGCATTTTCGTTCGTGGTTTTGATTTTAGTATGGTGACAATTACAAAAAGGGAGGTAATAAATATTTATCATAAATGAATCCTACCATGAGCTATTTTCCTTTTCCAATTCTTAACTCATATGTTACATGTAAGAAATTTTTTTTAAATTATAAAAGTAAGATTGTAGGGTACAATTTAGCAATATTGTACAAGATATTGAAGTCATCATTGGAAGTAATTTTGCATATGCCATATAGATTTGTCCAAATAGAAATGCATGCATTTTCTTTTATCAATGATGTTTCAGATCTAAATAACAGGTACTGCCAAAATATATCTTGAAATGAAAGCAAATAAACATGACCCATTGTTTTTTATTAATTTGCCCCAAAATCAGGGAATTATCAAAGTTTAATTAAATTTTCAGCATTTATTTATTTATGAATTAATTTTATACTGAATGAATGAAAATGTCAAGGAAATATTTCTTGTCAGTTGCACCCAACTTTTTATATCATCATAAACACTTTTAAAATTGCTCAAACATGACAAATATTTTCATTAAGCAAAATCACTGGAGATGTTATTTCAATAAAAAAAATTTTACACAATATTAAATGAGAACATCTCAAAAATATGTTATGAAACCTTACAAAAATAGTTCAATAAAACTCAAAATATTACTTTTTGTGGAGCGTTTGTGCTTTCTAAATTTCTAATTTTAAGTGCTTAATTTTCGCACAAGGTCTAGTATCAGAAGAAAACGCCGAAGTCAGACGATGGGCACTGACTAAGCTTGAGAACGAACAAGGATTGACTTTCCAAAAACTAGCAGAGGACTGTCAAAGAGTAATATCTGTAAAGCGTGACTCAAACACTATCGAGAAATCAGGCGTGACTCAGATTAATAAAATCAGAAGTAAGTCTACCTCCTATTCCCCTCAAAAAGAGAAAAGGCAAATCTCATGTCCTAAATTACGCAGTAACCAAAACCCAAATAAGTTAAAGAAACCACCCGGACCATGTTACCATTGTGGTAAATGGCATTGGATGAAATTCTGTCCAGTTAAGAACAAAAAATATTGCAAAAATTGCAATAAAAGTGGTCATACTTTAACTTCGTGTTGGTACGCCAACAGAACGAGAAAACCCAAAAATAAAATTAGGCAAGCTCAATCTGACAATATTGTTGATAGGAATTTAAGAAAATATGTAACTGTGGATATTTTCAATAAGTCCATTAAATTCCAGCTTGACGGGTTCTGATATTTCAATAATTAACTGGCGTACTTGGTGAAAATTAAACAAGCCGACCTTATTAAAAACGGATAAAACAGCAAAATCTGTAACTGGCGAAAAGATTAACATTTTAGGTGAGGTAATACTTACAGTAACACTAAATGGAGTTACCAAAAAGCTCAAAGCCTATGTATTAAAAACTTCAGACAACTTATTTGGAACAGATTGGATAGAAAAATTCAATCTTTGGGATTGCCCAATGAGTACATTTTGTCGCAAGATACAAAGTAAAACGTCCAATTTGGTAAATCTAAAAAAGGAACTCAAACAACAATTTCCACAGGTTTTTTTCTGGCGGCCTTGGGAAATGTACTAAAATGAAAGCTAAGTTCAAGGTGAGGGACGGTGCACAACCGGTATTCAAAAAGAAACGGAATGTCCCTTTCGCTGCTCTAGAGCAAATAAACAAAGAGTTAGATAGACTCGAACAAGCAGGTATTCTGTCAAAAACAGATTTCAGCGAGTGGGCAGCACCTACGGTCTACGTAAAAAAGAAGTCCAATCAAATACGAGTATGCGCAGATTTTTCCACAGGGTTAAACGATGCCTTGAAAGATCACCACTATCCTCTCCCAAGCCCTGAAGAAATTTTCAATAAACTCAATGGTGGAAAAAATTTGTCTAAAATTGACCTCTCGGACGCATACCTTGAGATACAGGTGGAAGAAGAAAGTTCCAAATTGCACTGCATAAACACCCATAGAGGGTTGTACAAATACAATAGGCTGGCTTTTGGAATGAAGGTTGCGCCTGCAATTTTCCAACAGGTCATGGATGCCATGCTGGGCGATCTTGACTACGCAACAGCCTATTTGGATGATATACTGGTTACCCGTAAAACTATGGCAGAGCACCGGAACCATATAATAAACGTATTCGAAAAGATACAAGAATACGGATTTAAGGTTAAGGAGGAAAAGTGTGACTTTTTCTTACCAGAGATTAAATACTTAGGTCACATTATAAATAAAGATGGTCGTCAGCCGGATCCAGAAAGAGCCAACGCGATCAGAAATATGCCGGCCTCAGATAACGTTCAAGCGTTACAAAGCTTCCTCGGCCTAGCTAACTTTACCAAGGGTTCATTTAGAACATGCAAAATTTGAGAGGGCCTCTCAACCAACTTTTAAAAAAGGACAAACCATGGTCATGGACCTTGGAATGCCAAGACGCATTCGAGAAGATCAAGAAAACTCTTACTTCAGACCTCTCCCTCACCCATTACGACCCTAGTCTCGACATCATAGTCGCAAGTGATGCAAGCTCGTACGACATTGGTGCTTGCATTTGACATAAACTGCCAGATGGTTCGCGAAAAGCTGTGGCTCACGCATCAAGTTCTCTAGTTCGATCTCGACATGCCCCAAGTCTCTCCTGAAGTGAGACGCTCAGGAAGGAAAAGGAAATTTACTCAACCGCTTGACGTAAATCCCAAGAGGAAAAAGTATTAACAGTTTTATTTTTTCTCTCCTTTTCAAAAAGAAAACTCTTTGGAAGTGGGGTATTGTGAGACCGGAAACTACCTACACAATAGACTCTTCCAGGCCTATATTAAGTAGGCGACATAGCACTCTAAAGAGTATTATAGTAAGCTCCGCTTACACTATCTCTGTAACCTGTTGTTAATATATCTTTCTTACATCTAATCCGTGTTCCGTGTTTTCCTTCTGTGGTCCCAAATTTGACCCCACGTCATATATATATATATTGTACATATTTTAATATATTATATTTATATATTATATGTACTAATAAAAAATTATTGGTAATCTGTATAGAATTTCCAAGAGGATATAGATCTGTTGAGAGCTCTATGTCAAAAGACAGAGCAAAAATTATTATATTATGACAAACACATAAAAACCATAGGTGATATTTTATTTCATTGAAGCTGATAAAACATGGCTTAAAATCCTCAGACCTGTAAACCAAATGAAGATGGAAAAATTTACTTTAGGTTTAAAAATTAATAATAGTGATTTCATATAGGGAATAAGGGAAAGAAAGATATTAAGTTATCATCGTGTAGGAAGGGGTGGGAATAAAATGGTGCGTTGTCTCAGTTGTATTAAAATCCATGATGACCTAAAATGACACTCGGATTGTAGACAAAAATCATTACATTAAATTGGTTATAATTAGTAGATAACCATTTTAGCGATAAGAATACATTAACAAAAATTTTAATAAGAAAAAAGTTAAAATCAGTTACTCTTGTGTTAAAAATGTAGAGAAGATCATCTTAGTCCACAATAATAAACTCCTTAATAAGTTTCAACAGAGTGAAGTACTAGATATTAACCTCGAATGTAATTGTAGAATAAAAACCAAGTGTCCTGTTGAGGGAAAATGCATGTCCAAGAATATGGTGCATGAGGTTTCTTTCCAAAAGAAAATGTAAACCTAAAGAAGATCTACATTGTAATATCTGTAGGAAGTTGGAAACAATGCCTATATAATCACAGGCACTCTTTCAGTAATAGATCGCTGAAAAACCAAACTACTTTATCCAGGCAATATTGGGAGCTAATTGACAAATGTCTCACCCCACATTTAGAGTGGAAATTCATATCCAGGACTTGGACTCCTAAGACCTTCAGGGACAATTGTGACCTATGTCTTCAGGAGAAAATATTTATAATTAAATACAAAAACCAGGAGGATTTATTGAACCTTAGGAGTGAACTCATATCCAAATGCAGGCACAAACATTGCCTTAAAATATAGAAGAACCACTTATAGGGACAAATGTTGCATACTCTCTCATGTGGGGAGGAGTCTTGACTTGGGCGATGGTGTTTAACATTGCCTTCTTCTTTTACTGCTAAGTGGCAAAATGTTCTTGTGTCTGGTGATGAAAGAGATCAACAAAAGTATTTTGAACTTAAATATTTTATTCAACATAATGAAGTGTATATTTTTTAACTAGCCAGAGCAAGTTACGTGACACGAAAGGAACATGTCTACATTCTTCAATGTGTGAAACTTAACTCCTTGAAATCTCTTTCTCTAACATTTCCACTCTAGTTTTAGCCAATCAAAATCAACGTTCTCTCTTTTCCGGTATCTGATGTCAAAGGTCAAAATGAGGAAGTCAGAGTAGAAATACAATTCTCTAAAAAATAATGATCTGCTAATCTATTATTTAACACAAGTACAGTTTAACAGGATTATTATTATGGTTTTATTTCCTTTGATTTCTGGTTTGTACTCATTTCTTTCTGGGTCCTAACCAGAGACCTAAGTTCAGAAATGGTATCATGACATTTTCTACTAAGCAATTTAAACAAAAAAAAAGCAATGCATATATTTTACATAGATAAAGGCCTTTGTAAGGTGTGTTCTGTAGTTGTGAGAAGAAATGTTTGTATTTCTTTAAGGCATGGGCTATCAGGAATCTCTTCAATGTGTCTATTAGAATCTTTTCCAATCAATCTGAGGGCTCCATCTACAACTGGATTGTTGATGTCCTCATATGCCACATTATTGAAATTTTGATTTCCTTGTATTTTGATAGCTTTTTGAAGATCTTCAAAGATACGTTGCAGTCTGCTGGGACTGCCATATCAGTAAGGAGGCATTTTTTTTATTATTCTTCTTCTTATCTTTTTTTAGGATCTAACTGTCCAGCCATCATCAGGGTCTGATGTTTCTCATGTCAGTCAAGTTCCTTGCTTTTGATTTCAAAATTCAGATTAAAAATCTGATTTTGAAAATACGTTTTAAATTCTATTCCTTTGACTGAAACAGTCTGGCAGCAAAGAAGGCCAAAATCTTTGTCTTTTTTTTTTTTTTTCTAAAAAAACCTTAAGAGCTTCAATGACTGAGAGTGTCTTTGGCTGTGGTTGATATATGAAAATGTGTGGTACATGTTAACTCAAAACTTTTATACCTTCTTGCACAGATTTGTGATGATAAAATAATAGCTGAAAAAAATCACTATGTTTCATAGAGTCACATTTGTGTTCAGATTGTTGATCCCAATAGCTAACACGCTCTTTCCCAGAAATTGTAACTAATGTCTGCTCAGACATAGTTGCAGTATAAACAACAGGCGTGCTCTACGGGTGTTAAAAAACCACAAATGTGCCTGAGTCTTTAATTAAATGGACAATCCTAGTAGATGGGTATCCTTTATTAAAGACATATTTTATGTTTAACGTTGTTATTTATATATCCATTCAACATGTTTAAATATTATTTATATATATATGTTTATCATAAACATATACCACTTTTATATTTGACTTAAATTCGTATATAACTTGTATCTATAAAATAACAACGTTTTAAACATAAAATATGTCTTTATAATTCGTATAAATAAATTGTCGGACCTTGTCCATTTTTTAATATATGACGTCATTTAATTTAAATAAAAGCTAATACGTTAGCGTTTTATGCAGTTATAACGCATATGAATGTATATGAGATTCAATTATAAAATTGGAGTTTATAAGCAAAAGTTCGACCTTGTCTACCGATTGGTTTTTTGTAGCTCAAAATTTAAATATATATATTATATATATATATATATATATATATGATAATACGGTTCCGTATAGGATGCAATTTCGAATCCATATATATACAAAGAACGAAAAAATATTTTTATCTAATGAAAATTTCTCGGACATTCAGGCCGGTAAATGTTTTTTATTTATAATACTGTTTATCATAAACAGAGCATTTGCTTAAATACTTGTATCTATAAAATATCAACGTTAAACATAAAAATATGTCTTTATATATATATATATATATATATATATATATATATATATATATACACATATACACACCTCAATTGCAGTATATCTATATGTATATGTATGTAAAATATTGCTGGCTAAACACATAAATAGGTTTATTAATGTGTTTATGCACACAATTTGGACAAGTCTGATTGATTCATATATTTGTGAGTTTGTGTGAATTTGCAAGTTGATGTATATTTGTGATTTGTCTGATTGCGTAATTTTCTTTTTTTTTTTTTATATATATGTTTTTATTATTTGTGTTTTTCATTCCTCTATTTTCTGTTTGAATATACTTCCTGTATTTGCGTTCTCATATATTTACCCAACTCTACTTATACATATATGTTTGTGTATTATTATGTGAATGCATTTGTCCTGTCCTTTGAAAATTTTCTTCCCTCTTTACATCCTTATTTGAATTCTATGTATCAAATTCAAATATGTGTAGCGATCAGAGATACTTTTTTTATCAGCGTCAAGCTTAAATGATAAATTGACACTTTTGTAAGAACAATAAAATATATATTTTCTCCTAGTTTCATTTCTAAATAATTGTTGTGATGATATAACCCAACTTCCCCATTCACGATAATGGACGGACTGGTTGCCGATTAAGTACGACCACAGCGGACAGTCGAAAGGTCTTCGTTTGTTAACACCTATTGAGGTTAGCATACTCCCGACTCTGTCTCTGTATTTGACACACCTACATCCGATTATAAACCTATTATTGAAAACCAACTCTCGGGTTACTTTGTTTATTATATCTTGCACGAGATATAACAGCTGGCGACGAGGATTGTGCAACGTACTTGAAAATATATATATATATATATATATATATATATCAGTTTAGGATTTCGAAAGCGGAGTCACAAGTCAAAAGGAAACTTTTTGAAAAATAAGAAAATCTTTACTGTTAAATTGTGAGTTGAAAAATATATATTGAACCGCGACTCAAATGCGAGCCGGTCTAATAATTGATTATTCAAGTAAAAATTACGGGTTGTAAAAATATTACGGCTGTAAATTGTCTGTTAACCGTCTAAGAAAAAAAAAAAAAAATTTTTTTTGTCGAATTCTAAATAAAATCAGGATGGAGCAATTACTCGAAATGACTAAAATGCTGTGTACAAGCTTGCAACAGCAACAAAAACAGCACCAAGACTTACAACAACAAATACTGCAACAGCAAAAAAGTCTCGAAAAAATTCTGAAACAGGTGACTGGAGAAAGAAAAAAATGCTGTTTTTTCTGCCGAAGGAATAGCAAATTCATTATCCGAATTTATATATGAACCTGATTCGGGCATTACATTTCAAGCATACTTTAAACGTTTCAAAACTATATTTACCAAGAGATGTCAACATTGGTCGGATGAGGAACGAGTAACATTATTAGTCCAGAAACTAGGGACAAGCGAGAATACGAAGTACTCAAACTTGATATTGCCCAGAAAGCCAGAAGAAGTTTCGTTTGAAGAAACAATAAGTATTCTGTCAAAAATATTTGACGAAAGGAATAGTCTGTTCCACACGCGATACAGATGCCTAAACATCGTTAAAGCAGATAACAAGGATTTTCTGACATACGCGAGAACAGTGAACTCTCTGGTTGAACAATTCAAGTTAGAAGAAATTCCCAAAGATGTATTCAAGTGCCTAATTTTTCTTCAAGGACTAACCGATCCTAAATATAAAGAAATTAGGTCGAGAATATTAATAATGGTCGAGCAAGACTCGAAAATAACATTACAAAGGGTGACCGAAGAATGCCAACGTCTCATAAACGTAAAAAGGGATAATACACAAATTGAGGAAAAAAGTGTTGCTAATGTTCGACACGTGAAAACTCAAAAAACTCCAAAAGCCAAAAAGATAGAAAAATGTGAGACGCGTGGAAAAAATAACCATACCAAAAACACGTGTTGGTACAAAAATAAATTTTGCCAATCGTGCGGAAATAAAAATCATACCAAAGACGTGTGTTGGTACAAAAATAAATTCTGTCAATTGTGCGGAAATAAAGGGCATAAATATTCGGTTTGCCGCAAGAAAAGGAAATTACAAGATGTAAGTCTGGTATTATCAGAGAAAAGAAATTCAGAACGGTAAAATAGAAAGTACGTAGATGTACGTATAAATAATCATACAATTATTTCCTATTGGATTCTGGTTCAGACATAAGCATCATTGATGAACAAACATGGAAAAATATTGGAAGACCCAAATTATCTGAAACCAAAAAAAACCGCTAGAGGGGTTTCAGGAAAGAAATTAAACTTTAAGGGAGAATTAAAGTGCGATATTTCGTTATGTGGCAAGACTGCAAAAACGAAAGTGTATGTAATCCAAGGGATTAATTCATGTCTTTTGGAATAGACTGGATAGTACTTTTTGATTTGTTTGAACTCCCGATTAACTCATTTTGCAACGTAATAAACAATGCAGAAAAACAAAAAGTATTAAAAATGAAAAATTCATGAATGAATTAAAAGAAGAATATCCCAGAGTTTTTTTTCTGAGGGATTGGGTTTATATACTAAGACGGAAGTCAAATTTGAACTCAAGGAAAATGTGAAACCAATTTTTAAACCTAAGAGAAACGTTCCTTTTCCTCCTTAGACACAATTAATAAGGAATTGGAAAGGCTTGAAAAAATGGGAGTGATATCTAAGGTTGACCATGCGGATTGGGCCTCGCCCACAGTTTGTTAAGAAGAAAAAACGAAAAATAAGAGTGTGCGCAGATTTTTCAACAGGGTTAAATGATTGCCTTAAAAATCACAGTTATCCACTACCTTCACCAGAAGATATTTTTCAAAGTTGAATGGTGGTAAGATTTTTTCAAAAATCGACCTGTCTGACGCATACTTGCAGATTAAAGTGAGTGACGAATGCTCAAAATATTTGTGTATAAATACACATAAAGGTATTTATAAGCTAAATAGGCTTCCTTTCGGCTTAAAGGTCGCCCCAGCTTTGTTCCAACAGGTGATGGACACTATGCTGGCAGGCCTTGAGTTTGGTACCGCCTATTTAGATGACATTCTAGTCAAAAGTAAGAATGTTCAAGAACATAAAACGCACATCAGAGCGATATTCAAAAGACTAGAAGATTTTGGTTTTAAATTAAGCCACGAGAAGTGTAAATTCTTCATGGAAAGAATTACATACCTCGGACAGGTGATAGACAGTGAAGGCAGGAAACAGGACCCACAGAGAGCCGATGCAATTAAGAACATGCCTGCACCCGACACAGTTGCGAAACTGCAATCGTTTCTGGGGTTGGCACAATATTATGCAATCTACATACCTAAAATGTATGATTTAAGAGCCCCCCCTTAACGAATTGTTGAAAAAAGACAAGAAATGGTTTTGGTCAAAAGATTGCAAGACGGCTTTTCAGAAAATAAAAAAAATGCCTACTCTCAGATCTCGCCTTAGCACATTATGATCCTGAGAAAGAGATCATTCTGGCAACTGACGCAAGTTTGTACGGAGTGGGTGCTGCACTGCTACACAAATATGAAGATGGCACTACTAAACCGATCGCGCACGCGTCGAGGACTCTTTTCCGGCTGAAAAAAATTATAGCCAGATCGAGAAAGAGGCTTTGTCAATTGTGTTCGGGGTTAAAAAATACCATCGCTTTTTACATGGTAGATCATTTGTACTTCAAACGGACCATAAACCGTTACTTATAATATTTGGAGGTAAAAAGGCATTCCTACGCATGCAGCTAATCGCTTACAGCGATGGGGTGTAACCCTGCTTAATTACCATTTTAGGATGGAATACATCAAATCTAAAGAACATGGGCATGCGGATGGATTGTCAAGGCTGATTCCAAAAAATGAAGAAATTTTAGAAGAGATGGTGATAGCAACATTAACTGAGGAAAAAGAAATATCAGGTCTCTTGTTGAATACAATCATGGAATTGCCGGTAACTTTGGACCAAATAAAAAAAGTGGAAAAAAGATCACTATATTGTGAAATTAAGGAACCAGACAAGAGGGAACAAAAAAGACAGAAAAAGGGAACTCAGATTTCACCTTTTTCAATTTGCGACAACACGTTGATGTACGCAGATAGAATTGTTATACCTCAATCTCTACGTACAGATATGCTGAAAGAATTTCATACCGGTCATCCTGGAATGTCTCGGATGAAATCACTCATGCGTGGTTACGTATACTGGCCAGGAATGGACAAGGATATTGAAGGTTTTGTAAGACTATGTAGAGGTTGTCAATTGGCTGCAAGGGCACCTCCGGTCAAAATGAATCCTTGGCCGAAAACGGATTTGCCGTGGGCACGTCTACATATAGACTATGCTGGACCAATTAATGGGTACTATTATTTGATATTGGTGGACTCTTTATCGAAATGGCCTGAGGTAGTCAAGTGCAAGCATCCTACATCTAGGAACACCATCAGTGCATTGGATGAAATTTTCAGTCGTTTCAGGGGTTCCCAGGACATTGGTTAGCGACAATGGTACGGCGTTCACAAGTATGGAGTTTAAGGATTTCTGTACTGCCTTAGACATTGAACACGTAACTACACCAGTGTGTCATCCCAGGTTGAACGGTCAAGCCGAGAAATTTGTTGACACTTTTAAACGTGCTTTACGTAAAAATAAAGGTATGGACACGGAAGAAAGAACTATTCAGAAGTTCTTAGCAATCTATAGGGTAACTCCTAATGAGAATAACGATGCGAAAATGTCACCGGCGGAAATTATGTTCGCAAGGAAAATTAGATCAATTTTCGATAGATTGTTACCCTATCAAAACAAAAAAGTTGCTAAGAAAGAGGAAAAAGTCAACATAAAAAAATACACTTCAGGAGACAAAGTTTTTTTTTAAAATTTTAAAAGTGGAAAAAGCTATTGGATGGATGGCATAATCCAGAAAAGGATTGGTAAAGTGGTCTACACGATTAAAAGTAAAAAATTTACGTGTAAAAGACACATCAATCAGATTAGACCACGATATGGTGAAGAAAGTGAAAAAAGCGAAGAAGAAATTCCGATGGAAGTGTTATGCGATGCTTTTAACATGACACTACCCAAGAGTGTATATGAACCTGTATCTTATGGACCAGCCTTACAGGCGGAAAAGCGGAAATTATCTTCGCCAAAAAAGGATCTAATTGTGACGACTAAAAGAAGGAGCACACGGGAAAGAAAACCAGTGGAGCGTTTTAGCCCCTATCCAAAAAGAAGACGACATTAGAAGCAGAAATTTTCAAAAGGAGAATTTCAGCTTCTGGGGGAGGTGTTATGATGATATAACCCAACTTCCCATTCACGATAATGGACGGACTGGTTGCCGATTAAGTACGACCACAGCGGACAGTCGAAAGGTCTTCGTTTGTTAACACCTATTGAGGTTAGCATGTCTCTGTCTCTGTATTTGACACACCTACATCCGATTATAAACCTATTATTGAAAACCAACACTTGGGTTACTTTGTTTATTATATCTTGCACGAGATATGACAATAATAATAATGGTTAACTTTAGAATCTGAAATTTGAAATTTTTAATTATAAATTTAACTGTTAACTTAAAATTCAATTTTATATTGATTTTAATTTAATCTAATCTTAACTTTAATGCACTAATAGACTGTACTTATACTAGAGTATGTTATGTTATTTTGAATTACCATATACTTGTATTCTGATTGGTCATCATAGGTTACGTAACAAAGTTTCCCCTACTGATGGACTTTGGTTGACTTTTGAACTCTTAAAATCGTTATTTTCCATTCAACATTATCATTTGATAAGACACCTGTGTTGAAACAAAATTGCAACTTATAACATGAATATTTAATAAATTTGAATAAATATTATTAGCTCTACTTGGTATTGAGCACTCTATTAAAATAGTGTTTTTGGTTATTGGAATTTTATTCCATGTATACCAACCCTGTACTTAAAAATTCACATTACATATATATATATATATATATATATATATATATATATATATATATATATATAATATATATATATATATATTATATGTATATTATATATACAGTGGGCTATTAAAAGGTTTTAGATAATAAATTTAATGAAGAGGGCCATTGTCGTATGAAACAGCGTTCAGGAAGACCAAGCATTGTGTCTGAGCGAATGAAAAGGACACTGAATAGGGAAGTCATCAGAAGCCGTCGTCAGAGCATTAAAGATGTTACCAACAGCATGGAAATGTCGCCATATGTGGTGAGAAAGACTGTGAAAGAGCTAGGCTATCAAAGAAGAGTTACAAGAAAGAAACCCTTGATTTCAAAGGTTAACAGGAACCCTCGAATTCGAAAGCAAAGATTATGAATTTTGGCAGTTTGTAATTTGATCAGATGAAAGTAAATACTTCCAATATTCTAATTCGAGATTGGTTTATGCTTGGAGAAATCAGAATGAGACTTGGAACACTGAATGTCTGCAGGTGACTGTGAAACATGGAGGAATTGGAGTAATGGTGTGGGCACTGTCTGGTTTGGAGGGAAATCTGAGCCGATTCTTGTTGATGAGTGATTGAATAGTCAAAAATACTGTCAAATGTTAGAGAAAGGACTTCTCCCACTATTTGAAACCAATAAGATTGACAAGAATGTCTACCTTTTTCAAGAAGATGGAGCGCCATATCATACACGCAAATTAGTAAAGGCCTGGAAGGAATCTCAAGGAATCAAGTCACTGCCATGGGTAGCCCAAAATCCTGACATGAATCCAATAGAGCACGTTTGGGAGCACCTTGACCGAAAACTTGAAGAGCGTGCAATCCAAATCACGTCAGTGGCAACCCTTAAAGAAACATTGCTAAAGGAATGACAAAATATGGCTCAGACGATTGTTGATAACTTGATCAAATCCATAAAAAATCGAATACAGGCACTGAAACTAGCAAATGGAGGACATACTCCATACTAGTTCCAAATACTGTTTATGTTGAATAGGGATTACGTAATTAAATTTTGAAATTGGATGTAGTTTATTTCTCCTGGCTAAAACCTTTTCTTAGGCCACTGTATATTACGTAATACATATATATGTAATACATATATACATTTAGGTTTGGCGTTTAGGTGAAAAAAAAACGGGATGCAGTTAGGAGTCATTATGAAAAAAAAGAAAAAGTAGTGGAAAATTGTATCACATTTGAAATTTAAAATTTGAAAGTGAATCGCTGTTCGTTTGCGCAAATAGTGGACGTATGTAGGGTTAAGTGAAGATGATCAATGTGAGCCTGAAAGTAAATTAAGTCGAAAAGGAATTTAATCAGAATTACAATGTTTTAGGACAAAGTTATATGCGTGCAACTAGACATAAGCTCATTCCGCGTATTAAGTAGATTTAAATTATCAATATTTTTGAAGTCGTATTTTTTTTCTAGAAAACAGAAGTTGCATCGCTTCCCGTTGCCAGGGAATGGTTTGATTTTAGCGACAAATTCCAAATTTACAAAAGGTGTGTAGCTGTCTTTTGTGATACCCCAGCAGAACTTATAAAATGCTGTCGCATTTGCATATTACTTTGTTAAGGGTCATTTTGTGATGATAAAAATACATCTTCAATATATATATATGTGTGTGTGTTTGTATTACATATATTACATGTATTATATACATCTTACTTATTATAAAACGCAGATTGTGTGTGCGCATCTGTACGTTTATATATTGGATCGGATTTCCTACATTTTTCAACCGATTTCATCAAAACTTCAGAAGATTGCGTAAAATTACCTTGCGGTGGTTCTAACAGCGCCAAAAATTGGAAAAACAAAATTGTTTTTGCACGAAATCAATTTGAAAACACGATTAAAAGGCATCATCATGAGAATGAAAGGGGGACAATTCATATCGAGTTATACTTATAAAACCCAGGTTGTGTGTGTGTGTATCTATATATGGGATCGGATTTCCTATATTTTTCAACCGATTTCAACAAAACTTCACTGTTTTTTTTGGCAGGTAGTGTTTCTTATTGTCTTGCACACTCTTTTCTTTATTTTTACATTCAGAATGCTTTAAAAATTCAATTTACAAGACAATTATTTATAATAAAATTCTATTCAATCGGTAGACTCATAACAATTGAAAAGAATGTTTTTGTTTGAGTTTGGGTTTGACCAATTCGCAAAAAAATGTCTTAACGTTATGTTATGAATCACAAAGACATGGTATTAATTTTACCATTAAAGTTTCAATAAAATTTACTTTTTTTTTAATAAAAAAGAAAAAAAAATACTCACTTTGCTGAATTTATCAGGTGAAAAGAAAAACAAAAAAAAGCAACAATCTCTACTGATTGTACGAATCCAAACATCGGATAATTCTTTATCTTTAGGGAAAGATAATTCCACTTACTTTAGGGCCGTTTTTATATTCCCTTTGCAATTTGGTACAAGGCATCTATAAGGAATTGGTTCTGTTTGAAATTAATTCAATATTTAAAAGAAAGTATTAAGAAATAATTTAAAAATGACGCCGTAAGAAATCTGATAGACAAAAAACAAAAACAAACGACGTGCTTCTTGATAGTCGGACTCAATATTTTGAAGATGATAATTATTAAGGAAAGAACACAGTCCTTACCTTGTACCCGACTTTTCTGCTTAATTCCTTTTTTTCTGCCAGCGAAGTCTTTTACGAGGGTCTGTGTCTTGCTTTGGTGTTTACGAGAATTTTCGTCGTTTCGTCAGTGGACCTCGACTCATAATTGACTTTAAACTTCAATAATTGTACACACGTGGGTGCCTTTTCGGGCGCCAGGGTCATTCCCCCTCCCCTCCCCCTTACGGACGGCCTCCATACACGCCCTAACGCAACAGGATACGCAATATTCGCTAAGAGAGAGTGGGCATTGTCACTCTCTTTTCATTCACCTAATGTTTGTATGGGGAGGCCACGGTCACTCTTACCGATTCTTTCCCCCTCCTTTAATGACAGCGATATCTAACGTGATTTCCTCTTTCACTGGCCGACGAGTTTAATAGAGGGTGAGTACGTCTCTCTTTCCTTGTCAGCTCAAGTGTAAGTGCACTCAAGGTCAACCACCTCTACTGCGTGACGGGCGTGCTTTCACACTTTTGCACTTATTGTTGCCCACGTGCACGTACTTGGCTTACTTTATTCGCCAACTTCGGACACCACAAGTTGTTGATTACATGTTCTAGCTGCTTTTTTATTTTATAGTTCCAACCCAACCCCACACACGTTAGCCAAATGTACTAAAACCCCATTACCTTTTGGATTTACCGTAGGTTTACCTTTTTAAATTTCCACTTTTTTAGTTTCGAGTTCCCCTTTTTTGTAACATCTGAACTCATTTTAGTTAGTGGGTGTTCCCCTTTTAGTGTCTACGTTAGCAGTGCACGATTTTTGGATTTGTCGAAATCTTACTTATTATAAAAGATAGATTATGTGTGTGTGTGTGTGTGTGTGTGTGTGCGTTTATATATGGGATCGGATTTCCTACATTTTTCAACCGATTTCAACAAAACTTCACAGGACTGTGTAAAATTACCTTGCGGTGGTTCTGACAGCGCCCAAAATTGGTAAAACACAATTGTTTTTGCATGAAATCACTTTCAAAACACGATAAAACACGATTCTGTCGCCAGAATGAAAGGGGGACAACTCATATCGAGTTATACTTATTATAAAACCCAGGTTGTGTGTGAGTGTGTGTGTGTTCATTTATATATGGGATCGGATTTCCTACATTTTTCAACCGATTTCAACAAGACTTCACTTTTTTTTTTGCCAGGTAGTGTTTCTTATTGTCTTGCACACTTTTTTCTTTATTTTTACATTCAGAATGCTTTAAAAATTCCATTTACAAGATAATTGTTTGTAATAAAATTCTATTCAATCGATAGACTCATAACGATTGAAAACAATGTTTTTGTTTGAGTTTGGATTTGACCAATTCGTAAAAAAAAAAAAAAAAAAAAATTAAGACATGTGTGTCCGTCAACCTTAAACAATAATCTTTGTCAATTTCAGTCTTCATGATGGTCGCTACTTGATCTATCTCTTACTGTTACATCCCCGGGCAACGCCGGGCTCTACTCCTAGTAATATATATATTGCATATATTACATATTATATATATATTTCATATATTATACATTTAACAGATATATAACATATATTAGATATATATTATACATATTATAGATACATGTAATATATCTTACTTATTATAAAACCCACGTTGTGTGTGTGTGTGTGTCTGTTCGTTTATATATGGGATCGGATTTCCTACATTTTTCAATCGATTTCAACAAAACTTTACATGACTACGTAAAATTATCCGGCTGTGGTTCTGACAGCGCCAAAAATTGGAAAAACACAATTGTTTTTGCACGAAATTAATTTGAAAGCACGGGTAAGGGCTATTTATGCAGATTTTTCGCAGTCTTTGGACGATGTTTTGTTACCGAGCCACCAAAACAAAGCAAATGGTACAGTTTCTGATAGCACTAACGCTTGGCTATCTAACAAGTACCAAATTGTTTGCAAGCCGCTTGACCAGGGAACCATAAACGGGGCTACCAAAGGACTGGATTTAGCCCTCCTAACACACATTCACTGGCACAGTATGTACACTTTTGGTTTGATTCAAATGAAATTTACGACACACTTGCGGCTTACTATCGCCTTTATGTGTGTCAAATTTCAGAATTCTTTGGCAAAAATAGCCGTAGCTTCACGCGGATCAATCTTTTTGGAACTTCCTTACACAAACACAGCTGTGTACAACCGAGTCCACGTGTCGATACCGAGACTGCTGCAAGCCCATTGGTCGCTTTCACAGAACTTGACTTTGGGGCCTGTCCAATCATCGCACTGGATTTCTCACGTCTATTTTGTTTGCGTCAACCTTATCGTTGAACCAAAGCAGAATGTGGTCATGAGGCAAACCGCGTTTCTGCTGAAAGAGGGCGAAGAGTTGTTTTGCAATGCAAAGTTTATCCTTTGGATGTAACTGTTAGTTTCGTGAAGCATGTCTTGTAGATGGAACAGAATGTCTCTACGGGGACCGACGGAAATATCGCTAGGCAGAATGCCGAGATGCGCATCAACCTGCTCGTTGTAGTCAGCGAGAAACTAAATTTGTAGGAACTGAGGTGGCTCTCCCTGATCAGCCAAAAGTGATCCCATTGGTGGTAAACCTGGCCTTGCACTTTGAAAGTAGGTATCCACCCCCACTCACTAATAGTCTTCGCACCAAAAGACGTCATCTGGAAGCAACAGTTGTACTTCCGTATTGCTTCAAGAAAATGCGTTAACACCGAAGTTGTACCCAGAAGTAGGTTCCTAAGTGGCTGGGAGGTTCGTCTAAAGAAGGGAGTTATGATCTTGCCCCCAAAGCAACAAAGCCCAGGTTGCTCACCGGCCTACTTTTTTGCGTTGTAAAAAGTGCAAACTTTATCCGTGGCCCCTATTTGTATGTCTCTCCTAGCGGGATAGTTGACAATGCAGTCATAATTGTATGCGGCATTTGACCAAAATGACGCAGACCGCGAAGTTACGCCATTCATAGAAGCTCGAAGTTGGCTAATGTTTTCGAGCCAATGACAGCGTACTTCAGAGTTTTCTGCAGCCCTGGCAGACGCAGTAGAGCGGGCATTTCTAACGCGATGAACAGTGGTTTGTGCAGGACTTTCTAGGGCTCTAGCAGATGCAGTAGAGCGGGCATTTCTAACGCGACAAAATACTGCCACTCGGTTGTCAATAAAGTACATCTGCAAGTAGGTTAATAAAGGAAGCGATGATGCCGTTTTCGGTATCCGGCGCGACAATTGCGTTGACGAGGTGGCTGATTATGTGGCTGGACGCTACCTCAGCGAGGCCTTTTGGCGAATTTTCGGATTCCCCATACACCAAAGGGCTCCAGCCATTGTGCAACTTACTGTTAACTTAGAAAATGGACAGAGGATGTACTTCACCGAACAAAACACCCAGCAGGTTGCGGAAAACCCTAAAGACACAACCCTAACGGCTTTCTTTAAATTATGCTCAACAGATGCTTTTGACAAAATATTGATATACCCCCAAGTCCTGTCCTACTACGTGTGGTCAAACAACTGGTGGGTTCGGCGAAAGGGTGGCGACCCTGTCGAGGGTTATCCCGATGTAAGGTCTAACTCTTGCCTTAGACGTGTTTATACTGAAACCCCCAGCCAGCAAGGGTGCTTTTAACCCCGCCTTCTACTTCATGAAATTGCTGGGCCAACAAGTTTCACAGATATTCGCACTGTCAACGGCATAGAGTGACAGTCTTATAGAGAGGCATGCTTCCGTTTGGGATTGCTTGAAGACGACTCCCAATGGGATGTGCAGCCATGGCGGAGTGTGAACTTCACAGAACGCCATCACGGCTTCGAACGCTGTTCGCCATTTTGCTTTTGCGATGCGAACTAAGCGATCCTCTGTCGCTCTGGCTAAAGTACAGACAATCCATGTCAGAGGATGTGCTGTTCTCCATTCAGCGTAACAGCCCAGGAGTTGAATGCGGTTTCACTGACTTCATATTCAACAGAGAGCTGGTGGCCCTAGATGTTTTCGAACTGGGAGGTGCCTCTTTACCAACTTACGTTTAACCACCACCACTCAGAGATGGTTTTGACACTGTACCAACTGAGTTATTGCGGGAAACATCCTACTCCATCGAGGGGCTGAACGCATACATTAATGAAAACGAGCCCAAACTTCTACCTGATCAGAGGTTTGCTTTCACTACCATACCAGACAGGGCAAACGGCTCCAGTAGACATATATACTTTTTAGATGTGCCTGGAGGAACTGGCAAAACTTTTGTTACTAAATTAGTCCTGGCAGAGGTACGGCGTCGTGGGGAGATCGCTATTGCGTCGCATCTTCCGAGATTGCAACATTGCTACCGGGTGGTAGAACCGCTCATTCGGCTTTTAGGTTCCCGCTTGATCTATTCTGGTCACAAAATCCTCTCTGTAACATAACAAAGAATTCGCCACAGGCTGAAGTTCTGCAGAGATGCAAACTTATAGTTTGGGATGAGTGCACGATGGCACACAAGGGCGCCCTTGAGGCACTTGACCGAAGTCTCCAAGACATCCGCGACTTCTCCGAAACCATGGGTGGAGTAACCCTTCTCCACACAGGCGAATTTAGGCAGACTCTACTTGTTATTCCTAAAGGTACACGCGCTGACGCTGTCCGGGCATGCCTGAAGTCGTCTTCCCTTTGGTGCCACGTGGAGACTCTTAAGCTAAGCACGAACATGCGTGCCTATTTGAATGGGGACTCCAGATCCTCTGACTTCGCATGGGACCTTCTTGCTCTTGGGGAGGGGAAAATGCCATCTGGCACACAGGGTTTTGTGCAGATGGATCAGCTTGCCACCACTGTTGAATCACCAGATGAATTGATGAATGCAGTCTTCTAAAACCTATCCACTAATTTTGCCGATTCCGATTGGCTTGCTGGGAGGGCCATATTGGCACCGAAGAACTGTACAGTTGATTCCATCAACCTTAAACTGTTGGATTGCATTCCCGAGCAATGTCATGTTTATAAGTCCATCGACAGAACTTCCGATCCATCTGAATTAGCTGAGTATCCCATAGAAGTTTTGAACTCCTTTCAGCCATCCGGACTCCCACCTCATAACCTTCGGCTCAAAGTTGGTGCTCCGATTATGCTAATCAGGAATTTGCTCCCACCTAAACAGTGCAACGGGACTTGCCTCATTATTAAATCCCTTTCTTCGAACCTGATTGAGGCGACCATTGCAACTGGCAAGGGGGAAGTCGTTCTGATTCCCAGGGTGCATCTTTGCCGTCAGACGCAAGCATACCAATCAACTTTTGTCACTCACAATCTCCTGTGAAGCTTTGCTTTGCTATGTCCATTAACAAATCACAAGGACGCTTAGCATCACAGGTCTGCATTTACGTGAGCAGTGCTTCTCTCACTGCCAACTTTACGTTGGGTGCTTATGAGTTGGGTCTAAGGACAAGGTTTTCATTTACTCTCCCAAAAACTGTGCTAGAAACATAACCTACACGGAGGTCCTGTAGACAACATGCCCGGTAGCGTTTAAGCGCCATGCACACATAGGCAGTCCGATTGCATGGCAATTCTTTTGTTTGTCATATTGGTTTTAACGTTAGGTCGACGTAGTCTCCACTTGCCATTACTCTGACATCTTTGTAAAGGTTATCCAGCTCTTTTGCTGCCTTCTGACTTTCATACCTTCACCCGCCATCATCGCGTTTGTTTGTACACTATGATAACCTCACCGTATTCAGTTGCAACACAAGCTGCTAGACACATGAACACCGGCATTAGACATGATTGCTCCACTAAAGTTCCAGTTTCATTAACAATTGATCGGAGCACCTGCAATTCGTACCAGTGCATACAAGCACATTCGCACTTGAGAAGCTTCGGAGTTCGTTTAATTGTCACAAAAGTCAAGTGCGTCTACGAAATTCAGGCTTCTGCTTCCATATACACTTTACGGCTGCCATGGGTGGACCATATCAGCCATGCGGCTCTATTGTTTTGTTTGTAGTCGTGTAAAAAAAAAACTAAAAACACACGCCAAATACGGCGACCCCGGTCGGTTTTCATAAGCTCTCAACCGTGATGTTGACTGTGACTGAAGAGAAGGCAATTTTCATTGCAACTGAAGAGCTCGGCCGTACAGTGATCTCGGTCTGGCTCCATGAGCTCTCAGCGTGATGTTGACTGCGACTGAAGAGAGGGCACTTCTCCATTGCAAATACGATGATCGGCCTTACGGCTACCTCCGTTGCGGTTTTAAGGGCTCTCAGCCGCGATGTAGATAGTGACAGATCAGAATAAAAAGTTATATCACAGAAATTTTCTTACCATGACATCCCGTCACTGTTCGCTCTTCTCTCAGTTTTACGGTTCTGCTTTGTGGTCGTGGCAGCACCGTCTTTTGGGCATAAGACACGTCTTTTAGGTAGACAAGCGGTTTGTTTGTGATTGCACACGGTACATACTTTATATCTATGGCTCCCTCACGGCACGTTTTCCCTTCAATCCCTATGTATATTGCAACTGAATCGTGGTTTCTTGACTACTTACCACAAGTGCTTCCAGTAATGCTTAACGGTCCAACTGGTTAAAGCAGTAACTGCTGCCAGCTTTTACTCACAGATGTCTTAGTAATGGCAAATGACTGATGCTACAACGACTTTCCGTTACTTCCTTCGATACTTTCGATTACTTAGGCCTGCATGATGTCTGCTTAAACTTTGTGTGCATTGTGTTTCAACGTTTTGTAGAAACTTAGTTCCTGTCGACTTACAAAGCACATTTTCAAGGCAACAGCCATCCCCAACACTTACTGTTATATCCCCGGGCAACGCCGGGCTCTACTGCTACTGCTCTACTGCTAGTACATTATGTATATTGCATATATATATATTACATATATATATATATATATATATATAGTAAATTATATATATATATATATATATATGCACATATATATATACATATATATATATATTACATATATATATATAATATAATATATATATTTAAGTATATATTTGTATATATACAATATGCATATAATATATATATATATGTATTACATATATAATATATATATATAACATATATGTATAATTTTATATATATTATACATATATAGTAAACATATATATATATATATATATATTACGTTAGGGAGAATTTTTATGAATTTTCTCTTGAAATATTTAAACTTTAGCGTTGCGACCTGCACGCTCCAACACTACATAACTGTTAATAAATAGCTCATTCTTAAAAACATCTTTCGGTTGGAAAAACACATTTATTTCATCTTCCAGTTTTAATTCTAAAGGAAAAAATACAGCCCGATGATGAATGCGTAAAGCACTCGAAAGCACTAGCTGAATTAAAAATACACCATATCAATTTTATACATAAGGATCTCATCATTCAGTGGATTATTAGTAGTATAATGCTTATAATTATGTCTACTAGCGAAGGGATTTCGTCAATAATTGCATTAATATTGCTAATTGATTCAAGGTATGATTAACTTTTTGTAATACAAAAAATATGCTGCCTATTTTATTATATATATATATATATATATATATATATATATATATATATATATATATTGTTACGAATGCAGATAGCCCAAACACGCATACACGCATATATTAAGGTTAATTTCCCTTGGCAACAGAAGAGGTCACGTGGGAGTCTCGAGTCATTTTGGGGAAGCAGGTCAAGAGGTTGACTGACCCAGTTACCTGTAGCAACAGACGTCTAGACAGGGGATTATCGTAAGGTCGTGAAGCAGCAGGAACTAGAATTCGCGCCAAAATGCAGGACACGTGGGAATTAGAAGATTACTTGGAAGTCAGTTGCTGTCTTGTCTTTGAAGGAGCAAGACTCGAAATCGAAGCGCTGATAACTTATGAACGGAAAGATGAGACTCATTTTGGTAATGATGGAACTTGTCAGATTCATCCTAAGCAACCCCGGATAAGAAATATAAGGATGTATATTTCTGTTCGTCAACTCCAGATTGAAGAAGATAAATCGAGTTATTTATCACTGAAGACGCAAGGAAATTTGCACGTTGAGAATACAGCCTGGGTTTGAAGAAAGAAAAGTGAAAACAAGATAGAAGAAGAAAGTATATATCTCTGTTGCAGCCGGACCGTGTTTGAAATTGAATTTGTATAAAGAAAAGAAAGAAAGAAAAGAGGAAACATGAGAGAGAAAAGAAAGGACAATGAGTAAGAGAGAGAACTGAATATAAAGATAAGTAACTATATATTTTGGACCCGTGTTAGAAAGATACACATGCATCCATAAATTTTATGTTCTCACAAACACCTTTCCACATGTCAAAATAGTAATACATAAAGTATAACCCATCTATTTTTTTTTTTTTTTTTTTGGTTATACGTTGATTTCTGCATTCGTAGTTATTCATACGTATTTTTTTTTAATCCGTTCGGGTTCAGGTGAATCCACTTGGATTTGGGCATATCTTGGTAACCCAACATAAGTCTTGAGGTTCTGGTCGTCGGATGCTTTACTCATGCTTATATTTTTCTTTTATTGTAATATCTTGTGTATATGTATATATTAAAATTCTTATACACCTTATCGTTCATCCTTAAATTGTGGATCGGTATATGTGTTGAAACCGAAACGAACCTGGGAAAAGACTACTGTTTGATTATCTCACTCGAACAGTGTTCTTTAAAATATTTTGGTTTACTAATTGTCCATTTGTCATGGTCTGGGAGAGATAGCTCGTATCTCTCCATAGACGTGATAATGTATATATCTCCTGGTCGGCGTATGATTGCGTTATAAATTATTCGTCGAGTGGGGCATATGACAAATGGGGCCATCGTCCGGGATATATTTGCTTTGTATACAAAGAAAAAAATAAAGTAGAAATGGAGAATGTAGAGGAATACCTGAAAGAGCCCACCCCGGGAAAACTAGGTCAATTGAAGAAAGATGAAGTATATGAGATAATGAAAAGGCTGGAACTAAACGTCAGGAAGTCGATGAGAAAAGTTGAGATAGTGAGGAAAATTACAGAACATATGGTGGATAATAACGAGTTCGAGGAGGACACCCTGGAGGAATTCCCAAGGGAGGAAGCAGGTCTGTCGAACGCCCAGGTAGAACTAAAGAAAGCCAGAATATTAGCTAAAGCTGAGATAGGGAAAGCACATATTGAACAAGAAACAAGAATACGCGAATTAGAAATCAGACAAGCAAATGAGGAGAAAAATTTCGAAATCACCAAGCAAGTGCACCTTCTGCCAAAGTTTGTAGAAAGGGAAGTGGAAAAATATATTGATCATTTCGAAAGGACGGCTACAAACATGAAATGGGCAAAACAACATTGGGTGATATTATTGCAAACAGTATTGACTGGTAAAGCGCAAAAGCCATACGCAACGCTATCGACCGAAGAATGCAATAGTGAAGTCCGCGATATTGAAGGCATATGAACTCGTGCCAGAGGCCTATAGACAAAATTTTAGGAGCTATAGAAAGTTTGAGGACCAAACATATGTAGAGTATATCAGGCAGAAGGAAATATATTTAGACAGGTGGTGTCAAGCAAGTAGTCGAGGATTATAATGGGCTGAAAAATCTTATACTGGGGGAGGATTTTCAGAACAACCTGTCTGAGGAAATGAGAACATACCTGAGTGACAGGCAAATAGATTCATGTTATGACTTAGCTACGCTAGCAGACGAATACAATATTACCTATAAGAAAGCTCGTTCAAAGAATACTACACTCATAATGCGCCATTCAACACAGACACGTGGTAATGAAGAACCCAGGCGCACCGGAACGCAGATATGGGCAGGGAAATGAAACTTACCTGAGCGGGAGGCACCACAGATAGTGTGCTATACATGCAGAAAGCCAGGACATATCGCTACAAATTGTAGGAGTCATAAGGATATGATGGAAAATGCAAAACCCCAAGAGGCAGCCATGACGAAGCAGATAGACAAGAGTTACTGGCCATACACTGCAAACGGTCAGATTTTTGACAGGAACTGAAAGGAGATGAAAACCCTAAGAGTGTTAAGGGACACAGGGGCCTCCCAGTCGTTAGCAAGGTGAAGTGATGTGCCGGAAAATATGAGATATAGGACGGGGAAGATAAAGACAGTGATCGGCATAGGTGGTAAACCTATGAAAACAGAGATATGGAAGATTAAACTAAAGTCTAAATAGAAAGCCGGCGAAGTAGAAGTCGGGCTGCTAGATTCGCTTCCGATGAAGGGAATTTCGTTGTTGTTAGGAAATGATGTAGGCAGAAAACAGATAAATGTTGAGCCTCGAAAAATATCAGCGCATCAGGTGAAAAGAAGGCACTATAACTCGGAAGATGAAAAAAAGGAAAATTTCAGCAGTGGTTACAAGGCAAACTGAGAAAAAGCTTCATGAAGAGAGGAAAAACAGACGGGCGAGATCACCCACGATAAAAAGAATCGATAAAAGGAACGAAGTGGGGAAATATGACCTAATAGAGATACGTCCCAAGCTGAACGTACCCCGTGAAGAATTAAGAAAATATACAGGAAGCCGATGTGGAAGTAAAGAAGCTATACTCTCTAGTTGGGAGAAGTAGAGAAGAAAAAAACAAGTCAGGACGCTACTATATCAGAAACAGTATCCTAATGAGGCGGTGGAAACCGCAGGTCCATACCGGAACGGATCAATATGATGGATATGAGCAAATAATAGTCCCTACAAGGTACCGTAAGGAGATATTATCTATAGCGCATGATAGCCAGTGGGCTGGACATTTAGGCGTGGCGAAGACCCACGACAGAGTTACTAAGTATTTCTACTGGCCTGGAATAAGTAGAGATGTAAGGTCATTTTGTCGGACATGCCAAGTTGCGGACAAACCTAACCAGGCGATTCCAAAAGCGCCCTTGCAACCAATACCAGCCATGGAAGAACCATTCAACAGAATTATAGTCGATTGTGTTGGACCTTTACCGCGGACCAAAAATTCGTACAAATATCTGTTAACCATAAACTAGGTACCCTGAAGCAATTCCATTAAGGAACATCGGCAAAGAAGGTAGCGGACGCCTTAGTAAACTTTTTCACGAGAATGGACTTGCCTAAAATTATACAGACGGATCAGGGATCCGATTTTACATCAAGTTTATTCAAGGAGGTCACAAGTCAATTGGGAGTTACGCATGTGAAATCGAGTGCATATCATCCGCAGTCTCAGGGAGCGCTGGAGCGATTTCATGCTACGTTAAAGACCATTTTGAGGACGTACTGCATGGAGAATCAGGAAGATTGGGATAAGGGAGTACCCTTTGTGTTATTCGCAATGCGTGAAGCAATTCAGGAATCCACAGGATTCAACCCGTTCGAGTTAATTTTTGGACATAGAGTGAGGGGACCACTCCAGTTATTACAAGAAAAATGGATGGTAGATCAGCATAGGCATGGCAATATGCATGAGTATGTAGCGAATATGAGACAGAAGTTGAAAGCTGCGTAAGAACTGGCAAGGAAGCATCTGCGAAATAATCAGATGAGTATGAAGGAGAAATATGATAGAAAGGCCGTTGATAGGCAATTCAAAGAAGGTGATGAAGTACTCCTGGTGTTACCTTCGAACGGTCGACCATTTGAGGCAAAATACCAGGGGCCGTTCAAAGTATTGAAAAAACAGTTTGAATTATTTGGTACATATGCCCAGCCGAAGGAAAAGTACAATGAAATGCCATGTAAATATGCTGAGAATATTTTGTAAAAGAGAGGAAGGACAATAATTCTAGTGAGTGAACAAGAGAAAGAGAAGGTAAAAAGATATAGGGAAGATAACCACTGGATAGAAAAGAACCAGCCTCTTAAATTGGAAAATTCCAGAATATCTGGAGAAAATGTTGGCTCATCTTACTGATGAGGTAAAGCAGAAACTGGGAAGTTTAATAAATAAATATCGGGATATATTCTCGGATACACCCCAGCAGACCGATGCTGCAGTACATGATATAATATTGACGTCGTAACAACCGATCAAACAGCATCCATATCGTCTGAACTGAAGAAGGTTGAAAGTTATGAGAAAAGAAATTAAATATATGATGGAACACGGAGTTATTGAGCCTAGTCAAACTAAATGGGTATCACCCTGTGTGTTAGTAGTTAAGCCGGATGGCACTGTACGGTTTTGTACGGACTAAAGAAAAGTGAATAGCATCACGAAGGCAGATGCCTATCCAATCCCCAGGATGGAGGATTGTATCGACCGGATTGGTCAGGCTAAATATATCACCAAGCTAGATATGCTAAAAGGATATTGGGGCGTACCGTTAACTGACAAAGCGAAAACTATATCAACGTTTGTAACCCCAGATGGAGCTTATCAATATCGAGTTATGCCCTTTGGTATGAGGAACTCGCAAGCTACGTTCGTACGTCTAATGAATAGATGTTTATCCGATATTCCAGGAGTTGATGCATATATCGATGATGTCGAAATTCACAGTGACACGGAGAGTGAGCATATGGATACGATATGGAAGGTCTTTGAAAGATTAAAACAGGCAAAGTTGACAGTAAATCTTGGCAAGAGTGAATTTTGTAATGCCAAAGTGAAATATCTAGGAGATGTAATAGGGCAAGGAAGGATTAAACCAATAGAGGCAAAGACTGCAGCCATCGCAAACTTTCCTCGTCCCATTAATAGCAGAAGTCTAAGAAGGTTCTTAGGGATGGCTAATTACTATAGGCGGTATTGTAGGAATTTGGCCGAAATCGCTACACCGCTAACAAACTTGTTAGGAAAGGGGCATAAGTTTGTGTAGAGCACGGAATGTGAGGTCGCATTGGAAACCATTAAAAGTAAGTTAAAATCAAATCCAGTGTTAAAGGCCCCAGATTTCAACAAGCCGTTTCAAGATGCATGTAGATGCCAGCGATGTGGGAATCGGAGCTGTATTAATGCAAGAAGATGAAGATAAAGAGTTACATCCAGTAAGCTTCTATTCAAAGAAATTGAATAAGTTCCAGAAATCCTATTCAACAATAGAAAAGGAGGCCTTGGCGTTAGTATTAGCTGTTCTCCATTTTGAGATTTATATAACCGATTATCTTTCTCTTACAGTTGTATATACTGATCATAATCCATTAACGTTTATAGATCGCATGGGAAACAAAAACCGAAGGTTACAAAGTTGGAGTCTTATATTGCAGGAGTTCAATCTCCAAACAAAACATATTGCTGGAACAACAAATAAATTAGCGGATAGCCTGTCGAGATATTGAAAACGAGTGCAGATGTTAACCATAATTTGGAAAGGATTAAATAAAGGAAGGTATATCTTAGTGGAACTGAGAAAATATAAAATATGTATGTTTTGATGGAGCTGAAAACTGAAAGAAAAAAAAAGCATATATTTTAATAATATTGAGTATGGAAGAAAAAAATGTGTGCATACTTTGACAAAGCTGTACATTTTTTTGTTCTTGTGTACATTTGAAAAAAATGTATAATAATATAAAGAGTGTGAGTATATTGATATTGTAATAAAAAAAAACGGAAGAGTCTGTCTAAAAAATTTCGGTGTATTTTTTGAATTATTCCTTCAAGAACACCAGAAAGCTGTAACGCGAGGGGAAGTAGAAAAATCAGGCGTGGCTGACCACATATGGAGAGAGAAGGGATATCACCGCCCTCTGTGGGATCATGTTGAGATCATAGACAAGGAATACCATTGGAAAATTCGTAAACTTAAGGAATCAGCACATATGCTAGGCCACAAAAATCTCCTGAGTCGACCAAGCATAGATATAAATACAATATGGGAACCAGTAATAAGGAGTGCCAGAGAAAAGCAATGATACAAAGTTGCAATATGAGCTGTGGTAAAAACATGATGTGATAACAGCAAAATTGCAATATGAGCACTGGTAATAATGGTTGCTGAAGACATTAGGTTTATAATACCCAGAAATTCATGCCCAGATGTCCTCATGGTACAGTGGATAAAGGCGTTAGTTAGACCAATACCCGGTTAAGGCAGTGGAGAACTTTCAGAGGGAAATTAGCAGGAGATAACTGATAATTGACATCCATCAAACATGGCACGTGGAACTAGAACAGTCTACCCCAGTTAGCGAAATAAAGGGTTCAGTTCGAAATTCTAACCACCTGAAGAAGGCCGGAGCGTACAACGGCCGAAACGTTGTGATAAATATGGCGACAAAGATGAGAACAATAGTCCGAATAATGTAAATAATAACCCATTGTTTGTTCACCCATTGTTTGTACACGCATATATTAAGGTTAATCTCCGCTTGGCAACAGAAGAGGTCACGTGGGAGTCTCGAGTCATTTTGGGGAAGCAGTTCAAGAGGTTGACTGACCCAGTTACCCCTAGCAACAGACGTTTAGACAGAATCTAGACAGGGGATTATCGTAAATAAAATGAAGCAGCAGGAACTAGAATTCGCGCCAAAATGCAGGACACGTGGGAATTAGAAGATTACTTGAAGTCAGTTGCTGTCTTGTCTTTTTTAAGGAGCAAGACTCGAAATCAAAATCAAAATATTTAACTTATGAACGGAAAGATGAGACTCATTTTGGTAATGATGGAACTTGTCAGATTCATCCTTTTTTTTTATGGATAAAAATATAAGGATGTATATTTCTTTGTTCGTCAACTCCAGATTGAAGAAGATAAATCGAAAATATTTATCACTGAAGACGCAAAATTAAATTTGCACGCTGAGAATACAGCCTGGGTTTGAAGAAAGAAAAAAGAAATCAAAAGAAAGAAGAAAGTATATATCTCTGTTGCAAAGCCGGACCGAGTTTGAAGTTGAACTGTGTAAAGAAGAAAAAAGAAAGAAAAGAAAAAAAAAATTAGAAGAAAATCAAGATATATCTCTGTTTTTCAGTCGGACCGACCATTTTGAAATTGAATTTGTATAAAAAAAAGAAAGAAAGAAAAAGAGGAAAAAAGAGAGAAAAAAGAAAGGACAAAAAAAAAGAAGAGAGAGAAATTGTATAAAGATAAGTAACTATATATTTTGGACCCGTGTTAGAAAGATACAAATGCATCCATAAATTTTATGTTCTCAAAACACCTTTCCACATGTCAAAATAGTAATATATAAATCATAACCCATCTCTTTTTTTTTTTTTTTTTTTTTTTTATAAATTATTTCAAATTTTTAGTTATTCATACGTATTTTTTTTTTAATATTCGGGTTCAGTTGAATCCAACTTGGATTTGGGCATATTTTGTTCTTCCCAACATAAGTCTTGAGGTTCTAGTCGTCGGATGCTTTACTACTATGCTTATATTTTTCTTTTATTTGTAATATCTTGTGTATATGTATATATTAAAATTCTTATACGCCTTATCGTTCATCCTTCAAATTGTGGATCGGTATATGTGTTGAAACCGAAACGAACCTGGGAAAAGACTACTGTTTGATTATCTCAATCGAACAGTGTTCTTTAAAATATTTTGGTTTACTAATTGTCCATTTGTCATGGTCTGGGAGACTAGCCCGTATCTCTCCATAGACGTGATAATGTATATAAAATGGTCGGCGTATATTCGAAATTATAATTTATTCGTCAAAGAAATGTATAAACATTATATATATATATATATATATATATATATATATATATATATATATTTAAAAAGATAATGTGTTTGAAATAAATGTATGGATGTTTGTTTCTGTGTGTTGTTAAGACACTTATCTAAGTTCCTTATAAAAATTGTATCTATGCTTAAATTTTAGAAACCTTTTAAATAAGAAGTCAGTTCTCTCAGAAAATATAACAATAGAAAAAAAGAATAATTTGAAATCGAATATTAACAAATTATAACCAAACTGATATGCATTTGAGCAAAGATTGTACATTTTCTTTTCTCTTTTGATCACGTGTTGACGGCGTGATTTAACCGGATAAAAACCAGTCAGTGATACTAACTTGAACTCTCTGAAACCCTCTGATGTCCATATTTGGAAATCAATTACCAAAAATGAAACCAAATAAAAAAAAACTTTAACAAATTTTTTTTATTTCTTCTTAGGTAGCCAAACCAATTTCGGAGTTTACAATAAAATGCGATAATCAGCTATAATTTCGCGTATGCGAAACACCTTCCTACGGTATTTACACCGAATGGATTGTTTGGCAGGAAGTCGACAGCCAACTGTCAATTTAGATATGCGAGCTGAATAGAAATCTAAGCTCAGGCAACTTTAACAAAGTTTAACCCAAAAAAGAAGTAATCTTTGGCACGAGAGAAAAGATTTTGTATCGAAACCAGAAGATACACATTATACTGGAAGCTACGAAACAAAAGCTTCAATTGATTCGTCAGTCAAGCCCCTAGACCAAAAATGAGAAAAAGAAAAAAAAAAAAAAAAGTCATCAAAGTAAAAGAGAAAAGAAAAAGAAAAAAGATCTAAACGAAATATAAAACAAAAAAAAGAGAAAAGAAATGAAGAAACACACTTAAGAGACATTATTCTAAAAGAAGATAAAAAAGAAAACAAACTTTGATTAATCATTGTTTCAATTACATGTTTATACTTTGCTCAATGTATTTTTGTCATGTTGTATATTTGCATGCAGGCCTGACTTAAGAATTTTCTATTAATCGTCTAGTTACCTTTCTGAACGGATAAAATAAACCTCCCGTTAAAAACGTGCCAATAACATTTCTTTTTTTTACTATTTAGTTAACTCCTCCTTTCACTCCGTTAACCCTTTCACCAGGGTCTCTCTTCCCTGGTTATAAATAGCCGATGACCCTTCGCCTCATCCTCTTTTTCCTTCAGGCCTTTGCACCAACACCTTGAGGTAAAAAAAATTTAATGGAGGATTTCAGCTATCAACCTCGAAATGTAGGCGCTAAAAAAAATAGCGTGGAAACACGCTGAAATAATTTTTTTGAAACGCACATACAGAATATTCAACACATTTATAATTAATTTTACATACAGAATATTCACACACACTTCGTCCTTTGTACTGTTTCCATGTATTTTAACTTGTTATTAATATATATTTGTATATACATATATTATCGGTCTTGTTTTTTTGTTTTGTTTTTTCTTTGCCTTCTTCTTTGGACTTAATCAAAGTCCAACCTTTTTATATAGTTGGGCTTATTGGCATTAAAATAATTTCCTTTAATTTGCGTTTTGTCTGGACGTCTGACTTTTTATCAACAACATAACAGCCACGCCATGAACCCTCAACAAGTGGCAAATTTCTTTCATTCCCAATTCCACTAAAAACCAAAAATCAATTATATCTTTGGCAATCCCAAAAAACTCATTGTTTTTTTTTCAAAATATATCTTTCATATAGTTTAATCATTGTATGTTACACAGTAATAAAAATACGTAATTGTTAACTCTGCATCTATGTTTCTGTTGATTGTCACCCGCTGTGTGTATTCCTTAAGCAATTTCAGTCCACTCGGCAAAAACTATCCGAAATCAATCGGAAAGATTTATTAATTTTTGGGGAAAGAAATTTGTTGTAATATAATTGTATACACGTTGAAACAATTATACGTGTGTGCGTGTGTTTTCTTTTCGAATCATACAGGTGTATCATGTTGAAACACCAGTTCTCGTCCGAGCACAGAAGTTAAGCAACGTTAATACTGGTTAGTGCCTAGAATGGTAACCACTTGAGAATTCATGGTCGATTACTAAATACTGATAAAAATAATAATATTAAACTATTTCCCTAATTTTTGGAGCAGTCCAGATTCCATCAGTAATGAACATAACTCTTGTTACTATTGAATATATTTCACTGGACAATTCCATAGAAATGTTTCTTTCTGAATATTTCACTCTTCAGTATCCTCATTTATTTTAAGCATTTCACCCCAAGCAAGGCGGGAAGCCACTAGCACGCAAGAGGTTACAGGGGATTTGGAGCGAGAGCAGATAGGAATGATAGAGGAGAGGATGAGGAGAAGAATAGTGGATAGATCAAGGCAACTGGAGATGTCGATGGACATTAAATTTGAATAGTTGGAGATTATAGTTATCAGGGAAACAGGAGTAGGGAAGGGAGTTCTACAGTCAAGATGTGCGAGACATGAAGCTATTGGAGTAGAAGAGGCAGCTACATTTAACAGTTTTAACAGTGAAAGGGTGAGGGCGGATGCCAGCCTCATAGGACGATTGAATTCGCGAAGTCTTGGAACCAGTGAAAACAACTCATCGGAGCAATTACCATGAAAGTATTTGTAAAAAAAGACAGAGAGGGGCGACGGCATGTCTGTGAGAGAGCGACTGCAGACAAGATATCAGATCACGGTCGATTATATTGCATATCCGTCTCTGGATCTTATCAAGAACCCCAATGCAAACAGAAGGGACTCCAGACCATATATGGCAGCAATACTCCATGCAAGGGCGAATGGTTGATTTGTAGATTTGAATGATCGATTCCGGGGAGAAAAATTTCCTGGCGCGGCACAGGGAACCAACTGTCCTTGCGGTGGACGAAGCAATTGACTCAATGTATTTGTTCTATCTCAGGTCAGTAGACAACGTGAGGTCGAGCAGCCGCAAAGAGGCACTCTCGGGAAATTGATCGTCAGACATTCTAATGGGGGAAAGGATCTCTGTGGTGATTAATAGAGAGCAGTTTTGTTCTGGAGGCGTTAAAACTAACCAGCCAATTATGGCTCCAGTTCGCAACCGATTGGAGGTTCTTTTCGAGATGAACGGCCAGGTTAGTTTTGTCAACGGCACTAGATTTGGTTTTGAGGCAGGAGTAAATTGTAGTGTCGTCCGCGTAGATGACCACCTGGGAATCAATGGCGTCAGGAAGATCGTTGATGAAGATAAGGAACAGAGTAGGGCCTAAGATGGAGCCTTGGGGAACACCTGCGTTCGTGGGATAGGAGCTGGATGAGAATCCGTTGAGAACGACCTTCAATTCACAGTTTGACAGAAATGATTGTATTGTCAAACAATCGAGCTATTTATGCCATTCTCTCTCAGACAAATGTCATCTTGTGATACAGGAAAACAAACATTTTTTCAACAGAAAAGTTCTCTCCCTTGGAAATTCAACATTAACAATCAGACGGGAAAAATAAATTATTTTTTTTATTTATGTATCTACAAGAGAGAGAAATTAACAATTTATTTTATAATTGGTTGCCACGACAACCATTTTGAGCGGGAATAAAATTAAAATAAAAGCAGACGATAATAAAAAAAATGATACAAATCAGTCGGAGATTTTGTCCAGCAACAAAATGGACATTTATTCATTGCAACTTAATAATTTTTCTTTTCCTTAAAAAGTAGAAAAAAATATATTTCTGGTGTCATAAAAACAGAAAACACATGAGTACAGAATTTATATATCTTTTGTTTGAAATGGAAATATCTCGGATTTGGCCAAACTTCGAATTTATTTCAGTTTCTTTTTCTTTTTTTTTTTTTGTCTAAGTATTGTTTGTTTTATTTTATTTTGTGGCAACGAAAGAACTCGACTACAGAAATGTTGAATGAGGAAAAAAGGTGGAATTGGTAATTCACTTTGTAATGGATATAACAAGGGAATTAATGTTTAGCATTTTCAGTTTCATAAATTATGATTTTTTTCTCTAAGATTAAAAACATATCTTTCTTTTCTTCTTGATTATTTCAAATAATTCATTGCATCCGAATCTAAATCCATCATGTACCTGAACAAATATAATTTTGTATTTGTGAATTACAAAGTATTTGTGTTAGTAATAAATTTTAACATAATTTATTTTTGATCAACACAATTTCTATGAATCAGTTGCAAATCCAATAGAAGTTGAATTTTAAGAAGATCAATGTCTTTTCTTTTTGTTGTAATGAATTGGAAGAATTCATTGATTATTCAAGAGAAATTATTTTACATTTATAGCATGTCCATATGGACGTCATGGAACATCTTGCACTGAAGGATGCCATTGTAGAGATCTTTGGTACTGCACATACCAGTCATGTACCTGTGCTGCTGGATGGATGGGAAATGGTTGCAATGAAGGTAAGTCAAATAAAATGTCCATCTTTATTAGATTTCCATTCAAATATTCAATATACTTGACTATTTTCATTCACTGCGAAACAAATACAGTGTAACCCGGATATAAGAGAGTTGTCGGGACCGGAGAAAAAGTCTCTTATATCCGGGTTTCTCTTATATCCGGGTTTGGTCTATATGTATACATTAACACAGGCTCTAATTTGGGACCAGAGAAAATCGCTCTTATATCCGGGTTTCTCTTATATCAGGGTCTCTTATATCCGGGTTACACTGTAATAACATTTTCTATGCTTTTTGTTTCTTCTTTTAACCAGAAAATGAAAAAAGAGAAATTCATGAACTGAAAATCTTTCAATATAATTGAAATGAATTAATAATCTTTGTTCATTTTGACTTCCTCGCCTTATTTTTTTCTTTCACTCTCCCCTTGACTCCCTCAGCAATCGAGTAACTGGTGGAAGGAAGGTTAATCCTGGGTGACAAAGATGGCAGTGTCGGGTATAGAGCTCCTGTGTGTGATCTTATTCTAATCAACAGGGGGTGGCATCTCTCTTAAAAGCTGAAGTCTCTAGCTGGTTGACTGAAGGTCGTGAGATCGATCCTTGCACTGGGCATTAGTTTGTTGTTTTTTTTCTCTGCAGCCACATTATAATTGTGTTGCAATTTTAATTTTGATCTTTCCTCTTTTCGCTATCACCATTTATGTCTTTTTTTTGGGGGGGGGGGGAATTGTTCCATTTTTATAACACAAATACTTCCATGCCGTGACATTTAATAAGGGAAATAAAAAGAGAAACTTTTCTTTAGAAGTATCAAAGTACTCTCCCTTGCACAGATGCTGCTGCTGCTGATGATGATGATGATAATAATAATAAACACGATCTGGGAGGTGGGTAACTATATTATTATTATTTTTAATACTAAATTGTAAAAAAACAAAAAAGAGACACTTTAAATTGATTAAAGTTGCATAATGTGAAATTCATTAAAGAAGTAGAAATCGAATCTGTTTTTCTAATTCTGGCTCCAAAATCAAACAAACCCTCATAAAAACGCAAAAGTTTATTAGTTTCCGATTCACGGTTATTCAGAAGTTGTCTCCCTTTGATTGTATTCCTTTGTTTAGAAAGTGCTGTTGAATTGATTATAAACATTTTTAAATATAGTTATTTCATTTACCAAATGTTGATAAAGTTTTAATGAACTCACTGGCGTGAAATGATTATAATTTACTATGCGAATTGGTGAGTGAGTGTTTCTTTTTTTTCCTGCAGGCTGGAATTATGTTCTGAAGAAACTTTTAACCTGAGAATCATAAATTCAGGAGGCAATTGGGTGCTTGTAAATTTCTCACTAACGCGAATGTATGATGATCATTGGGTGAGTGAATGTTGAGTTATCCACTGGCAGGTAAGAGCGAAACTTCTGTGTGGATGAGTGAGAGTCTGGAATGCTTGGATAGGAAAAGTTTTAATCTTCAGCGTGGAGCGACAAGTTCATATAAAAACGTTGAAGTCACAATGCTCACTGTTGTGCGTTGAGTGAGTGAATCTTCTGGTAGCTGAGATTATGCTAAGAATTAGCTTTTAGTTTAAGTTAGAATGGAGTGACATAAATTTGTTTGATGAGTTGGTTGCACTTGCTGTCGAGATGCGCTCGTATGTCAAACTTATTAAGTTCTTGATCTCATGCCCGGCTCGTGAACACATAACTATATTTTGGCGGAAAATTAACTTTGAACATGTCAACTCGAGGTCAACTGAGTGGAAGTAGGTGGAATCATGATATTGGTATTAACAGACCAATTACAACGTCAACTACTGCAAACCCAGCCTGCAACCTACAAGTGTTTAGCTTGTACAAAATTTTAGAACTTTGCATGTGAAAAACACTAAATCCAGTTTTAATATTTATTGTCCAATCAGGATTGTTGTGATATACTTATAATTCTTTGTATTCATTCAGTTAATTATTTAATACCTTCTACTTATCTGCATACGAACTGTGTTTTCGCGTTGGTTCACGTCACGTGATCTTGTGTTTATAAATAACGGTGTGACGCCTCTATCTTTCTCTCTGGTGTCCGTTCGTTCATGTCTTCTATGTAACTGGTAACTATGTATGCTTTTTTTTATGTTGAATAAAACCTTAATATTCTACTTTCTAAAAAGGTCACTTTTCGTCACAAGGATGTTGCTAAATAAAGGCATTATGGAAATTAGCTATGATTCACTTAATTGTGGAAGTTCTACAAACCAGAAAATGAAAAAAAAACTCATTATCTGAAAATCTTCCAATATAATTTAAATGAATAATCTCTGTTCATTTTGACTTCTTCGTCTTATTTTTTTCTTTCACTCGCCTATTGACTCCCTCAGCAATTGACCAACTGGGGGTAGCGGGGGTTAATCTTGGGTGACAAAAATGGCAGGGTCGGGTGTAGAACATCAGTGGGTGATCTTCTTCCAACCAACAGGGGTGACATTCTATTAAAAGATGAAGTCTCTAGCTGGTTGACTGAAGGTCGTGAGTTCGATCCCTGCACTGGGCATTAAATTTTATTTTTCTCTTCAACCACAATATAATTCTGTGGCAATTTTAGTTCCTGATCTTTCCTCTTTTCACCATCATCATTTATGCCTTTTGGTGGGGAAATTCTTTTCTTTCTCTTTTATAACACTAAATACAATCATGGCGTGATACCAACACCATCAAGATAAAAAAACAGAATTGAAACAAACAGACGATAATAAAGATAAATTTTTTTAAAAAATCAGACAAATCAGTCAGAGGAGATTTTGTCCAACAAAATGGACTTTTTGTTTTTATTTCAACTTCGTAATTTTTCTTTTCCTTACGAAATTGAAAAAATATTATTTCTGGGATCGGAAAAAAAAAGAAAACACATGTATACAGAATTTGTACATTTTTTTTTTTTTTTCAAATGGAAATCTCTCGGATTTGGCCGAACTTCGAATTTATTTCAGTTAATTTCCAAAGAGAAAAAATTCATTTCTGTCTAAGAATTGCTTGTTTAAATTTATTTTTGTGGCAACGAAAGAACTCGACCCTAAAAATGTTGAGTGAAAAGCATTCATATTTAAGAATCCGAGTGAAAAAAACGTGGAATTGTTTTGTAGCGGTATTAACGGCCTAAATCAACCCGTACTTTTTTTTTTACTTCACGAATGTGTAAGCAAACGCAAACGTTAAAAGCAACAAGAGAAACAACAAGAACGATTACAAAACGTTTTTATAACAACGAGATTTACATTTATATTTGTAAAAATGATGTAGGGGTCACTTCCCTCTGACAGAATTTAAAGTCTTTACTAATGCAATATTTTTTTTTATCTGAGCTCATAAAAAGTTGAATGAACTTGCCGCTCAAAATGTTCACTGTGTGAGTGTTGAAAGAATTCTGTAAAGCTGAGAATATATTGAGTAAACTTTTAGCTTTAGAAGAGTTGAAGGAGTGATTGTTTCGTAATGTTTGTAATTAAGCTTCCATTGCTTGTAATGTTTACGTAATTAAGTTCCGTTGCTTGTAGTTGAATATTCGTAATTAATTTGTAATATTTGTAATGTAGTTTGGAAAGTTTCCTATGTGTATATGTGCGTGTGAATGTGTTTTCATAGCGTCCGCCCGCAAGGGGTTGAGACACGATTTCTTTTACTGCTACATTTTACATAAGTGAATGAAATCAAGAGAGAGGAAGAACAAACTTGTGATTATAATCAACGTAATCACGTGATAGGCTCGAAAGGCAGTGATAGATTTTGGGCGGAATTATTTTTTAGTCGGGTCAAGAACAAGATCGATGTTATTCGAACGTAGTTGAGAAAATGATTTAAATATTAAGTGACCAATCAGAAGTCGAGTTTTTTTGAAAATATGTATGAAGCTGAATAAGCTCTGTGATCCACTTTTAGCACAGGTTTGCACAAAAATTGAGACTGATAAAAAAGTCGTAGCGTGGTGCTAAAGTTTAATTGAAAGAATTTGTCCTTTTCTTTTCTTTAATTAATACTTAATAATAATTTTTTTTTCTATGCACGTTGTTCAGATTGATATTTTTTTACATTTTTCATTATATAATTTCTTAGCAATTGAATGTTTAGCTTTTTTCTCATTTCAATCTGATCAATTATTCGTTCAAATTGTCTTTTTCTTTAAGATTAATAGAATGTCTTTCTTTTGTTGTTTATTTTCCTTCATTTTCTCGATGCAATTCTATGTGAATGCAACTTTATGACTTTCCCCTCTTCTTCAATATTATTGCTTATTTCTTTGGTCATTTGTAATTTTGTCTCGTCTAAACTCAAAATATATTTTGCCTCCTGTTCATTTTCAAATATTTTCATTGTGCAATTCTCTGAAAATAAAACTTTACGATTTTTTACTCTTCAGTTTCATCAACAACTTAATGGGTCATATATTTATTTCTCTCTTTAAGACGCAACAAATACATTTTTTGTCTTTTCAATATCATCTCATATTGGTTTCAACATTTGTTACTTTATTTTCAGAATGTCCATTTGGCAAATTCGGTTATAAATGTCAGGAGACATGTCATTGTGCTGACAATTCCAAATGTAATAAAAGAGACGGGCGATGTCCTGATGGAAAATGTGAACATGGATACACAGGAGATAAATGCCAAACACGTAAGGAATATTCTCTAAAAAATTGTTTCAGTCTTTTTTTTGTTTTTGCCTTAAGAAAAATGAGAAAGAAAAAGAAGAATATATAATGAAAGTCAATGTTTAATTTGAAGAAAACAAGTCAGTGATTTAATGTTTATTTTTATTAGAAGCTTATTCTTTTATCTTCTTTTTTTAAATTGGTCTACATGGATTTTATAAAAATGTCTATGAAAATGGATGTCTTTTTCACCATCTGAAATATTTTCCTATAAAAGCTCCTTTGAATAAATTAGAAATATTTTTCTATCACTTATTTGTTAATCAGACAGAAATTATATTTTAGACATGAATTTCTTTACTCGTTATAATATTTATAGCATCCGAATCTAAATACATCTTTGTTTCTCTTTTTTGTGATGAATTGAAAGAATTCATTGATTATTCACCAGAAATTCTTTTAAAATGTTCAGAATGTCTATAGACGTTATGGAAATAGTTACAGAGAAGGATGCCAATGTAAATATCCTGAGTACTGCACAACCACATGATTATATTCCCATTCAAATATTCAGTATACTTGACTAATTTTATTTATTGCCCAGAAAACATTATAATTTGGTATTTGTGAAATACAAAGCATTTGTGTCAGTAATAAATTTTAACTTAATTTATTTTTGACCAACACAATTTCTATGAATCAGTTGCAAATCCAATAGAAGTTGAATTTTAAGAAGATCAATGTCTTTTCTTTTTGTTGTAATGAATTGGAAGAATTCATTGATTATTCAAGAGAAATTCTTTTACATTTTTAGCATGTCCATATGGACGTCATGGAAAATCTTGCACTGAAGGATGCCATTGTAATGATCTTTGGTACTGCACATCTACATCATATGCATGTCCCTGTGCTGATGGATGGATGGGAAATGGTTGCAATGAAGGTAAGTCAAATAAAATGTCCATCTTTATTAGATTCCCATTCAAATATTCAATATACTTGATTATTTTCATTCACTGCGAAACAAATACAGTGTAACCCGGATATAAGAGAGAAGAAGTCTCTTATATCTGGGTTTTTATATCCGGGTTTGGTCTGTATGTATACATTAACACAGGCTCTAATTTGGGACCAGAAAAATCGCTCTTATATCCGGGTTTCTCTTATATCAGGGTCTCTTATATCCGGGTTACACTGTAATAACATTTTCTATGATTTTTGTTTCTTCTTTTAACCAGAAAATGAAAAAGAGAAATTCATGAACTGAAAATCTTTCAATATAATTGAAATGAATTAATAATCTTTGTTCATTTTGACTTCCTCGCCTTATTTTTTTTTTTTTCACTCTCCCCTTGACTCCCTCAGCAATCAAGTAACTGGGGGAAGGAGGGTTAATCCTGGGTGACAAAGATGGCAGTGTCGGGTATAGAGCTCCTGTGTGTGATCTTATTCTAATCAACAGGGGGTGACATCTCTCTTAAAAGCTGAAGTCTCTAGCTGGTTGACTGAAGGTCGTGAGATCAATCCTTGCACTGGGCATTAGTTTTTTTTTTTTTTTCTCTACAGTCACAGTATAATTCTGGGCAATTTTAGTTTTGATCTTTCCTCTTTTCACCATCATCATTTATGCCTTTTTGGGGGAATTGTTTTCTTTTTATAACACAAATACTTCCATGCCGTGACATTTCAAAAGGGAAATAAAAACCTTTCTTTAGAAGTAGCAAAGTACTCTCCCTTACACTTCTTCTTTTTCTTCTTCTTATGATGATGATGATGATGATAAACAACACGACCTGGGAGGTGGGTAACTAAATTATTATTATTTTTAACGCTAAATTGTAAAAAAACAAAAATAAAAGTAAAGGCACTCTTCGTTGATTAAAGTTGCATAGTGTGAAATTCATTAAAGAAATAGAAATCGAATCTGTTTTTCTTTTTCTGACTCCAAAATCAAACAAACCCTCATAAAAACACACAAGTTTATTATTGATTTTTATTTTTTCAATGAAATGCTATTATTTTTCAAATAAAACCAAAATTATAATTAAAAAGGAGATTAATGTGTTTTTAAGGTTTTTAGCCCAACTTTTTGACATTTAAAATCAATGTAAAGATAATGCATTTTAAAAAAATTCATTGCTTTGACAATTTTTCTACTATGAACAGGACCTCCCTCACACACACTTAAGTTAAAATGATGAAAAAAAACTCATTTTTTTTTTGTTCTAAAAAAAGTCATACTTGGAGGAATGGGGACTAAATAAATGCTGATAAAATAATAAACTATTTCCCTAATTTTGCGAGCTGACAAGTTTCCATCAGTAGTGAACATAACTCTTGTTGTTACTATTGAATATATTTCACTGAATAATTCTCTGAAAATGTTGGTTTCTGACTCTTTCACTCTTCTTCAGTATCCTCATTTATACCATTCTCTCTTTTAGACAAAAATGTCATCTTGTGATATCAATATAGAAAAACAAACTTTTCTTTTTCAACAGTGTATCTACTAGAGAGAAATTTAACAATTTATTTTTGAAAAAGAGGTGGAATTGGTAATTGAAATAATTTGTACTTTTGTTTTCCTTAATTATATTTAAAAGAAAAAGTATATTTTGACAATGGACAACTTGGAAATATTTCAGCCAGAGAATTTTGATAAAAGATTCAAACTTTTACTAACAGAGATTTCTTATAGAACCAAAACCAAATTTCAATATTTACAACTCAAAAGACATTTCTATTTTTCTTTAGCTTGATATATTTTCAGATTTACTTTGTAAATTTCTTTAGGAAATTAATGTTATTTTTTTTACTAATCTCCTCTAGTCAAATTTCATCAATTTTAAGTTTTATTTAATTGCCTTTTTTTCTCTAAGATTAATAATATGTCTTCTTTAATTTAATTCTTGTTTATTTTCCTTCATTTTCATGATGGAATTCTATGTAAATACAATTTTATCACATCCCCTTTTCTTAATTATTGACCAACACAATTTCTATGAATCATTTGCAAATCCAATATTAGTTGAATATTAAGAACATCAATGTCTTTTCTTTTTATTGTAATGAATTGGAAAAATTTATTGATTATTCAAGAGAAATTCTTTTACATTTATAGCATGTCCACATGGACGTAATGGAACATCTTGCAGAGAAGAATGCCATTGCAGTGATCTTAGGTACTGCACATTTACATCATGTTTCTGTGCTACTGGATGGATGGGAAATGGTTGCAATGAAGGTAAGTCAAATAAAATGTCCATCTTTATTAGATTCCCATTCAAATATTAAATATACTTGAGTATTTTCATTCACTGCTAAACAAATAATAACATTTTCTATGTTTTTGTTTCTTCTTTTAACCAGAAAATGAAAAAAGAGAAATTAAAATATTCACTTACATTATGCCACACCTCCGCTTTCTTTAATATCATTGGTTCATAAATATATGTTACTTACTATATGACAATTTTGCTATCGCACATCATTTGAATTTTTCTCTAAAATCACGAATTGGCCCATTTCCTGACCAATCGCGTATTTTAGTATCTTTCTATATTTTTGGTGCCTCGCTCACTGGAGCCTATGCATAAATATATAAACTCTCTCGCTGTTAGCCAACGGGAGTAGCGGTTCAATTCTGTGTATTATGAGTTTTTGCTAAACCTTTGTTGACTGCTATTTTGACGCCCGTCTGCTCTTTTGATATTATCCCTTGCGTATTGAACGTCATTTTTGTTAACATTTTTTTTTTATATTATTACTGTCTTTTTGTGTTTCTTACGAATTTTTTTGAAAAGATTTTGATTTTTTCTTTTTCTTTTTTTACTCTCCTATTTTTTTAAAATTTTCATCTACTTTAATTTTTTTATTCCTGTTATTCTAATTTCCTTTTTGTTTTTTCATTTTCTCTAATTTTTCTTTTAATTATATCTGCGTTTTCGTTTGTTCCGTAACCCCTGTCTGTGTTTCGTTTTTGTTTTGACTTACCGTTAATTCATTTATTCTTTTTCCTTTTTAATATCCTTTAAGTTTTCCGTGTTTTTTCTTTGCCTTTTTTGTATTGTATATTTGTTTATTTAATTTTTCTAACCTTTATCTGCTGTCTATTTGTCCATATATTTGTCCTTGTGATAACGTCTTGTATTGTATAATTTTCTTTTGTTTATTTGTTTTGATGTCGGCCATTTTGTAATTTGTAACAAGCTCTGCCTAGTTTTGAGACTTTCGTATTTTCTTTGTTTTTCTTTTTTGTCTCGCGTTTTTTCGTTTTTCTTTTGGAGTTTTTTCCCCTTTTTTAATTTATTGTTTCGCCGTTAGGCGAACTTTTAGTTCTTTGTATAATATTTATTGTACGTGTTTTTATTTCCTTGTTTGTCTCGTTTCCCTGAGCTTTATTGTTTTTATTGCGTTATGTTTTATTTTTTATTCCCCCCCCCTTTCCCCCCTTCCTTCCCTTTTTAATATATAAAAAAAATATGAAAAAAGCACCCTTTTTTTTAGCTATTAAGAAAAAATTCAATTTATCAGACTACAGAAAGTCCGTAAAAAAACATTTATTTTTGTGAAGAAAAATTAAAGAAAGACCCACCGGATAAAGGTAATCTCAATGATTGAAAAACCCTAGAACCAAGTATGGAGGGCAATAATGGCATTAAGAAAAGTGAAAAAAACTACGGAAGCAATAATGACCAAAAAAAACAAGATTGGCATGATAGCCAAAAATGGCTCTCAAGAAAAGACTGAGGCCGGGGAATCACCACCTTGTTGGTCGTTTCCACCGAAATGCATTATCAATCTAGCGGAAAACTTGGAGCGTGCTAAGATTACGCTCAACTTATCGTAAAGGTGGACTCTTGGAATACCCAGAATTAAATAAGATTGAAAAAAAAAATTGTGTCAGTTTTCGTCGTCAATAAGCTTTTGCGCAAAATTTGTCGCTCGACGAAAAACATAGTGTTGAAGACACTAGAGTCCCTGGGGTTTAAGCCCCTTAGAATTGTTAAGGGGAGCCTCATTTTTGATGTCGGACGTATTACCCACGCCAGAAGACTGCGGAGCCGCGCCTATTTTCATGTCCCAGCATGGCGAAAAGGACTGGGCTTTTCCTATGAAATAACCTGAACGTAATGTAGAGCTTCGATATTATGTTGGACGAGAAACCTTCCGCTCTATCCCAAATGTCTGGATATCGTTTAGGAGCTTGAAATACTGGTCATTGTAATTGTCCGAAAACCGGTATGCTGCATGTGGAGAGACTGGTCACTTTTTTCCTCCTGCCCAGAGTAAAGGCCTCTTTAGTCAACCTCCTGTTGACAGCCTCTCCAATTTCCTCCTCGCCTGTAATTGGCGTACCAGCTTCCGGGAACGGGTCGGTTAATCCTTCGGTTGGTATACCATCAAAGACCACATTCCTCAAAGAGCCTTCGCCCACTGCTAGTGCAGTTGTGGAGAAGGGAGAGGGGGAATGGCTGGTGGCTGGTAAGGCCAGAGGGAAGCGCCAGACAGCGGGTCATCAGTCCCCTGAAGCCCCAAGGACAAAAGGCACGTACAGCCCTACTTCCTCTGACAACGTTAAGGGCGATGCCCCGGCCTCTCAACTAGAATTCAAAGAGAAACAGAAAAAATATGACCCCAGGATATGAAAAAAACCGAAAAATAAAAGAACTGAAAAAGAAATTAGACAACCAGTCAAAAGCTCAGCACACAAAACCCACTCCTTCCACGTCCTCTGCCCGGTCCGCACCTTCACCCAAAAACAAACCTTCCCCTCCATCTACACCGTCAAAAGCCCGTCCTCTCAGTAGAGATACCAGTCCATATAAACATAGATCTTTTAACACCCCTACTTCACACTCCCAGCCCTTCCTCTGTTAAAAAAAGATCATCCTATACCCCACTTCATACTCCCAGTCCTTCCCCCGTCAAAAAAAAGAAATGCCTCCTCCCGGTTCCAAACGGGATAGAAGTCCCATTCAAGCGCAAAATGAAAAGAAGAAAAAACAACATATTTTCAACACGGGTGATGATGTCTGTAAAATTTCTACAGTTTAGGCAGAAAGAGCCCGTGACTATGGGGAACAGAATAAAAGATCTGAATTATCTTCTGTCCATTAGGCAATATGCCGATTTGGATGTAAAAGTTCCTGAAAAATTTCCCGTTCGCCCAAAATGTCCCTAAAAAAAATAAGAACAGGACCTGGCGCCAAGGGTCCCAGTTTGGACAATGATATACGAGGCCATTAGTTCTTTAAAATGGCCTTGCCAATACGCCATTGTACAGAATGGGAGAGGCGGTCGGTATCCTTACCCCGTCTATGTTCAAACCAGTAATTCAACCCTAACCGGTCTTCACTATGGCTCTCTGGTTAGCGAGTCTAAATGTCCGGGGCGTGAGGTCCGTGTCTCGCAGGCCGAGGCTCTCTCGTGACCTTCAGCGCCTCGGGGTGAATATATGTTGTGTGCAAGAGACCCGGTTTTCTTCTCATGACCGAGGACATATTGTCTAGGGGTTGCCCTTTATGCAGCATGTTTTGATGGTCGTTCGAGGGGTGTCTCTTGGCTAGTGAGCAGGTCTTTGAAGGCTGCATGTACCCTTGTCTTCGCGGATCCGGCGGGAAGACTTTGCGTGCTGGATGTTACCATAAATGATAAGGTTCTACGTCTCATTGGAGTTTATGCGCCCAATAACCATGCCGAGCAGCCTGCTTTGTTTCGGCAGATCGCGCCGTACTTGACGACATCTCGTCGGGTAATTTTAGCGGGGGATCGGAAAGCCGTCCTTGACCCCGATATAGATCATATAGGGCAAAAACAAGGTACTAACAACCCGGACGTGAAACCATTTCGGGACTTTATCGATGAGTTTGATCTTGTCGATAAGTACCGGAATGAACACCCTCGGGAAGTAGCATGGACTTGGACAAATAGTGGCAACTCGGCTCCTGGGACGCTTGCGAGCTACCTCGACCGAGTCCTAGTTAGGAGAGTCGATGTAGGGCTCTTAGGGTGTCCAAGCTTCCATTACATAGTTTATACGGATCATAGGCTTGTCCGGGTCCGTGTAAACTGAGATAAGCCTAAGGTTAGATTGGCTGGCTACTGGAAATTTAACTGTTCATTATTTAGTGAGCAGGGTTTCCGAGGCCAGCTGTTACTAATGATACAAAGGAATTGACGGGGACGGTTGTGGGAAACGCCTGGTGGGATAAATTAAAATTTAAAATTAGAACGTTTAGATAGATTAGCAGCGCAAACGGCTTTAGAAAATAAAGTTGATCCTTGATTATCAAGAAGGATCAAGCTCTGGTAGTTAGGGCTAGGTTAAAAAGAATGTCTTCTGAGGCGACGAATATGGCCGCTGAACTACGTGCAGAGGAAAATCATCTAGGCGACATGTAGCGTGCGTCACATTGGCGGATAAGCGGTCCGTGACTACAAACGCGGGCATATGCGAGGTCTTTCGGGATTACTTTCAGGATCTTTTCACCAGGGAGCCCGGTCTGAGCTCTGCTCAGTTCGATGCCTATTTAACCAACTGTCCCTGCCCCGAGGCAGCTGAAGTGGCTACGTGCAACGGTCCCATTACAGAGTCGGAAATCTGGGATGCGCTGAAGCAGGTTGGCCTGGATAAATCTCCGGGACTGGATGGTCTTCCCTACGAAGTTTACTTGAGGCAGTCGCCCGTTTTTGTTCCTTTGCTGGAACTGATTTTCAACCACTGGATGAAGCAGGGGTCTATATCTCAACGCTTCACCAGGGGTGTGATCAAGTTGCTGCGTAAGGACAAGAACGGTGGGGATGGGTTAGGGAATTTTCACCTTTTAATCATTAAAGTTAAAGATTTTGGCGAAGATCTTAGCCAACCGTTTGCAGCTTGTCCTGTCTAGTCTGATTGGCCTCGAACAGACTTGTGCTGTGAAGGGCAGGACTATTCAGGATAACCTTTATATGGTACGCTTGATCTTAGAGGAGTATCGCTCCTACTGGTCTTGGGCGCCAGCGGCGGATTACCTCAGTAACCCTGAGTTTAGCTTAGCTGGCGATTGGCTCGGAATCGGCTGCCTCACAACGACAAGGTTTTCATATGGGGCTTGGCGGATTTGCCAGACTGTGAACGGTGTGGCCTTGGTTTAGAGGAGACGGCTTCGCACGTCTTCTACCATTGCCCCCGTGTCCGCCCCTTATGGGACCATGTCGTCGAGCAGACGGCTCGTCTCGCTCCCGAACAGCTTGTGTTCATTGATCGCGCATACGCGTGTGACAATGTGTCGCCCCCGTATTCCAGGGTGAAACGGATGGTGTTTCTGACGCTGGTGGCCACGGCTCGAATGGTGATTTGGACGACACCGAATGAGGAAGTCTTGAGAGGTGATCGCCTTTCTCATCAGGATCTGATCCGATTCTTTGAGCATCAGCTCAAGATGAAGATTAGAACTGATAGAAAACGATTGCATTCGACAGTCTTTAGCGAAAGGTGGGTAAAAGAGGCGAGCTTGGTTCGTGTGAACGGGGCTAGACTTGATTTTCTCTTCTAGGTCAACCTATGGCACATCGGGGTGGTTTCCTGTGAAACCCTCCCCTTGGTTAGGTTAAAAAAGCTTCAGTGTACCTAGTTAATGTGAGTAAATGTTGGTCCTGGCCTGTATCCGGCTGCTCTTTTGGTTATGATCCAAGTCGAGATTCCCAACCTCCCCCAGTTTGTTCTGGTCCCTTTCATCTCGACTGGGTCAGCTTTATACTTTCCCATTCCCGCATAATATTTTATCCTTTTCCCACTTCCTTAGCGAGAGCGCCTCTTGATTCTGTCCTTTGGGCAGAATACAGCGGCCCTCTGTTTTGAGGGTTGGGCGGTCCCTACTAACATCAATTATGTTTAGTTTGCATTTTGTTTTGATTTTAGTTTATTATTGGGTTCATCTTCCCTCCCCTCTCATTTTATCACTATTAGAATTTTATGTATATTGTCTATATTCATCAAATTTTTATGGCGTGGGGCGCGTTTTTGTAGGTTCCCCTGGAGAGGATGTGGTATTATGGTGGATTGAACGGTGATGGATGAGTTCTTGTGGTGAATGAGTAAATTGTAATGTATGAATGGGTCGTGAATCTGATTAGGTAGGTATAAGATAGTTAGTGTTGACCAGCCTCTACCCCTCCCCTTTTCGGCCTTGAGCCACAATTTGTACTTCTTGTACGGATAAATATAGTACGAGCTTAGCAGCTGGAAGTTCTTGCTTTTTACAAATTGGACAATTTCTTGCATTGACGTACAGTTAAGTTTTGAGTTTCTAAAACCTTTTTGAAGTCTTTATTTTACTTGATTTGTGTTTCTGTTTCTTTTCTTTCTTTTTATTCTACTTTTCCGTTCTTGCGATTTTTTACCCCCTTCCCATTGTTTTGTTTGTTTGTATTACTTTGGTTTAATATTTATTTGTTTGAATTATCTTTGGTTACCAACGTTTTTCTTCCATTTTATTTTCTGGAGAAACTTTTTGGAGAAAAAACAAAGTTTTAATAATTTAAAAAAAAAAGAATACAGTTGTATTCGTTTGGTCGCGGCCAAAATGGCCGACGTCACAAACATAAACATGTCTCCACCAACACCGCCTGTGCAAACCCAAAATTTGTCACCAGCGAAAAGTCAGGGCTGGTCCGAGAGTGGACCGAAGAAAAAAGACTTTTCGTATTACGAAGAACAACGGCTGAAATACGAAGATTACGTGAAGGGGAATGAGTTTATCACAATTCCGGAGAACTTGGACGCTATCAAGGTCAAAGTTATCCCTCTGCTGACATCGGATGTCAAAACCCATAGACTGATTGGAGTCAGCAGAGACAATGTAAAGGATGCTCTAAAGACCCTCAAGATTGCCCCAAAAATGTTAGCCCGCAGAAGAAATGCCATGTGGGACATTCTGCTTGGTTCGGAGCAAGAGGCGAAGCAGCTGTCCGGAAACATCTTGTCCACAACAAACTTGCGCCTCCAAACAGAATACATGGGGACGAGAAAGACGCGTATTACTGTCCACGGCGTTCCTGTCGACATTACCCAGGACAGAATAGGGGCGTTTTTCGCCAAATTTGGCCAAGTGGAGGAAGTTAGTGCGCTCAGAAGCAAGTCTGGCATAGCAACGGGAGACATGGTGCTCCAGGTAGTCCTGGATAGGGACAACTTCCGGGACATACCAAATGTATTGACTTGCCGGGAGAAGAAGATGCTGGTGGTAGTGGAGGGCAGGAAGCCGTGTTGTTGGGCGTGTGGTGCGGTGGGGCACATGGCAAAAGAGTGCCCCGGGAAAAAGGCTCAGCATACTACAAAAGATAATCCAGCGGCAGCAGCAGTGACAGAGGTGGCTCCAACAAAGGAAAAAGCTGGCCCGGGAGCCTTGACGGAGGTGAGGAAAGGGGGAAAAGTGGCAGATTATAAGAAGAAATATGAGACCCAAGAAAATGCTGGTAGTGTCTGAAAGAACGAAATTCTTGTCGATGAAACAAGAAATTGACGAACCAATTATAAAATATTTACACCGTCTACGAAAATGCAAATCGATATTGTGAATTTGAAAACTTGGACAAGACAAAACAGAAGAGGACATGATTCAATTAAGACTAATTGAAGGTATGTCCAATGCGTCACACCGTTATAAAAATAATGGAACAATTACAAATAGGAAATATGTCTTAAATACATGTATTGACTTTATGCAGCAACAAGAACTAATACAGACATACAACCATTATAAAAGTCAACCAGCGAACAAATAATCGCTGATACGTACATGTTAAAGAAGATAAAAAAGTGTTCGTATTGTGGATGTGAACACGAATTGAAAAGGAAAAAAGTGTCCAGCCTTTGGAAAAACTTGTAATAATTGCTTAAAAAAGAACCACTTTCAAGCAGTGTGTAAATTAAAAAAAAAAAAATGTTGAAAGAATTGAAAGAAAATGACACCGATAGGGAAGTTTTACATTAAAAAAAATAAGACTTTAAAAAGAATTGAACATGAGAAAAAAGACATTATAGTAAAGGTCAAAATTAATAACTGCAATTTAGATATGCAAATGGATACTGGGGTGAAGTAACACTGATACCAAAAAATTTGGGGAACACATTGGTAAGCCAACTTTACGAAAAAAGCAGTTTACAACTCCGCCAATTTGATGGGTCGGCTATAAAAAACATTAAGATACTTTGAAGGTTCATTAGAATTAAAAGAAAATTTGAAGTATACCTATAATTGTTACAAGTTGCAAAAAAAAAAAACCACGGGATTATTGGAAATGACGTGCTTAATATAAATTCTACTAAGTTAATTAATGAAATAAAAATGGAAAAAGCTAGAAAGTAAGTTTAAAAGTAAAAGAAAATGTTTTCCCCTCTTATTATGAGGCACGAAAATTACCAGTACATTTATTACCATTAGTAGTGACAAAACTACGTAAATTAGTAGAACAAGACCTTCTTGAACATGTTCCACCTGGAGGTAGCAAGTGGGCATCACCGATTGTAGTGTTGAGGAAAACAGATGGTGATTTACGTATTTGTGAAGATTACAAAATATGAGTAAATCACAAGATATGCTCGGATTCATATCCCATACTCAATGTTGAACTTGCATTACATGCACTGGCAGGGATGTCCGTTTTTTCAAAAATAGATTTAAAAACGGCATACCACCAAATACCAGTAGACGAAAACTTCAAAGAAGTAACCACGATAAATACGCCAATAGGATTACTAAGATGGAAAAAAAATGCCATATGGTATAAAAACTGCAAGCGCTGTATTTCAAAGGGCCATTGAACAGGTTTTAGGAAATGTACAAAATATGGTTTGTTACCAAGACGACATATGCATACAAAGCTACTAATGAAAAGGAATTAAAAAAGAATAAACTGATTTAGTCTTGAATAGATTAAGAAATGCTGAATGACGATAAATGAAAAAAATGCGTAAACAATTCTAACAAAATATCTTTTTTTTTTATTCCATTTCAAAAGAAGGTATATCACCAGACCAAGCCTTGATAGAAAAAATACTAAAAGTATACAAAACAAATAAAAAAGAATTGAGTCTTTTTTTGGGATTGGTAAATTTTACAGACGATACTTACCAAAATACACGGACTTGACGGAACCGTTTCAAATTTAAGAAAAAGAATGTGGAATTTATGTGGCCAGACGAACAGAAAAAAAGCTTTTGAAAGATTAAACGAAATTATGTCAAAATAAACCTGTAGTGAAAATTTTGATCCAAAAAAAAGACATAACACTCACTACAGATGCAAGTGAACATTCAATATTGGGAATATTATCACAAGAAGGACATCCGATAATGTATTTGTCGAGAAGATTAACGAACACTGAATTTAATTACTCGAACATACAGAAAGAAGCATTGGCTATCGTGGACAACTTTGAGCCCGACAATTTTTAATTGGGAAAAAATTTCTATTAAAAGTGATCATAGACCATTAGAGTTTATATTTAACCCAAAGAAAAATTACCCAAAGTCACGACATCAAGGATTCTACGATGGGCGATAAGATTGATGGCATTTGACTTTGATATAGAGTATGTCAAAGGAAATTCAATTCCACATGTGGACGCACTATCAAGATTGAGGTTCTACAAGGACTCAAAAAAAATAAAACAGAGGAAGAATTTGAAGATTCATTTAGACAGAATGGCTGCAGAAACGAGACATGATCCAGTGCTAAGTAGGATAGTATCGAGAATAAGAATAAAACTTGTGGGGATATTGTTCTAGGACGGAAAGACCCTATAAAAAGAAATAAGACACAAATTAACAATAGAACATGGAGTGATTTGCAATAGGGACCTGGTAGTTCCTCCAGAAACACAAAAGAAAACCGATAATAGAAAGTGTACATGATGATATACACTGTAGAGTAGCAGCCACACAAAAAAGGATAAAATTAGAAATTGGTGGCCAGGATATTCAAGAGATGTTGAGGAATATGTAAAAAGGTGTAAAAAATGTAAAGAATTAAGAAACTACACAAACCAAATTACATTCGAGACCCAAAGAAGTGGAGCCATGGAGTTGTGTGCATATGGATCATGCATACATTAATGGAGTGCGACTTTTATTAATATTAGTAGACTCCTTTTCAGGTTGGCCTGAAATAATCCGGGTTACAAACAAGAAATGTTCTACTATAAAGCAGATTCTAAGAGTCATATTTTTTAGAAATGGTGTACCAAAAACCTTGGTATCTGATAATGCCCCAGGATTTTGTGAGGAAGAACTTAACGTATGGTTAGAAAAAATAGGGTGTAAACTATATAAGACACCTCCATATCACCCTCAATCAAACGGATTAGCAGAAAGAATGGTACAGACCGTAAAAACTGGGGGCTAAAGCATGCTCTCAGCAAAAAATAAAAAAGAGAAGTTTTTCTACCGAGGCTGCTTTTAAGTTATCGTACGATACCACATGCCGGAAGACTAGAAAGCCCATCAGCTTTAATGGGAAGACAGATTAGAGCTCCGCTAACAATGTCATATTCTACAAATGAAAAAATGTGATACAAAAGAGCAAAGATGTAGATCTTGAAGGAGCCAAATTTATAATGCAAAAAGGTTTGTACAGCCATAATAAACAGAGAAATGGCGATAGTGTGTTAGCCCATGTTTACCAAATAAGGACCCAGGGTGAAGAGGAAGAACAAAACGACGAAGAAATGTCTTCAATTCCATCTGATAACGATTTGCAGAACAACCATTACAGAAGGAAACGTCAGAAGAGGAAACAATGCAAGATGAAGAGGGCCAGAAGGAGTCTGAAAGTTCGGACGAAGACCAGATTTTGCAAGAAAACACATATGACTACAACCTAGCCAGGAACAGGTCTAGGTCTCCCAGGGAAAGAAATACAGGAGAGAGAGAAATAGAGCAGAGTGATGAAAATAACATGAGAAGGAATACAAGATCTACGAGAGGAATAAAACCCTTAAGGTTCAGGGAGATGTAGTGATACTAGCAAATTAGTATGCATAATTTACATAAGCATAAGTGAACACTCATATAAGTGGTCACTGGGAATAACGAGGTAGAAGTACGAGATTAGCGGCTGATTAGTGCTAACTTCAACTTCAACTTCACAACAATAATCTCTGATGTAGCTTTTAATCTGCTTAGTAAATTGTTGTAGTATTGTGTCTCTTAAGTTACTGAGTCTGCTAGTTGGACAGGCTGATCCTGCTACTATAGATCAGAATGTAAGGTGACTGGGGTTTGGGATGCTAATGTATTCAGATTTTTGTGTCTGGATAGTTGCTTTTATTTCACTCAATTTGTGAATTTTTGGCAGTTTGTAGAAATTGCTTGTTTTTTTTTACAAAGTTTATTAATTTATCTTTTCTTTTTTTAATATCTTATATGTTGCGCAGAGTTTTTATAATTTTTTTTTTGCTAATATTTTGCCTGTGTTAGTGTTGATTAATTTTAGTTGTTCTTATCCCCTAGAATTTTTGTTTTGCAATATATTTTGTCTATGTTCACTATAGCGCTGCCTTTATCTACTTCATTTATAATTATGTTATTATTTCTTCGGATGCTCTGTAGACTTTGTATGTATGTTTGTTGAATGGTTTGGATTTTTCTGGTAGGTCGAGGTTCCAGAGTTTTTCAAAACATATGTTTAGCTCATTAGTATTATTATTTTTGTTTGCGAAGAAATTGGATTTGTTTTTTTACTAATGAGTCATCTGTAATGTTTTCATTATTATTAAATGTTTCTTTTAGTCTGAGTTTGCGTTCAAATTATTTAAGGTCTTTTTTTTTTTTTTAGGTCTGTTATATTGATTTTCAGAGCAGGGCAGAATTTTAGGCCTAATTCTAATATGTTGACTTTGTCCTTTGTAAGTTTATATGTAGATAGGTTTATTATTTTGGGTTTTGTGTCATCTAAACTGGTCTTCTTGTTTGGACTGGGGCTTCTAAAAAATAATGATTGTTTCTTTCCACATATTTCGGGTTTTCTAAGAGATAACCTCTCAAAATATTTTGGGTTTTCTAACCAGTGAGATTTTCTCTTGGTAAAATTGGGGTTGTTGTTTCTCGATGGCTCTATATAAGTGTGTCCATTTTTGTTATAACGGGTGTTCCAGATGAATTTAAATTTTTTGTTTCTGTATGGATTGTATGTAGACAATTTTGGGGAATTTTGATTGTATTCCTTGATATGGGTAGTGGTCATTAGGTTTGGTTTGTTGTGCTAGGTGGTATCTGTAAGTGTTGGCTTTGTGAATGTGTGTGTATTCTGACCTTTGGTTGTGATATGTTATGATGGTCTGTTGTAAAAGGTTTGTGCACTGTTAAGTATATTTTCGTAATTGTATTTGTTGTGTGGGTATGTTTGTGTATGGTAGTATGTATTAAGGTTCTTACCTTGTGAATGTGTTCGCGTATGGTAGTATGTATTAGGGTTCTTACCTCTGTTGTATGGTTTTCTATGTATTTGCTGATGTCGCATGTAGTTGTTTTTTGTTGAGCACTGTGTTTGGTTATGAGTTTGGATCGTTTTTTTTTTTGTTTTTTTGTTTTGTCTCATTATCCAATTTTTTTTTTCTTGGTAATGTTTTCATCCAGGTTATCTTTCTTTCCAAGAAATTCAGGAATTTCCTCCTTCTTTTAAATTTTGACTCCCATAATTCTGATAGAAATTGGTGAGTTTCTTTTGGGACATAGTTCATAACCTTAAAATTTGTATGATTGTATGTGTTTATAAACTCAGTAAATTTCTATATATGTTATTCCAAAATCGTTTGAAAATGAAATAACACTAGAGATTTTTTTTTAATTCTATAATTAAATTTAAAGATTTAGTTGCTGTGTTTGAAAATGGTAATTCCTGTGTGAGATCTAAATATATTTTTTATTTTTTAAATAAATTTATGACCATATATAGATATATACATATATATTTGTGTGCATATATATATACATATGTAATCACAGAAATATACATTTATATATTTATACATACATACACAAATATATATATATATATATATGTCATAAAAAGACTAATTTAAAAAATATGGTCCGATCATATATAGGATATATATATGTTTTTCAAATATATATATATAATAAAGAGGTTATAGTAGTTCCTATGAAGAAAAAAGAAAAGTATATTAAAAAGAAGAGAGAAAGCGCAAAAGTTTTTGGTTGTAATGTGGATTTTTTAAAAAAATATTATGTTTATTTTCCATAATTTTGTTACACAGGTTTACGGTCTCAATGACCTTCATCAAATTTTCACATATTATTAAAAAAAAAATTTTTTTTTTTTTTGTTTTTTCAATGTTAAATATTCTTGATATGAAGAAATTCTCTTTTTTTGTGTAGTAGTGACCCAAATGTCTTTCTTGAACTGGCAGTGAAAAGTTCTGTGTGAAGTGTTATAAAACAATTAAGATTGGTCCAGAAATGGTGAAGGAATTATCATATTCTTATCTTTAATGACCCCTGTGTGTTCTTAGATCTATTTCCATTTTCTTGGTTTTGTCAGCATGCATGTTGTATATATATATATATGATATATGTATATTCCTCTCCATACATACACACTGTCTTATTACGAAGAATTAAAATACATTTGTACACATACACACATATATATATTATTGATATATATATATATATGTTATAGATATATATATATATTTGTATATATATAGATATATATATATACATTTGTGTGTATTATATAACATATTTGCGTGTATATATATATATATATATATATATATATATATATATATTAATGTATATATATATAAAATTAATGAAATTTAAGTGATGACTCTCATGCATCATAAGTGTTGTTGCTTTTATCTCACTAGAAATTTAAGGTTTAAATAAACAACAGACTTCTTCGATAGGCGACCCGACTGAATATGATCAGTATTCGGCCCTTACCCAGAGTAATTTGCTACTAGTTTTAGGACGTGCTTTATATAAATTCCCCCAGAAAACAGCGATCAATCAAGTCTACACTTGGGCTATTTGATGTTATAAATCGCGTCGGGTATGCCTTGTTGTTTGGTTTTTTATGAGTCCAAGACAAAAAATTCTTCTAAGAACAAATAAATAAATAAACATTTAATCAATGAATATATATAATTGTCATTAATAGATTACCCAAATGCAACAATTATTATATTGGATTGTTTTAAAACTTAACACACTTTCTCTTCCCGATTGCCTTTGAAATTTTTATCTATTATTTATTTGTATGATTCTTTTATATAATTTCTTTTTATATTTATATAAATATAAATATATTATATATAATGATTAAATATGACTTAAGCAAAACTATTTACAAAAAAAAAAAAAAAAAAATCCAAAAAGAAAACAATATGGATATTTGGGATATATGATTATATATAATATATATATATATCTAGTTTGAAAAAAAGAAAAATACCATCCCTTGATACCTTGCTTAAAATAAATTAAAAGCAAGAATATTTTGATATTTGAATACTTTAAAAAAAAAAAAAATTGTAATAATGTAAATTTTTTAGTTAAAAAAAGTTACTCCTAAAAATTACCCTTAATGGAAACTGATTGAAAAAATGATTTGTATAAAAAAAATCCCCCTATAAAAAAAAAACGAAAAATAACGTGTAAGTAAGAAAAAAAACATTGTGAGAAAAGATAAGGAAAGATTATTATGTAAAAATATTTTTATTTTTGACTTTTTTCTATGCTCGAAGAACTTCTAAAACTTTTCTTGAAGTCGTTGAACATCTTTTATTTATGAACTAAGATTGTTTTAATTTAATAAGTTATTTAAAAACACTGTCATTTTTAGTTAATTTTCGACATCTATATATACAATTTTATCAAGTGATATATACAAAATCTATACACTTTTTAAATATTTTGGTAATGTTGGTATTTAAATTTTGTTCATCTTTCTGGCATTAGAAACGTTCATATGTTTAGTAGTTTTTGGTCGGCTTTTAAGATATTTATCCACAACCATCTGGTGGCCTAAGTTTTCGTTTGGACTTTCCAGGATCCTTTTCTTTCTATCATAAACCTTTTTTTTGTCCAGTTATCATTTATAGCCAGTAAAAATAATATATTTGAATATTTTAAGGATTATTTCTCGTGCCAAATCTCAACCTTAAACAATGTTTATATATATAAATATTTATATCTATTTAGTTCTGCCTCATAAAGAGTCTTGATTTTATCTGTGCTTTCTCTATATATTTCTAATATATTGTTTACATGATAATCAAACAAAATAATAGAAATTTTGGAATCCGTATTTTATATGTTATATTTATATATTTTAGGTTTGGATTATATATTTGTATATAATTTATATTAACATATATATCGATAACTCATCTATGAATCCGATGGTTTTTTATATATATATGGGATATTAACATAGTTTTATATTTTTTTGAATATGAAATATAACCAATGGATATATATAAGATATTTGGGAAATCTATTTATTTTCATTTAAGATAGAATCAAAATAATTATTGCTGTCAAATGTTATAAAAGAAAGCGATTATTCTTGATGCCATATTTTCTCTATAAGTATGTATAGAAAATTGTAAGCCCTCACTGAGAAGAAGGCTGCACAACTTGAATTTATTTTCAATAAATATGTTTTTGGCCGACATATATAGATAATAGATTTCGTAAATTGTAATTGACATAACCAGGAATCTAATTTAAAGAAGTCGGTTTTCAAAAGATCTTGATAAATAGATATTTTCGCCGATCTAAACATTCCAAGATAGTCCATGCGCCCTGCTGAAATAACATATAGATTTTTGTCATCCGCTTTGAAACCATCCCCAAGATTAGAATATTGAGTCCTAGATATTACATGTAAAGACAGATAGTTGATTTTTCCAAATATGAAGGAATCAGTCTAGGTACCAGCTTCCCTGCGAAGATATGAACCCACTATTGATTTTATCCTGATTCCCTTTGCTGAATATATTCCAAATAGACATATATAGATATATATATATATATATATATATATATATATATATATATATGATATGTGTGATAGTGTGTGTATTTTGTGAATTTCCACGCCTATAATCTTTGGGATTTATGGAGTTTTATACTAGTAAGTTTTTTGTATGTAAAACCATGAACTCTATGAAAAGGCCCCTGAATGGTAAAAATGGTATGAAATAAGTTCCAAGGAATTTTTAACCATCTACTGAACTTATAAAAATGATTGCTGACAAAATTAAAAGTCAAGAATGGGAACGCTATGTTTTTGGAAAAATATATAAAACTAGTGGGACTTCCTCCATGCAATGATAAAAACGTATAGATTAAAACGCCCATGGCAATTTTCATTTAAATTGTTATTTATTGCTACCACGAGTTAAAATCAATGGGTATAGCATCGATAGTTCATTTTGTCCTTGCTTGAGCAACCTATTAATACTTTCTATCCTATTTTTACTTGGATTATAGGCCAACGTCTGGATTATAAAGTCTATTCTGAAAAAATGTTTTACTACATATTTTTTTTTATTACCACTGATCTTCATTTTTTGGATTGAAATTCATTTTCTTCCCACTCACTCTCTAACCTGTGTAAATATTATCTACAGCCTTGACGTCCATATTTAATAGATTGGATAAATATTTAATAATTCTTTATTTATTGGCTTAATTTTCCGTTTATTCCAAATAAAAATATAAAACTTTGTTACAAGTCATATTATTTTAGTTCAAAGCAAAAAGATTGTCTGACAGTTGACATTATGTAAAATGTATTGTCGAATTCTGATGATGAGAATATAAATTTAAATTGTAAAACATTGATGATAATGAATTATGGAATTTTCTAAGGTAAAATTTCCAGAAATTTGAGCCCTGCGACGTAATGTTATTTTTTTTTAACCCTTCTGCTTGACATTTATACAGTATCGGTTTTATGCAATCCATTAACAAAAAATAGTTATAATTTTTTAACCACCGTTCAACAGGTGGGCTCACCTTTTTTTCTCCTTGCATCCTTATTAATTGGGCAATACTCTTTATCTACCAACGCAACCAGGTGGTTCTGCCTTTTTTTTACTGTTCATCTATAAAGGTCTATTTTTTTTAGAGAAAAGCGATAGGCATTTTTCCGTAAAAAAAATTTTTGGCTTTCTGTACTCAGTAAAATTATACATTGAAACTGCAAATATTTCAATCTAGTTCTCTTCTTTGGCATCAAAAACTTTATCTGCCACCGCCATTGTTCATCACAAAATTATCTCGCTGTAAAATGAAATGAAACTTCCATAAACAAGAGGAAAGGCCAGTAAGTTATTTTGTATAATTGTTGTAAATGCAAACCACTCAAAGTATCTGATGAAGAAGGCACATTTTAAGGCGCCATTAACCATCTATTTGACTTCAAATCTTTGGCATCCTATATGTCGAAATCAATATCTGGGAGTTTCATAAAAATGAGGCGATCATTAAATCCTAATTCCTATATCTATTCTTTATTCTGTAAATAAAATTATAGAGTTTCACTCATATATATATATATATATATATATATATATATATATATATATATATATATATATAAATTATTGGACCATTGTCCTCAACGTTTGTCGTTGGATATTTATCATTTTAACGTTTCGAAAACTTGTACATCCGGCCTTACTTTCAGGTGGTTATAATTTCGCAAAATTGAAAAAAAGACTTTTGTTTTTAAATAAATATCAATTTGAAAAACTTTCTTTAGACACATCGTTCCATGGATGTTTGATGGATGTCACGTTATCAAAACAAATCTCCTGCTAATTTTTGAAAAGACGTTGTTCTCCACTGCCTATAACATTTTAAATATCTATCAAACGTTTTGATCCACTTTTGGGCATTTAATCGTTCCTAGCATGTCTGTATGAATTTATTGCATTATAAACCTGAAACGTCCTCAGAAATCATTTTTTCGATTTGATAAAAGAAAATATTTATTTGAAATTCTTTTAAATATGTATCATAAACCAGTAATATTTAACTGCCAAACAGAAATTATACTGTTTATTTACATTTTGAATTTATTATGATGCTTCTGCGCCGAAAAAAATGCATTGATAACAGCAAAATTGCATATAAAATTGGTAAATATATATGTTTGTAACTGTGTGTGTGTATATTCTATATATATATGGAAGTGTTATATATATATATATATGCTGTATATATATATATATATATTATATTAATGTGTTTTTGTGTGTGTATATATATATATATATGTATATATATATCTTACTTATTATAAAACGCAGGTTGTGTGTGTGTGTGTCTGTAACGTTTATATGTTGGACCGAATTTCCTACATTTTTTTACCGATTTCAACAAAACTTCACAGGACTACATAAAATTACCTTGTGGTGGTTCTAACGGGACCGAAAATGGGAAAAAATCACAGTTGTTTTTTAATAAAATCAATTTGAAAACACGATTAAGACACATCGTGAGAATGAAAGGGGACAACTCACCCACGAAAATGTAAACAAAAGAGCATAGCATGATGAAAAAAGACGCCGAACTTGACGAAAACAAAATTTTATCGTCTAATGTTCATATTATTATTAAAGAGGAAAGATCAAAAGTATTTTGGGGGTATTTTTTTTTTTTTCATTTTTTTTTCCAGGTTCCTAGCACGTCTGAAATTTTCATTAAAAATATTTTTTTTTTTGGTCAAAAAAGGACAGATTAATCATTTTCAATCATTTTTTCGATTTGATAAAAAAGATTAAAATCTTATTTTGATATTCTTTTTAAAATCAATTATCATTTTTTCAAAAAAAAATTTTAATAAAACAGATATTATACTGTTTATTTAAAATATTTTGAACCAAACTTAACTTATAGCTTCTGCGCCGAAAAAATGTAATTTGAAAATAAAACAAAAAAAGGTCATAACCTTTTCGCGTCGCTTGACGATTGACGAAAGGCATTCATGACGTTTAGATAACTTACGGGAGGAGAATTCTTTCTACGGATGGAAGGAAGTGAAATTATTTAAAGTGAACAAATTATTTACCTTGTTACTTTTAAGGAAAACTTTCAGCGCTCTAATTTTTTTTTTTTTTTTTTTTTTTTTTTTTGTAAAATCCAAGCATTTTTACGTTTACGATGCTTTATGGAAAATATAAAGAAATTAAAAAATAAGACTGTTAATAGTGAGATTAAATTTCATAAGAAAAAAACTCGGTATCTAATTAATTTATAGTACCTTTCTTTATGAAATTTTATCAGAAGTGTACATAAAATACTATAATTTTATGTACATTTATTACATTTTACTGTGTTATTTGTATTTCCATTCATTTTATTATTAATTTTGATATTTCATTTATGGAAAAATGTCATAACTGAGATTAATATAAAAATAAGATCATATAAATTAAAGTTTAGCAGTAGTTAAATTTCATAAGATGATACTGTTACTTGTAGGTACCCTTCTCAGTTGAAATTGAAAACTCAAATTAACTTCTCCATACGTGTTTCGCAAAAGTAAAGGGCTTAACAGCGGAGAACAATGCTGAACTCAAATAATGCAACTAAATTGTATTCTGGTTGGTCTTCCGTACTTGATAATTACTGTCCGACTATAAACACAAAATTACATTTCTTAATTACCATGGCTAATCTGATTGGTCCAAATTATACAATTTTCAAAGCGCTAGACAATGACAATCTCACAAAGGACATTTTGAAAGGTTGATGTTGCTTTTAACTAATTTTAAAATATTTTTAAAATTCAATTTAAACATTTTTAAAATTTCTTTTTAAAATTAAAGAAATAAGAAATAATTGTATTAAAAATTCAATTTTCATTGAAAAAATTTTTTTTGCTTTCAGAAAATATTGTCCATATTCATAAAAACAAATTAAAACAAATAAAAGCGTTTGAAATTAAATAATATATTTGTTTTTATTGAGTTTTGTATGTTAAAATTCAGAGCTGATTTTCAGGTAATGGGTTCATTAAAAAAAAAAAACAAAAAAAAACATGATTTACATTCTTCAAAGCCTTGTGCTTTAAATATTGTAATCACTAAAACCGATGGTATCGGAATTTTTAGAGTTTTTCATAAAATTAGATATGGGGGTGTTAATAAATATAAAAAAATATTTCTGCCATGACTTTAATAAAAAAAAAACATATTTATAATAATTTCTATCATCTGTGAATATTTTCTGAAAGTTTCATTAACATCTGACAATTATTTTTATTTTTTTCAAGATTTTCCAAATTAATAGGTATAAATACAAAAAAAACGCGCTAAAAATTATTTATGTTATTTAGTATTCCTTATAGCAAAAAAATAAAAACAAGGTTTTTTAAATCAAAATTTAGAATATTCTAAAAGATGGAAAAATTTTTTTAAAAATAATTAAAAAAAAATTTGGTCTATCCTCTTCATAAAAAACATAAGCATTTTGACGATAAAATTTTGTTTTCGTAAACTTTGGCGTCTTTTTCATCAGACTATGCTCTATTTTTTAGCGATTCCGTGGAGGTGACTTACTAAAATAACCCATTACATTGACTTACTTGTGTGTGTGTGTGTTAGGAAAGGTATATATGAATCTTCTTTTTTCGAAGCTATTTTTAAATAGCAGGACAAACCAACATCCATTTTTTTGGATGGCAACTGGTCTTTCAAAAAGAAATGTCCTGCTGCGGGAAAAATGTCTGCCTTCATTTACATTCAAAATACATAGTAAAACTACCAACAATACCTATTTATAAGAATCAAATTCTATTCACCAATTTGCATAACTATGACTAACAATATGTAGTATTTAGCTTTGTTTTTTCATGAAATAGTAGCTGTCTGTTGAGACAGATTTAGTGCAAGTTTTACAAATTTTATAGTAAAATGACCAACAATGTATTTCATTAGTAGTTGAAAGCCTGAAATTGCGTTCAAAATAATTACATTTTGGCATTAAATAATCCCTAGAGGTTGATATACAACTAAACAAAATAAACCAAATAGCCAACACCAAAGAACACTTTTATGACATTAATCCATATAATATACTACAATTTCATAAAGAAATCAAACTCTATTCCAAAATATAACTTTAAAAAAACTCTAACATAAAACATGCATATCTCTGTCCCCAGTAATTATGTCCGCTCAAAAATATATATGCACTAAAGCTGAGTATCATCTACCATGTATTCAATTGTGAAAGCAGAATAACAATTATCATATTTGTATTGCTTCAACGCCCACAAGAAAATTAAACTCCTGCACTAAATAACCCATAAGGTGTTGATATGTTTAAATAAACAAACGAAGTTTGCATACAAATATACGGTGACAAACAGAAAAAAACATGTGAATTGACTATAATAAAATTGTCGCATCCACACGGACCCACGACGACTAGAGATACAGACCATAAAATATATTTGGCTGATTTGACGACATGCAAAATATCCTCTTCCCAAGTTGTTGTTTCACTCTATAATTTCCTGAGGATGATGAGAATAAACAACGAAATATTAAAAATCATCGCCATATTCTTTCAAGCGTATTTAGTTAAAAACATAGTTTAGACGAACTACGTTCTTTACTTCCACCATTTCTAACCTTCACAGCTAGGACTCGCCATGTTACGCACATTTTAGTTCCCCACCCTCATTCCCTTCGTATTTCATTGCTCAGATGTAAGTTTTACTCAACGGCTTCTTCCTGCGAACCACTGCTTTGAGGAACCGACTCCCAAGTGAACGCTTCTCCGATCACTACTATCTTAACTTGTTCAAGTCTAGGATTAACCGTTATCTTCCCCATATATCTCCATAAACTGTGCCTCTTACTCTGTAACTCTCTACCTCGAGTGACTCTTGGGTCTTGTAAAATGTCAGTCATTTTGTTTAGGTAAAGCAAAAATCAGAAGCGATTGAGATGTGGTTCTTCAGGTGGATGTTGACAATCAGGACATTTTAAAAACTAAAAGAAATCGTATAGTTACAATCAGAATGAGACTGCTGAAATATCTGGGTCACATAATCAGGAAAGAAAGCTTCGAGAATTTAAGACTCGCAGGACATACTGAAGGGAAGAGACAGGGAAACGAGTTTGGTAACTGAATGGAAGAACAAAGATGCAGGAAGATAGTAAAAGATCAAGAGTTACTAAGAGCAATAAAATAAGTTGTGGAGAGTTGTAATCGCCAATTTCCTGAAAGAATACGGCATATAAAAGAAGATATAAATTTATTTTGTGGAATTTTAAAATTGCATTGTAGTAGTTTGTCGTTAGTTCGTTGTATTTAGCTTTGTTTTTCATGAAATAGAAGTTGTCTGCTGAGACAGATTTAGTGCCGTGTTTTAACACCGTAAGTTGCTACAAAACCCTAATATTAAACCAAGAACTGGAATCATGTTCTTAAATAGCCTTTGTAGACTTTCATATACAAGCCATACATGATGTCCAACTCATTCAGAAGTTTTTTTTTAATCATTTCACCTCAAGTAAGGCGATAATGCCACTAACGCGTTAATAAAAGTGAAAGAGAATGAATATTTAGCGAGGCGAGATGAGGAGAATGACAAAAAAACAGGGTTAAGGAAGACAGAAAATGGCGTTGCATTTACATTTTTGCACGTGGCAGGGAAAGAAGAAATAGAAATGGCGAGAGGTTCGAGGAAAAAAAAACCCATTTAGAACAGAACATACGGTTGCATCTCGCTAGTTCAGCAGTAAAATGGTAAGACCTAATTGCTAATCTAGTATCACCACTAGAACAACTAAGATGAAACTATTTGTAGAAAAAAGGGAAGTTACGCCATGTCGGTGTGAAAGTGACCGAAGTCGAGATGACAGAACAGGATCGATAACATTCAGTCAGTTACGTGTCTTTTGATACATCACTGACGAGGCAGATTTTTTTGATTGCCATTTCTTTCTGCGGTAGACCAGTTGCCATCCAAGGCTATAGAACCCAGTCTGTCCTGCTATTTACCCATAGCAGGGGAGGGAAGAAGAGGATTCATACCTTTCCCAAGGGTATTAGCACGTAAGTGAATGTAATGGATTCGAATGGAATTCGAATTCAAATCTCCGATTCCTCAATCCCAGCCACTGTCCATTACTCCACCAGACCCATATTAAGAAGACTAAATTTATTTAATTTTCCAAATTCTTAGATTAAACATTTTCCTCTTCTTCTTCTTCTTCTTCTTCTTCTTCTTCGTTCTTCTTCTTCTTCTTCTTCTTCTTCTTCTTCTTCTTCTTTTCGTATTCTTCTTTTCTTTTCCTTCTTCGTATTCTTCTTCTTCGTATTTTTCGTATTCTCTTCTTCTTCTTCGTATTCTTCTTCGTATTCTTCTTCCTCGTATTCTTCCTATTCTTCTTCGTATTCTTCTTCTTCTTCTTCGTATTCTTCTTCTTCTTCTTCTTCGTATTCTTCTTCGTATTCTTCTTCTTCGTATTCTTCTTCTTCGTATTCTTCTTCGTATTCTTCTTCTTCTTCTTCGTATTCTTCTTCGTATTCTTCTTCGTATTCTTCTTCTTCGTATTCTTCTTCTTCTTCTTCTTCGTATTCTTCTTCGTATTCTTCTTCTTCTTCTTCTTCTTCTTCGTATTCTTCTTTCTCTTCTTCTTCTTCTTCGTTCTTCTTTTTCTTCTTATTCTTCTTCGTATTCTTCTTCGTATTCTTCTTCTTCGTATTCTTCTTCTTCGTATTCTTCTTTCTCTTCTTCTTCTTCTTCGTATTCTTCTTTCTCTTCTTCTTCTTCGTATTCTTCTTCGTATTCTTCTTCTTCTTCTTCTTCGTATTCTTCTTTCTCTTCTTCTTCTTCGTATTCTTCTTCGTATTCTTCTTCTTCTTCATTATTCTTCTTTCTTCTTCTTCTTCTTCTTCTTCTTCTTCTTCGTATTCTTCTTCTTCGTATTCTTCTTTCTCTTCTTCTTCTTCGTATTCTTCTTTTTCGTATTCTTCTTCGTATTCCTCTTCTTCTTCGTATTCTTCTTCTTCGTATTCTTCTTTTTCTTCTTCGTATTCTGCTTTGTATTATTATTATTATTATTATCCCCCTCCTTTATGTTACTTTTATTGCAGCGCACAAAATATTCTTTACATTGTACAATCGTCATATGAATAGCATGTCTGGAAACTCGTATTTAGTTTGTCTAAGTTTAGTTTGATGTGACACTCAAACCTACAAATTTGGTAAGTTTGGTGTGACCCCGAAATTTACCAATTTGGTCATGATGATGAACGAACAATCGAGGTTCAGATTTAATCATATTAATAATGTACTTCTCTTCTGATTCTTTTCTCCTTTTTTCTTTTCTTATATAACTAAATTTGAACTTTATCTGAACTCTCTCCGTGACTCATTTAGTAAGGTATCGGTCATGCAAAACGGGATGCCAGATCAAATTGTTGCCAGAAGCCACATCTTTAGTTTCGATCCATGACGTTTTTTTAAGAAAAAAGATAATGGACCGGGGAACAGCACTCAAGGCCGACCGACACTCGCGAAGGAAAACCGATTGATCCCGGGGTTTACGACTGCGCTCAACCCGCGAGATGGGGGAACTGATCGTAAGGCCAGGGAACTCGTCCCTAACAATCCCCTCCAGAATCGGATCTCCTCCAGTCAATGCGCGGCGTAGGAAAACCAACCTAGAGGCACGGATGTGACTCGGCAGGTGCGATATTCCCAGCCCCCCCATGACACGGACGTTTACTGCAGACTCGTCTGTCGACCCGGTTCCCGCGTCCCCTCCATAAAATGGAGGATAGCGATCGCTCGAGCGCCTTCTTGTGGATCTTACAGAGAGGAAGTACGGACAATCGATAAAGAATCAGGGGGAAAATGTATGTAGCACACACCTCCGCCCTGCCTTCACGAACAACCTCCGTCGATTCCAAGTCTGACCGGCGGAATCGACCTTTGCTCGTACTTCAGACCAATTCTTCTCCAGCTGCAGGTCAGGCCCAAACCACACTCCAAGAATGCGGACAGGACCGTCTGTCCAACTGAAGCGGCCCGGAAGAGCGACCCCTTCCAGGCACTTAACCACAAGCCGAACGACTTGTCGCGGTTTATTTTGGCCCCTGTCACCTTCTCGTACCGATCAAGCGCCTTCTGTACCGCCTCAATGTCGTTGCGGGACGATACGAGAGCAAATATGTCATCGGCGTACGCGGAAACCCTGGCTCGTGACCCTCCAGAAACGGCAATTCCACGTAGGGCCGGACTGCCGGTCTCGTCCTTCAGCCGGCGAAGGAGAGGCTCCAACCATGTACCGCTCGCTATTCGATCGATCCAGGGCCTCCTTAGCTAAGGCTATCTCTAGGGGATCCCCCCAGCCACCGCCTGGGAATAACTCGCTTTAAGCGTCTTCACCTTTTCAGCTCTATCTAGAGCGAGCCGTTTGCTGAAATCAGTGGTGAAGGACCTAATCCTACATTTAAGGCGTTCCCACCATCTATTCCCGATAACCGCCCCTACTAGCTCCCGCTGCACTAGTCTAATTATCTGCTCCTGGAAGTCCCGCCTGTCCAGTAAAGACAGATTGAACTTCCAGTACTCAGCCATTCTAAGCCTATTGTCTAACGCTACCCGTGCACAAACGAGTTTGTGATCCGAATAGTGGAACGTATGGCAATCTAGTAGTTCTATGTCGGCTCTTCTCACTAACATTCTGTCAAGGTAGCTAACCACCTTGTCAAAAAGGCCAATTAAGATCCCACGTCCACATTTTTTCCTCGGGATGATCAACCCGGTATCTATCGACGAGACCATAATCGTCGATCAGATCGACCAGGCTGTGATCACCCCCTCTCCCACTAGCACCCCGCCCCCTGTCTAACCTGGGGTCCAGGATGGCATTCCAGTCCCCCATTAAAACTAGGCGCGTTGAATCCACCAGGAACGGCCCCAACCGCCGAAAGAACGAGACCCGCTCCCCTTGGTCATTGGGCGCATAAACCGCAACGACCGGAACGAACCACTTTTCACGGCAATATCGGCCACGATCAACCGGCCCTCTGCATCGGTATGCACAAGGTCCACCTTCGCATCGAGAGTACGTCTGACAAACAAAAAACACCTCTGGCAAACCGGTCCCCATATGCTGAATAAACGACAAAGTCATCCTCCAGTACACACGCATCGGAACTGCAAACAAAGTGGTCTCTTCGATCGCGGCGACATCCACATCAAGGACAAGTGGGTGAAAGGACCCCGACGGAATGTCCTAGGCTTCCAGTGCCCTAACTCAGTCGTTATCCGACCGTCTGGGGCAATCCCACCAAGGGAAAGTTAATTTAGCTGCCAGGCATATGCAGAGGATGGGCAAAACGGGAACCCTCCCTGCACAGAAATGTGATAGTTTTTTTCAGTTCTGGTGTTCCTGTCTCCAGGATTCTAATGTCCGGGAACACCTCCCTACATTCCTTCAGGAAATACCACACTTTCAAGTACCCCCTCGTGTCCCTAACACAAGTAGTGATACCAGGGGCCTTGGGGATCTTCTGTGGATTTGCCGTCCACCGTCGTAAATTTGAAGAGTGGACCTAGTCGGGCTCTTCCAATGTGGAGGGACACGTCCTCTAATTCTTTCCTGTCCACCTTGCAATTAGGGTCGGGACGAAAAAAAAAAGCCTTTTTTTCTTTTTTCTTTTTATCTGGGAGGGGTGGAGGAAGGGGCAGATGTGAGCAGTGGGGTGGGAGTGCCATATGGGGTGGATAAAGAACATGAAGGAGGAGGCTGACGGGGAGGGCGACGAACCCGGGAGGGGAAGAGGACGACTCTTGATTGGGATTCCGCCTGGATTCTGAAGTTGCTGGAGGATTGGGAGCTGGGTGTCTGAGTGTCCATCCTCCTTACTTTGTCCGCTGCGCTGACTTGGTGTCCTTCTTCTTTTCCTCCTCATTTTTTGAGGCATTTGTTCCTGCCTCCATTTCCCCCGTCAGACTGCTGTTGCTTGCTTTGTTGTTGTTCATACAAGGTAGTTGCTCTGATTTTCTGCAGTTGGCTCGTCTGTTGCTGTTTGGAGCTTAGCTTTGGTGGCTTTTTTCTCTTTGCAGCTGTTTTTCTGCTGCTTTTTCTTCTCGGATTTTTCCTTCTCCTGCCCCCCTTTCTGCTTGGGCCGTTCCTCAGACCGCTCATCTGGCTGCTGCTGTCTCTCTTTGAGTTTCGCTTCCCTCTTCTTGGGGAGAAGGCCCTGTCCTTCCTCCTGACCCTTTTACTGTCTTCCACTCACTCTCTGACTCCTTCTCCTTCGCCACATTTTCAGGGACCGTCGTTGCTGGTGTTTTTGTTGTTACCGCTGCTGCTGAGGGGGCTGCAGAGGGAGCTGCAGGCTTAGAGTTCTTGTTGGGACATGCCTTCACCATATGTCCCAGAGTGCCACAGGTCCAACAAAATGGTTTGCGCCCCTCTACCACCACCAACCCTCCTATCTCGACATATCATGACATTCGGTATTTTGGCGAAGGTCTGCCTTTTGAATGTAACCTGCAAAATCATGTCCCCCGTCGCTATTCCTGCCTTGCTGATAATGGAGTACACCTCTTCCACTGGACCATATTTGGAGAAAAAGGCCCCCATCTGGTCCTCGCTAATGTCGGCTGGCACCTCATGGACCGTTATCTTGGTCTTTCTTGTGCCCAAATATTCCGTTTGGAGCCTTAGCGACGCTGTGGTCAATGTGCTCCCGCCAGACTCTTTGCCTCTTCTTCAGGTTTTAACAACGTTGAACCTATAATAGACTTTACCTTTGAAACTGTAATCAACTATACTCTCCTTTCTAGTTATCATGTTACAAAAAAAAAAAAAAAATTTTTCCATTTATAGAAAAGTTACTAACAAAAACGACCTGGTCAGCTTCTACTAAAACCACTCCTCTAAAATTAAATTTAGTATAATTATAGGTTTCTATTAAATAGCATTAAGAATTTGCAGGGCCCACTATTTACCCAAAGATAAAACATACATAGAAAACACATTCAAAAAACCACAATATCCATATCACGACATCCAAAACGCAAAAAGAAAGGCATACAAAATATACCACCGCGACAAAAATATCATCATCCATAATAATAATTTATACAAGAACAGATGCATAATACTGCCTACCAATTCCATAATGTCTACTATACAGAACAACCTGTCCCATCTAAACAACATCCAAATAATCACAACCACTTCCAAAAAAAATTATGTATATAATCAGATCTATAAACACCCATAACAATAATATTTCAGAAACAGGCATATATAAAATAAATTGCCAAAACTGTTCCTCACAATATAATGGACACAAAAAAAGAGGCCTCATAAATAACAATTTGACATATGCACTGGTCATACATAGAAATAAATTCAAACACAATTTTGATCTTAAAAATGCTAAACATAGGAAAAGAAAATAATTCACCCAGAAGGAAAATCCTCGAGTGCCGCCATTAAATATCATCCAAATATTACTCTACGCCCACTGATTCTCTCCCCAGTCTCACTTTTTTTCTCATAGAATCACTACTCTCCCAAACCAACATATACAACAGATATATCAAGAAATAAAAAAATATATTTGAATTCGTCATCACAACGATTCAGAAAATATTTCTACATATGAAAATTCTCTTCAAATATTAAAAGTAAATGACATAATTTTTCAGTTTACCTAATAAATATATATGAGCGTTTCTAAATTCTTCTGGTAACTAACAACATTTTGTTTTTATTTATAGATAGTATCCACAAATAAATTCATTTTGTTCTTTAAAGTACGAAGTGGACCCGGGGCAAGTCATATTCATATTGTCTTTTTCTACAGATTAATTATGAGAATTTTTAACATAATATATATATATATATATATATATATATATATATATATATATATATAGACAACAAATATTATGAAAGACAACATCATTTTGTGTCGATTAATTTTATTAATCCCTTTTAAAATTACGAATAATCCTTCCCAGACATGGAAGAAATTCCGTCAGAAATGTTCATTTCAAAAGAAAATTACACGAAATGTGGTCCAACCTTTCGACATTCTTAAGTCATCGTCAGAGTAGGGAGGATAAATGGTGAATTCCTCCTTATCTGAGAAGGATTATTCGCAATTTGGAACAGTTGATCAATAAAATTAATCGGCACACAATTTCTGTTATCTTTAATATATATATATATATATATATAATTCATGAATCATTCACACAAATGTCTATTTGTGTGAATGATTCATGAATTTATAAATTATAATTTGCACCTTTTATTGAAATATATATATATATATATATATATATATATATCAAAGGAAAACAGAAAGCTTTTGTGGAACCAACTTGGCAACTTTGTTGTATATATATATATATATATATATATATATATATATATATATATATATATATATTTTTAATAAAGGTACAAATTATAATTTATAAATTCATGAATCATTCACACACATAGACATTTGTGTGAATGATTCATGAATTTATATATATATATATATATATATATATATATATAAACCTAGTTAGCCAGACAGACCTGACGAAGGTTTCACCTAAGCGGATCGTCAGGATCCGCTTAGGTGAAAAACTTGGGAGCGATAGGTTTGTCTGGGCTCTCTAGGTTTAACTAGGTCTGCTCTACTTAACATATTGAGCACTTTATTTAGTTATTTTGCTTACTCGTATCGGGTTTTTTATCTTTTGGACTTTCATGCTAGACGATTATTTTCGGCTGACGTACATGTTCTTGGTTCTTTCTTTTTTTATACCTTTTTCCCTCTTTGGTATTGGTTTGATTATTCGCAAATCAAAACATTGAAGGTTTTCCGAACGAGTATAATTTCTTATACTTAGAAGATTATTACTATATATATATATATATATATATATATATATATAACATTCTTTAGTCCTACATATGGTTACATTAATGGAACATCATAAGGACTGAACTCACAGTGCTTGTTCTTTAGATATGCATACTAATCGTCTGACGCCAGAATAATTTCATATGAGTGTATGTACTTCTGCGCGTGTGTGTCTCTACACACCTCTGACCTTTCATGTCTGGACATTTTCTACCGACCTAACTAACCCTCTCAGTGTCAGAATCCTGCGAGACCTGAATAAAGGGAAATGTCAGACATGATCTGCATTGTAGAAAAGATTCTGCCCTCTGGGATTCGTCAATAATCAATGCGGCCGGCTATAAATGCGATTAATCTTCGATTTGCTTCGTGTATCGAATTCAAAAGCTCACTAGCAAAGACAACAACATGACAGGCAACACTTTCGGCCTTCAATTACCCGGGATGAATCAATTTGTCTTCTTCCCCAGCACAGCAACTGCATTATTCCGTTAGATCTTCAGTTTTGTCTTCAGCCCTAACTCCAATCCAAAAATCAGGAAAAGGAAATTTATTTTACCAGAAAAAAGATTATTTTTATTTATTTGCTCGGCAAATAATTGTTGCTCAAATCAAATAAGTGAATTTTCTAACAATAAAAACTAATTTATTTATAAATAAGAATGAAAAAATTAATACAAAGACAAAATTTGAAAGAATAATTTCTTCCTTAAATCTCATAAATTATTACTATTTAAAATCATTTTATTACCTACAATTGTACGATTGCCATTAATCTCATCCTGAATTACTGGGATGAGGAGTGATCCTTATTTACACTACTGTCCTCATCTTTACTATTGTTATCACAACGTTTCGGCCGTTTTGCCCCGCGGCTTTCCTCAAGTGTATATCGATCTGGATAACCTACAGAAAATACTGAATTGAACGAAAAAACAAATGGCGGCCATCGTAGCAGCAGTAAAAAACATGACAAACGGCAGGGAGTTTTGGCAGCTGCAACCTAATCAGAAATCACGTTAGCTTTAAAGCTTCAAGTTCTCTACAGCAATTTGTCCTACTCGATGAAAGTGTTGGTTTGTGAACATGATGACAGTGTTTGTCAGTTCAATCCTTGGTTCAAAAACAAACTGCACTTGCATTCTGGCCTTCATCAGGTGTATATCGGTCTGGGTAACCTACAGGGAATACTGCCAGTGTTCTCGTTCTATGTCTAAGGATTACTCGCCTAGTTCTTATTTTTTTAGTATTGCTCAGTTAATATTCACCCCAATTCCACTGAGACCAAATAAACTGCCCGGCCCTGAGATTGAACTCACAATTACTATATCCCCAAATCCACGAACCAACGCCCTTATCTACTACTTAGAGTCTTAAACTTAACCTGCCTGATCGCGAAAATGTCAACTCCTTTGGGTTACTCCATATCAAATTTTGTCACATTTGATGCGCACCCAGTGAGGATCGTGCTCAGGACTCAATAGTGATGACTTAACAGACTAGCATCGCTAGCCATTGCCCCGAGAAGAGGTGCCTGTCTTTCTACCTCTTGCCTAAATTTCTGAGACGAAACAGTGCCATTAGTCTATGAGACATGGGCTACTGGAAGTTGAAAGAGAAGGAAAACACTTTTAGAAGAAACCAGAAAACCAATCTATTATAACTTCCTATTGTAGGGTTATTGTTAATACACACACTCGTACTTGGTATCTAATGTAATTCGTATTCTCTATATGTAACGCTTAGGCTATTGCCGTATGCCTGTATAGTTAGTATAGTTACTGAGGTAATCCGCCGCTGGCGCCCAAGACAGGTATAAAGCGAAACTCCTCCTCCGACAAGCCGAGCTCCCTCACGTAGGGAATCCTTCGCGACCCCCTCCACTAAAAGACGATAGAAGACCTTCCTAGGCTGAGAAAGGTCACTGGACTGAGGAACGACCAACACTGCCGACCGACACTCGTGGAAGGAAAGCCGATTGATCCCGGGCCTTACGACGGCGCTCAACCCGCGAGACGGGGGACTGATAGTAAGGCTATAAACGCGTCCCTTTCATCAATCCCTCCAAATCGACTCTCCTCGTCAACGCGCGGCGTATGAAAGCCAACCTCCAGGCACGTTTGGGGACTCACCAAGTGTGGCATTCCCAGCACCCCATCACACGGACCTTTGTGCACAGACTCGTCTGTCGATCCGATTCCCGTGCCCCCTCCGTAAAATGGAGGTTAGCGATCGCTCGAGCGGCTTCCTGTGGTCTTTACAGAGAGGAAGTACGAACAATCGATAAAGGACAAGAGGGAAAATATATGTAGCACACCTCCGCCCTGCCCTTCACGGAGAACCTCCGTCGATGCCAAGTCTGACCGGCAGCATCGACCTTTGCTCGTACTTCAAATTTTTCTCCAGCTGGAGGTCGAGTCCAAACCACACTCCAAGAATGCGGACAGGGCCGTCCGTCCAACTGATGAGCCCCGGAAGATCGACCCCTTCCAGGCACCTAACCGCAAGCCGGACGACATGTCGCGGTTAATCTTGGCCCCTGTCATCTTTTCGTACCGATCAAGACTTTCAGTACCGCCTCAATGTTGCTGCAGGTAGACACGAGAGCAAATACGTCATCGGCGTACGCAGAAACCCTGGCTCGAGCCCTCCAGGAACGGCGATTCCGCGTAGCACCGGACTGCACGCCCTGTCCCTCAGCCGGCGAAGGAGAGGCTCCGATGCCAAAGCATAAAGTAGGGGCAACAATGGACAACCCTGACGGACCGACCCAGACAGCGCAAAAAGCGCTCGACAGCTTCCGTTCACCTGTACCACAGCACTGGGGAGCGATACAGGAGGCTAATCCAGCGGAAGAAGTCGGGGGCGAATCCGGCGGCCTGCAGGACAGCAGCAAGGTAGTGGTGGTCAACCCTATCAAATGCCTTGGACTGATCCAAATTGATCAGCGCGGCCTCATCGTCGTCTTTTACACCCTCTATGATCGTACGGATCAGATGCAGGTTGCTCTGAATTGTTCGGCCCGAACAAGTCTGCTCAGGACCCAACAGAGACTCGGCAATTGACTACAAACGCTCCTGCAGAATCTTGGCCAAAATCTTTAACTCTGTGTTTAGCAGAGTTATGGGTCTGTAGTCATCTAGTTTCCCCCCAACACCCTTGTCCTTTTTCAACAGCGAGATCACACTCCTGGAGAACCGGTGGGAGAGGGACCCCTGCCGGAACCAGTTTTTTGAACACCACAGTCAAAATCGGGACCAAGATGTGCGACAGCCTCAAGTACAATTCATAGGGCAAACCATACAGACCGGGCGACTTGCCTCTGCCAACCTTCTCCAAAACCGCGTAGACCTCGCCTTCCAGAATCTCTCCCACGCAGCTAGCTGCTTCAGTCGACGAAAGCCTAGGAAAGTCAGCCAAATAGCTGCGAAATTCGTCCTCACGAAGACCAGGCTCCTTGTTAAACCGGCTCTCGAAATGCCACCGAAACGCCTCGCACATGTCGTCAGTGGCCCGAAGAGTAGGCCCTTCCGGGGATTTGACTTCACGAATGTAACGATCGCCACCTCGACGGACCTCTTCCCTGCACAGTTCTACGCCCATGTTCACAGCTTCGGAAGACATCTTGCTTAACCTATGTCTAATTACCTGACCCATGTAGTGCTCACTATTCAAACGATCCACAGCCCCCTAGCTAAGGCTATCTCTAGGGGTCCCCCAGTCACCACCAGGAAAGACTAGCTTTAAGCGTCTTCACCTTCTCAGCTCTATCTAGGTCGAGCCGTTTGCTGAAATCAGTGGTGAAAGACTGTATATATATCGTGTAACTAGTAGGTTAGTAAATGTCCTTTATAGCCACCAATAGAAGGTTAACAATCCAAGCCAACAGAACTATGTATCCGTCGTATAAAGGTGGCCATCTTTTTACTATCCCTACCGGAATGACCAGTGCCAACTAAGATTTATGCTCTGCTATTTTGCTGCGATACCCACTGCTAACCTGAACTACGCTTTCCTACTGTCTGCCGGATTCACTGCCCTCTCTATACTCGAACATGACCGTCATGAATTTGTACATTGGTTCGAGCCCAGATCACGATTGAATTATGGGAGAATATATGTTTTATAGGCTACCTTTTTAATACAAAAATATTCCATGACATCATCCTTTGCAAAAGTCGACCAGGAAAAAGGGATGATGATTTATGGAAATAAATGCGACCGTGTTCGCTGAATTAATACAATTCCTGAACGAACTAGTTTTTCTGTTTAATGAGAGAGAGGCCAAGGACAATGGAAGCAAGGAGCTGTACAAATTTTTGCAAAATACTATTTGTATATATATAAGCCTAAAATTATTGCTTTATATACTGAACTAACCGCGTTAAAGAGACAAGAAAATGAATCAGTAACCAATTATTCGAGCAGAGAATGTCACAAATGCCTTAAAATAATGAGGAGAGACTATCTCGGATTGGCTGCTAATAGCCATGGTCTTAAAGGGTTTACCACCGACATTCAAACCATTCCACGACAGTTGAGAACGTCATTTTAAAAAAAATTCGTAAACCAGTTCCTCAAACCGATCAGACTATGCTCCCCTAAGCTATTAAGAACAAGGGCTTTAAAGACAATTTAAACGTTATATAAGGAAAACGAAATAAAAAAGCGTTATATCGTTTTTGTTTTCGTTGGGGTATGCTTTACGGAATATTCGTGCGAAATCTCCAATTTTGCACATGGAATGAATATTGCAAAATGTTGAAAACTTCTTCCAATGGACGTACTGTTTGCCTTTTCCTTTGATTGGGTTTTTTGGCCCCTAGTTATAATTCTTTTTTTTTCGATATCGGGTGCGACAAATCATGTAATTCCAGATGAAACAAAATTTGTTAATTTTGATTCCAAATTTGAGCTCGACTCACATTTTATCTAGTTAGCTGACGGGACCAGAGCTAATAATTTTAGTTTTAAAAAGAGGTGACATAATATTTATCTACGAAATACTAAAGGAAATATTTGTAAATGTTTATTAAAAAAATCTAAATTATATATTCCTAAATTTAAAATATGCAGACAGAACTGAATTTAATGCAAAATTGGACGTTTGTAAAAACAAGAAAAGTATTAAGTCCTGAGATGACAGCTACGCACGACTTAAGAAACATTGGCATAAAATATTAGGCCAATGCAAGCATGAACTTCTAATGTTAAAAGAATCTTAAAAATTAAATATAGAAATGGAATCAAAATTACAAATCTAAAGGTTTTAAAATATATATATATATATATATATATATATTAAACTATATTGTAAATATTCAGGACTTATTATGAATATTTTTCTGAAAAATAAATATGATATTTCATATCTACAAAATCATTTATCCGATATCTCCTAATCCTGGAAAAGTAAAAATAATTCTGACAGATAATGGTTTTTAATTTATTTTAGACGAAAACCTCCTAATAAATGAAAATCTTTTTTTTAGATAACTTGTTATTATTCCTCCACCCAACGGAGTCGTTTAAAACGCTCTTGGAGGACACTTTTTGAAATGGCTAGATTTTGCCAATAGATCTAAGTTACCCAAAAATCTGGTGGGTTTACGAGTTAAATAACAATGTATGAGGGCAGGGGATAAATTCCGTAAATTTTTCGAGACAAAAATTTTGATGCAAATCTTGGAGTAATAAGTTTGATGGGGGGTTGATGGGAAGGTGCAAATTCGCGTTATCCGACAAGAAATAAATTCATAAATTTTTTTGAAATGAAGACACCTCTATTTCTAAATCAACTGTTGCAACACACTCCCCATTGTATCCCAAAGAACATATCAAGAAGTCTGTATTCTGTCAATATTTATACCAGCGTACTATTTAAAAAAATAGAAGAAATTAAATTCCAGTATCAAAGGACACTTTTCTGTTAAAGGCCCCGATGATAAAAAATTGAGCTCTCTGTGGATTCGTAAAAATAAACTGAGAATGGATCGCCAGTGCACAATGCAACGTTTGCAGCTCCTGCAATAGATATATGGGGATATATTCTATATATATATATATATATATTATATATACAAACATTAAGACTTAATAATAAATTTTTAATGCAAATGGATGCACATTATGGTAAATGGATACACCATATGGATGTAAGAAAGCTTATTTGAAAGCTTCAGATTGAAGAAATATACATAGAACCGTCAGAAGGTTTTGAAAAATAGTGATAATTATTGGAAACTTAAAAAAGTCACTATATGGACTCAAACAGATTCGGAAGAACATGGAATAATTTAAATATATTCTTATTTAATGAGACAATAATGTATATCTCCCCAAAATGTTTCATCTCTGTACACGAGGACATTTAATAATGAAATATTAGTAATTCTCTTTATTGGGTCGACAATATGTTAATTGCATCAAAAAGTGTGAGGAGGCGGCTCTATTAAAAATCAAAAATTATCTGGAAATAAGGTTTAAAATTCAGACCGATTTGGGTCATAAATCATGTTTTCTTGGTATACAGTTCGAATTTAAAGGCAATTCTTTCAATCAGAATCAATCGAGATACATGGAAAGGCTCTTGTCAAAATTAAGCATGCAAAATTAAAAACAAGAAAAATCCATGTGAAATGGTTCAAAACATAATTATGAATAATGCTGATGGTATAGCGGCGTGTGAGAAAGAATACAAACATTGGTTGAAAAGTCTTATTTACATAATGACATCAAAAATTCAGGCAAGATATCTGCTATGCGGTTCTCTAAGTTTCACCAAAACTTAAATAAACCAGGGACGTGATTTAACAACTGTTAAGCAAGTAAATATTACGTTATCTGAAGGGGACTAGTCAATTGCACAATATTTTGACAATCAGATAAACCATTAAAAATGGAAGGATTTTGTATATCCCATTGGGCCAACTCACCAGACCTATATATATAACAGGCTATTGCTTTAAAGCTAGATGGTTCCAATAATCAGTCTATTAATCAAAGAAACATAAATCCCTTTTTTACTTGTGAAGCTGGATATATTGCATTGTCAAAAGGAACACGAGTGGCTATTTTTTGCAATTTAATAAAAAAAATTACAACACTGGCCAATAACTGAGGGAATAATTATTGACTCAACCATCAGGACAGGGTATTCTTTGGCTTGTGAAATGACATTATTACATCAAAGATAAAAAACATATCGATATAAAATATCAGTTTGTTTTATACCAAGACAAATGAAAAACAGTACAAATTAAAACAAGTAAATCGGGAAATAATATGGTGGATTTATTTGTAAAAACCAATATTTAATTGAAGTATGGAAGGCCAATTCTTGTTTGGTACTAGAATCTTGGGTCTTTTATTGGTTTCCTGGGTGAGACGTAAACTGCATCCATTAAGTTCCTCTTGGTCCTTATTAGTCCTGGAAAAAACAAACTGGATCCATTAGTTACTGTCTTAAAATATTTTTATAGTTCAGTTTTTGGCATGAATGCGAGTCTTAGTTTCATTAACAACGTAAATATTCCTCGTTGGACATTTGTCTCTTCTATAACGTTTATTCTTTAACCAAGTGATAGTAACTTTTTAATGGGTCCCAGGCTATGGATAAAATTACAATTTTTTTACTTTTTTAGTAACTCTTGGATTCTGGTGCAAGGGATAGTAACTGTTTTCAGAATTCCCAAATATTAAAAAGTTGTACAATTTTTTCATTTTTTTGTTGTGATCACAACCCAAACTTATAATATTATTTTAATGTTTATTAATTTAAAAATTATTTTAACTTTCAAAAACCTTTTAATTTCATCCTATTAATTTTCTTTTGACAAAAAATTTTAATTAAAATTTGGAATTCGTTGTTTACATAATATTTAACTTAAAAAAAAAAAGAGTTTTAATTTTGGAATTAAAAACTTTTAATGCTTTGTATTTTTAAGCTGTAATATTCATAAAATAATTGCCAAATATAAAGTATTTTTGTCTTAGTTCTTTGAGGCTAAGATATTTGTAACTTCTATTTTTTAACATAGTAATCAAAGAAAGAAAAAATTTTTTAGTTTTTGTTCGTTTGTAAAGGTTTGTATATCAGAAGCCGCAGAACATTGTATCCGTCGTCTATATTTTGTTAATGTTTTAGTTTATGATTACCGGGACATGCCTCAATTCCAACTTGTCTGGCACCTATGACAGAAGGATTGAGACATGTAAACTCTAAATTTTCTTTGGTACTTGGGTTAGACGTGTTGAGAAAGTGAAGCCTAATGTTTGCGAAATATTCAAATGCCATAAATATAATCTATCATCAAATGAAAGCCAAATATTTAAATTTGACCAATATGATATATATGCATATATATATATATATATATATTTATATATATATATATATACTGAATACATTATCACAAAAGTGTACACATTTCAAATTTCTTCAAATATTTAAGTATATCTCTTCATGGGACAGCACTGAAAAAATTACCTTTTCACACAATGAAAAGTCTCTGTCTGAGCATATATAACAGAGTTAATTTCTTTTCCCCTCAAAATAACTCAAAATATCAAGCAGATAAATTAAAAGCTAAATCCCTAATAAAAAGTGAGGTACACCCCTAAAAGAAATCTAAACCCTAAAAAACTAAATTGAACTACTTTTCATTTCCCTCCAAAATGTCAAACCAACTCATTAGTGTAACTATGCCCATGTGTTCATGGGGAGCAAGTTAATTCAAATTTGTATAGCTCTAAACCCTCTCTTACCCCAAATCACTGAAAGTTCCAACAAAGGCACCAAATGGCAAAGAACTCTCTGAGGATCTTAAAAAACGTATTGTTGCACTACAAAAGATGGCCAAGGCTACAAGAAGATTGCCAACACCCTGAAAACTGAGCTGCAGCACAGTGGCTAAGATCATCCAGCATTTTAAAAAAAAAAAAAAGATTCAGAACAGGCCTCAGGTAGGTCATCCAAAAAAATTGAGCGCACGTGCTGAGCGTCACATCCAAATGCTTTCTTTGAAAGATCCCGTATACTGCTGTTAGCATTGCTGCAGAGATTAAAGAGATGGGATTCAGCCTGTTAGTGTTCAGACCATATTTCCTTTACATCAAATTGGTGTGCATGGCTGTCACCCCAGGAGGAAGCTTCTTCTGAAGGCAATCACAAGCCCTCAAACAGTTTGCTGAAGACATGTCAACAAAGCCCATTTACTGGAACCATGTCCTATGGTCTGATGAGACAAAATTTAATTTGTTTGGTTCTGATGGCCTTAAGCATTGGTAACCCACCAGGTGAGGAAATACAAATCAACCTCAAAGTAAGTACAGTCATGGTGGTTTTGAATGTCATGGTCTGGGGCTGCATGATGCTGCAGGTATTGAGAGTTACATTTCATTGAAAACAACATGACTCCAACAATACTTATGAAATGTAGCAGAGCATGATCCAAAGTAACCAGAAACTGGGTCGCAAGCATGTTCCAATGACAATGACCCCAAACACACATCCAAGACAACCACTGCTTTACTGAAGAAAAAAAAGGGGCCTAAGGGCTTTATATGTACATGTCTCAGACTTGAACCCAAAGAACATCTTTGGGACATCCTCAAGCAGAAGATGAGCAATGAAAATATCCGAACAGCTCTGCGAACAATTAAACATTGAGGAGTGGAAGAGCAATCAGTGACTACCTGTGAAGCTCTGGTAAACTCCATGCCCAGGAGAGTAAAAGGCAGTTTTGGATAATGATGGTGGCCTCTACAAAATATTGACAGTTGACATGTTGTATGTTAATATTGACAACTTTTCCTAAGATGTGTACTCAATTTTGTTGCCAGGATTTAGAATCATTAATGGCTATATTTTTATTTTGAGGGGAAAATAAATTAACTCTGTTATATATGCTGCAGACAGGCTACTTTTCATTGTGTCAAAGTGTAATTTTTTACAATGTTGTCCCATGAAGAGATATACTTAAATATTTGAAGAAATGTGATTATGTCCACTTTTTATAAAAAATATTTATATATATAATTATATATATATATATTTTAAAATATATCCAAGTAGCAAATATTTTTAAAAAAAAAAAAAAGTTCTGATATTTTTATTATTTTGTCAATCATTATAGAGTTGAAAAGATGGCAAAGACGTTTTAGATTATTTTTAAAATTTATGAACTTAATATTAATTTAGGCCTGAATGTTGTTTGTTTAATTAACAAAATAAAAATACTGTTTGATATGGAATATTGTTTCTTTTCTTTAATTCAATGCAAAAATCATGTTTTTGATGCAAGTCCTATATATTTCTTTTAATATATGGTTGCATAAAACAAATATTTTTAAAAAAAAAAAAACAAGTCTGTTAATGCAGCTACGAACAAATTACATCCTCCATTCTGAACCATTTGGGGCGTCTGATCGGCAAGCACTAAATTGTATATGGGACTTATGAAGCTACAATGAATATTTTAGCTCAACTTTTCAGCATTAATCCGCACTCTTGGACTATAGACCAATGTATATAAAATGACTATTTTTTTATTTCTCATTCCTTTAAACCTGTTTGAAGAAGATGGAGATTATAATTAAATGTTTTTCACAAATTTTTCTTGATAGCAATTGGTGTTTCATCTGATATATTTTTCCATTGTCTATATATATAAATGCTATATCCATATATATCAACTGAAATCTTTCTTTTCTGACCCTCTTGTTCATCAAGCCGCATGACAGGTTCAAATTATGTTGAAAAAGACTTTGATATGCATTTGAATTTAAGGTTAAGCCCTCACTGGGTAATTGAGAACAGATCTTTTAGTTCATTTCCAACCCCAGCCCAAAAGCAACTTTTTCCGCCACCCTGTTGTGGGAATGTATAATTCCACTCCATAAAATTTAGTTACTATGAAACCACTGCAAAACAACATCTTGTTTATATATATATATATATACAATCCTATTATATTGCTATAATCATTTAATTTGAGTGTAAATGTATTTTTTTTCAACTTATCAAAGACATAATTTGTTTGTTTTATTTTAATTTATATTTTTTTTTTGCTCTTCACTTTTTAGAAGGGTTGGAGGATTTCCAATATCTGTTTTTTTTTAAAAAATTTCATCTTTAGCGCTTTTAAATATTTCTTTTGTTGAATTTCATGGGTTTCTTCGTTGACTTCATATTTAATTTTACCTGAAAGATATTCCAATCTTCCTTCATATTGTATCGTTTAATATTTCTTTGCAAGATTTAGAATAAGAAAGAAGTCTTGATTGGCATGGACTCTAGAGATCCATTTTTGAAAAACACTGGGTGAAAGATGTTTACCATTAAACGATTAGGCATCAAAATAAGATGTTTATAATAAGACAAAATCATTTTCTTATTATCTATTTATACTTATATGGCTCATTGAAATCAGATTAAACAAAAATAAACTATGCAAAACATATACTGTCTAGAAAGAACTATGTTTTTATACTTTGCATTTTGCAAAAAATGATGAAAATATATATATATATATAAAAATAAATATATAAAGCAAATATTAATTTTATGATTTGTTGATTTGGCAGGTTATTTAGAGACAAACGCCAAAATAACATGTAACAATAAAAAGGGTTTTTAATAGGTTGGTAAATGGTACAGAATCGCCTGAGTAGTCAAATAACTAGCTCAAAAGAACTTCTCCGTTTCTCTGTCTTTTGACATGCCACTATTTAAAGTCTTTTGTTCGCAGACAAGTTCATCTTCAAGAGGGATATAGGTTTCTGACAAAAAACCTCCCCCCTGAGATTAATTCCGGAGGAATTAATATCTTTTTAACTGGGATCTGGACTTAAATTTTTACACCTAGTTCTTTTTCTTTTGCTTGTCCTTCTTTGGACAACTGTTTTGTGGCAATGGTGCAGTTGGTATATCAAATAAATCATATAATACCTCCATTGGTTTTCATTTTCTTTACATATTTCTTCAATGATTCTTTTTCTTAATTGGTTCAAATGTCTTTTGTGCGTCCATTTTTTACTTTTTATCATGTACAACATTTTTTAATTCTTTTGAACTTACCATTCCATCTTGCCAAAATTCCTTCCCATATTTTTTAAATTTAAAAAAAAAAAAATTATCTTGGCCTAAATATTTTATATATTCCAGATGCGTTTTGTTCTGGTAAATCTTTTTTCTTTCCGGCAGCAGCCTATTGAACACAGATCTAATTTTTTCTAGCAAACATCAGTTCAGCTGGAGACATCCCTGATATTGCGTTTGGATTTGGTGTTATTCTGTATATGACTTAAAACTGCTGTATATTACCATCATCTGTATTAGTACTCATTTGTTTTTTAAAGGCTCTCTTGAACGTATCAACAAACCGTTCAGCCTGTCCATTTGACCTAGGATGGTATTTTACGGTGAAGTCCCTGATAGTTCAATTCCCAAGAAGAATTAAAACTCTTAAATTCACAACTTTCAAGTAAAATTACATCATTCATAATTTTTCTGGTCTCGAAAATCTCAAACATTCTGTAAGAAAATCTTTTGTTGCAGAAGAGTTGGGCTTTTGCTAGCAAAAATCAGGCCATCTATCCACAACTCAAGTTTTAGGAACATTCCAGCATAATCTATTCGGTTCTGTCCATTTCAACATCTTTTTTAGCTATGGCGTGTATTTTGTGGTTCCATCCTCGCTGCCATTTGACACCCTCTACAAGTTTTAACTACCAGTTCAATGTCTTTGTCCATATTTGGCCAATAAATTTAACTCCTCATCAGGGCTTTCTTATGTCCAATACCAGGATGCCCCTGATGAAATTCCTTCAAAATCAGCATTTTTAGTACAACCGTATCACGACCCTTCCAGCATATAACAGCACTTCATCACATATTGAATATGCTGGTGAAGAACTTTTTATACTTTCCTGAAAATACAACTTCTTTCATTTTCTAATAAAAATCTTTTCTGCTTTTAATTTTATTTCATCTAATGTCACCGGTAATTCTTTTTTACTGTGTTAGAAACTTCCAAACCAATTCATTTTCTGCTTGTAATGATGCTATCACCGTATCTTCTAGTGGTTCCAAGACGTTAGGATCAGTCTAGATAAACCATCAGCATGGCTTAATTTTTTAGATGATAAAATTCCATTTTGAAATTATAATTCAACAAAATGGTTCCCCATCGTTGCAAACGGTTTTGCCGTATGAGTAGGTATACCCTTCTTCGAACCATAGATTGAAAGCAGCGGGCGATGGTCGGTCTGACAATATAAACCTTCTTCCATGTATGTACTTTATGGATTTTTTTTAGTCAAGCATAGATGATAGCTATATTCTTTCTCAATTTGAGAGTATTCTTTTCTGCGGGTAATAATGTCCTTGATGCATGTGCCAGGGGCTTTAAATGGCAATCTCTGAATTTATGCAGAATTATCAGACCTATTCCGTACTTCGCTTGCGTCCGATGCCACTATAATTTCCTGTTTAGGGTCATAATGTGTTAGTGATAATTCCGACGTCAAAATATTCTTTATTTTGTCAAACGCCTTCTCACACAATGACCATTTTCACTTTGCTCTTTTTAAGCAATTTATTTAATGGAGCCATAGGCTGCACAAATTAGGAATATATATCCCATAATAGTTAGCAAGTTAAGAATGCTTGTGGCGTTACTACATTTTTGGGAGTTGGCATGCTTTTTTGATCGCTTCTGCCCTCGCCGGATCTGGTCTTCTTCCATCAGAGTCTATTATCTGCCCCAAAACTTAATTTCACTTTAAAAAATTCATATTTTCAGCTGCAAGTTTGAATCCATATTCTTTTATTTTTTCAAAAACCTGATTAATATGTTCCCAAATGTTCATTTCGATCTTTACTTTTTATCAAAATATCATCAAGATATGCAATGAATAAGCCAGCCCAGTGTCCATAATTTGCTGAAAAATACTAGGGATACTTTAAACCAAATAAACCAGACGGATTAGATTTAATTTGTAAAAATCTTATATACAATAAAACAACCAGCTTGTGTGTATTGATAGTCAAAGAAATTTAGAACAATTCTTCGTCCACTTTCACTTGGAGAATAGGCATCCGATAAATCCAATTTAGAGAATATTTTTTTTCCATTTAAACTTGCAAAAATGTCTTCTGGTGAAGGCAAAGGATATGTGTGGTCTTTTAAGCAATCATTTAAATAGACTATGAAAATCGGGCACACATCTGAATTTTATTATTCTTTTTTTAACATATACAACAGGGCAGGCCCACTTTGCTGAAAATTCAATGCGTGAAATAACTCCTAAATTTTCAAGCCGTTCCAATTCTTTATTAATCTGTTCCAAAACACCAAATGGCACATTTCTTTTTTTTTCTTTGAAAATAGGTTTTACATTTTCCTTCACTTCAAATTTTGCCTTCATCTTTTGCAACATCCAAGACCTTCTGAAAATACTTGTGGAAATTTTATTTTCAGATCTTTCACCAAATTTTCTGTAACCTGATTTTTACATGGAGAAGAAACATTAATTTATTGCAAAAAATTTATAGAATGTTCCATAAATTAAAAAGTATAATCAATTTGTTCCAAACAAATTTGAAGCATTTTGTAACACATACACTTTAGACTTTAGAGTCTTACCAACAAATGAAATATTACAAGAAAATTCACCTTTGAAAATGCAATTTTCTTCCAGAAATCCCATGAGCCACTTTTTCAGTCTTTTTAAGCAAAGGTCTGCCTATTTTCCATGTTGCTGTATTAATAATGGAAATATCACTTCCAGTATCTAGCTGTAGTTTAACATTTTTTCCATTAATTTTTACCTGTACAATTTTCTTTTTCTGCCCCTCCTCAATCTCCTGACGTGACAATACAATATTCACATCTTTTTTTCGACTTAAATTTTTTCTTTTGCTTTACAATGAGTACTTATATGGCCTTTTATTGCAAACACAAATAGCAATTTTGTGTCGCGAAAAACATTCACTTTTAAAATGACGACCACCGCATCCAAAGCACGTTGGTTTCTTAATGTTTTTATTAACTATTCCCCTTTTTGGTCGAATAGCATGGACACGGGATACGTCTTTTCTTCAATTTGCGTATTGTCATGTTTTAAGTTTTCAATTCTTTTGACACTCTTCCGTAACCTTCTGCAAAAGTAATCTCGAATTTTGTTTGAGTTTTGCAATATTCGGGACCTTATGTCCTTATCTTTGCTAGAAGTCAAGCCTTGAACGAATATCAAACATTTAAATCAATCAATTGAAAAATCATGTAACATAAAACGTTCACACATTCTGTTAACATTTCCAGCATACGTAACAACATCCTCATTGTCACGCTTTACCATATTCAAACACGAGAAACAAGTATGAAACAAACTAACTCGCTCGCCAAAAATACTAGATAAAGTATTAACAGTTTCTTCGAAAAGAAATGTCAGCAGTTTTTTTCTTGGAAGGACAAAATTCTTATACTTATTATTTTCATCTGTACCCAACTTTTGTAAAAGTAAACTCACTTTTGTTCATCAGTCCAACCTTCACATTTTTTTTCAAATATTGTTTCAAATCTTCTGAAATACGCAGAAATGTTATGCCCTCCTCTGGGTTAAATTTGAACTCAGTAATAGAATTAGCAATACCTTTGGCCGTGAATGACCAATTTACTGGATTCTTAAGTAAAATCGCTTCAAATAAAGCCTTTGTGTCATTTCGCTGCTGAACTTGTAAATTAATAGTTGTTCCCAAAATACTTTTTTTGCTCTTGTTGCTGAATTTGACTTTGCACTAGAGTTTTCATTAATGCAATCAAATCTTCCATTATGCGTAATAAATTACACAAAACACTTTTCAAAACAGACAAAAGGAAAAACACGTATATATCCACAATAAGCACAAGTCTTACTTCTTTTTGGCACGTTGAAATCCCATTTCTTCGTGAAGAACAAAGTTCGACGTTTTTTTTTTTTTTCAGAGCGAAAAAAAAAAATTATATAGTCCACCTAGAGTTGAAAAATTCTCCACTCAGCGTGATGAACGTATCTCTCGTCGCCACTGTTATGATGTTGATTTGGGGTTAGAGACAAACGCCAAATGACACATAACAATAAAAAAGGGTTTTAATAGGTTGGTAAAAAGGTACAGAAATTCGCTCTGAGTAGTTATTAACTAGCTCAAAGAATTCTCTGATATTTGACATACACTATTTAAAGTCTTTGTTCGCAGACAAGTTGATCTTCAAGAGGGGTGGTAGGTTTCCGACATTAACAGGGTATATATATATATACACATATGTATATATATATATTAAAGAAATACTATTAATGTTACCAACTTTAAACATTCTATTGCTAATATTTTTCTTAAATTATTAAATTTCACTATTATCCATTTGCATAAATTGGGTGATTGAGGATATTACAAGCAAAATTGGTTCATATAATACCAGAAGTGTTTAGTGATGGCAGTAGGTTGGCAAGGTAATGAGTTTTTGGTACAGCTAGCAGTCTTGTTCTAAGTGGGTTGCATGCTGTTGGAATTGGATTTGCCAAGTCGGAATCACCTGCTTATTGGTAGGCCTGTATTTTTGTTCTGGAATTATCGTTGGTGGAACAGTTTTACAGCATTTTGGTTTGGGGAAATTATCTTATATTCTGTAAATATTCAGGCTGGTAGATGTAAATAAATATATTGTTTAATAGATAAATAAAAATGTAACATTTACTTAAATATGAGTATCCATTTAAAAAATAACATTTAAACAAATAGATTAAAAATCTGTCAGATTAATACATTTCCTAACACACACACACACACACATATACATACAAACACACACACACATATACATACAAACACACACACACACATATATACATACAAACACACAAAACATATATATATATATATATATATATATATATATATATATATTTAAATAAAAAAAAGAACAGTAACATAATATGTAATCCTGTGTTTCTTATTGATATTTTTTCTTTTTATATATATGTATAGGCATGTAGATCTTTTTCATGCGATAAGTTACGATGTCATGCTCAGTGATAACTGTTTTTCATGTGGAAAAAGAGGTCACTGATCATAAGTCTGTGAAATCAAAAAAAGAACGGCTCAGTGCCCCACACATTTTCATTGGCTTTGTATTAGGTGCTTATCAAAACTATAAAAATCATTGATAGTGAACTCTAAAAAAACCTGCTGGTTGATACAGATATACAGAAAATTTTATTGATACAGTTATCACAAATTCAAAACTGGAAAATTTTTTCTGTGCTCTAGCAGAGTAGCAATGGCTAATGCAACATTATCATCTCAAGTATCTTGATACTGTTGAGTGGACTTAAAAATAAGAGAGAGGCTTTGTACAATAAAGTGGAATTCTTAATAATGAAGAACCTCTGCTGTAGTGTAATACTGAGACACACTTTTCTTCAACAATACTCTCATGCCAAAATCAATTTGTTCACCAAATTCTTCATTAAAATTAAAGTAACTAACGACAGCTAATAAGTCTTAACCAGCATTTATTTTGCAAATTTAATGCCCGACTGCAAACCAATAGCAATAAAATCAAGATTACATCCACTCCGACCAGGGGACTGCCTTTATGTCAGATCACATCAAGCAATTCTTGTGAGAACAAAAACTGTCCCATATTTAGGAAAAAAAAAACCTTCAGTGTTTGTCATTTATGTGACAGGTACAAGAGCATAATATGGAAGTTTTAAATACTCTGGCTGCTGCTAACCATGTGTTCCTGATAGGCCCACTGGGAAGTTTCTTCTTGAGTTGATCTATATTTTTTTTAATTATTGCTGTCTAATTCAAAAATGCTACCCACATTAACTGTTCTTTTTTCATCCTGTGACAAAATCAAATGTAATAACAGAACTCCGTTGTGAATTTTCCCAACTTGGACAAATGTGTTAAAAGTGCTTGTGCTCATCAAACAATTATGAACCACTTTTAGATAAAATAGATCTACATATTCAGTAAAATCAATATACTATGTATGCTATCCAGATGGGAGACAAGATACTGTCTCTCCCCTGGAAATTTGGTTCTAGCAGGAAAGGATTTGCAGGTCCTGTAAGTCCAGAAAAAAATTACCTGTGATACATCAAGTGATGATTCCACTGACAACTAATTCAGAAAATGTAACAACCAAGCATCAAAAGGGTACAGAATAATGAAGTCAAATTAAAGTTACCCAAACTTTAGAACCTGATGAAGAAAATGCAACCTTTTACTTGATGTAGTAGCCATCCAAATGATCCACAAGATGACCAAGACATTTGAAGGATTTTCTTCCATATGAATAAATAAATAATGGGGGAGAATGTGGTAATATAATAAGACATCTCATATCACCTTTGTTTTATAACCATCCATTATTATAAAATAAAACTATTTTGCAGTTGCTAAAACTGAATTAGTCCAACATAGTTTCTAATAGTTATTATATTACATCTTTCATGGTGATTCTTTTGGATGAGATCTTCACTATGGTACCCTAGACTTTATTAATTTAAGTTGCAGTACCAGACTACCAATGATTCTTATCAATTTAGTCAAGTTGACTAGATGTTATAATATGTTCTAAGAGATTTCTTTTCTCGTAATTTTTTCAGAGGTGAACTTTCTTCTGACACCTTGCTTTCCAATCAACTTTAATCTTCAGAAATTTAAATGCAGTATCAAAATATCTACTGTTTTCCTCAGTTATTTTACATCTATTTTTGTTAACCCAGTAATTTCAGACTGTTTAGTTTAATGCCTTGCTATGTGAAAATTAAAAAAAATGTTTATATAAAATTTGGAAGTGAATGCAGGGACGAATATAACAAAAACTATATAAACTTTCTTTTATGTTATGTAAATATGATTTGTTGAAATATGGTATTTTTATTCAAATAAATAGTAAGCTGGTTTTTAGTAATATTGTTGATTTAAAAAAGAAAAATATTTTTTAATTCAACATTTTTTTTCAAATGCAAATTCTTCCATGCTCAATGTTGATGATTTGCATTTTATGAAAATTTTATTTTTGAATGTGATGATGGCACTTTTTGGTGATGGTTGTCAAATAAAACAAGTCATTGTGCAGATGATTTGCAATGCAGGCACATTGATGTTTCAATGTCTGATGGTAAATGCAGCAGTTGATACAAGGGAGAAAACTTCGGCGTGACTAAGGTAAGAGTTTCTCATTTTTTTAATAATAAAAATGATGTTCATATAAAATTTCAAAATGAATGCAGAGATGAATATAACATAGAAAGTACATCAATTTACTATTGAGGTGGTGAGTGATTCAGCAATATCCACACAAACTGGAATTCTTTTATCTGTATGTTGTGGAAGTTAAATCTGATTTCCACTTCAACTCATAATGCATTGATGATAGGTTGGGCAGGAAAATAGCAAACATTTATAGTATTTTCTGAGAGAATGGTTACCTGGAGAATGTCACAGCAGGAATCACTCTCCAGCTCCATAGTAAACTCAAGAGACAGATGGCGGGAATTAAAGTTGAAAGTGGAAAGCCTATGGAATCAAATACTGAAAAGTATTGTCCACATAATGCAAATATAAAAAGGCTTTTCAAATCTTCCAAATAGAAGGTTTTCATAGGGGTGGTAACAAAATATTATTAGCTAAAACGGGACACAAGGGGCTGCCCATTGAAATCCCATCAATCTGGGCATACATAATATCATTAAAGTAGAATGCCAATAGCTTAATGCATATATTCAAGAAACAAGTTTTCAGGAATGCTAGGTGGACCCAGGTGACCACTATAAAGAGTGTCAGTGCAGATCTGTAAAGTGTTCTAAAGAGAAATAAACTGACAATGTCAAAACACAGCATAAGCTTGTTCACAAAACACAAATATGGATCTCTAATAAAGTATATATATATATATATATATATGTATAAAAATTGTGAAATGGATTTAATACAACAATTATTTAATATATTTTCTGTTTATGTTATTTTTTTTTTTATTTCTCTTTTATTTTATGTTTATATTTTTTATTTTTTCTGTTTTATTTTATTTTTTTATTTCTCTAAAATATATAATTTATTGTATTTCCTCTGATTCAGTTGACCCTAATTAATTCTGCCAATTGCATTTGTTCCTCTCCTGGTACGGTTTATCATCATTGCACTTGTGATTTACTTCCAGGCGAGGCTTTACATATTTTCTTTAATTACATTATTATTTAAGAAAAATAACATGTATTTATTTTTTCTCATTTCCCTAGGTGCCAATCTGTAAAGTTGTAATATATGTTTTAAATTTTATTTGGCATAATTTTACATTTTAGAACATTGTCCAATCAGAAAGTAATCAATAATTATTTAGTTAATACTTTAAGGATATATTTTGAATGTTGATTAACAAATAAAATTTGGATTTTTTTATATTGTGTAGATTTTATATTTTTTAAGTTCAGTATTCTTAAGCAAGAATACATTTGTCATATCAGATATTTTGGCTGTTAAATTTCCAAGTTTCTTCCAGTTATGGCTTTTTTATTCTGTTTGTGCTTTTTGGGAATCCTTAGAGGCTGTATTTTCATTTTGAGAAATTTGATCAAAAAAATTTTTACACAAAAATAAAGCCAGATTTTATCAAATAATTTATTTAACTATTGTATACTTCTCAATTTTAATGTTTGTATTGACTGTTGTTGAGTTTATTTAAGTTGTTTATTTTTAATATTATGTTTGGTAATTTTGTAGAAGAAGAAATTCAAAGAGAAGAAATCATCAGTGAAAAAGAACCATCTGGAAACATTATTCCCATGGAAACAGTGACTATATAAATGACATAGAAAGATCAGGAGTAGTTCAAAAAAACTTTTCTGTCAGCTAATGTTTTTGATGGGAACTGAGAAAATATATGCAATGGATGATTAAGTTGA